>JZKD02S0509524.1:170044-191188 GCA_000966675.3 Picea glauca
GTATAATGTTATGGGGGTCAACAATAGGAGAGAGAAATTATGGTTCTGTCTGTGTCGTCCGAGACTCCTCATTGTAAAGGTAATGAGAGTCAAGATATTGTCTCCCTTCTAGAAACAGTGTTGATGTCGACAGAAAGGGAGACACAACTGTAAGAAGTGAAAGGATTCATGAAATCCACTAGGTAATATCAGGAACTGATAAGGAACATGAACGAATTCAAGATACAGTGAGACTCAAGATTTCCCTTGGTTGGGGGTATGTTTGAAGGGTGATTGGCAGCAACCATGAAATGGTATCTAGCGTCAGGGGGGTGACTAGACATGGGGTTAAACTATGGTAGAGGTGTGACAAAGTGGAAAAACTCAGAGATCAGGGGTACATGGACTATGGGATACTCAGGGTTTTATGGACGATGTCAATATGAGTAGAGGATAGTGAATGCCCCAACCAAGGGAGACATGAGTTGCTTTGCCCTAAAAAAGAAGGTCATCAAGGATGACAACAAAAAGATAAGTAAATGCTGGAAACAAAGGCTTTTTAAAGTTACTAAATAAATAAAGAATAATTTGGGATGAGTGTACAGATACAGAAACAGGTGCCCCAGTGGAAGATGGTTTGGCCAATGAGGGAACA
This sequence comes from Picea glauca, assembly GCA_000966675.3. NCBI lineage: Eukaryota > Viridiplantae > Streptophyta > Pinopsida > Pinales > Pinaceae > Picea > Picea glauca. Next base: position 170,679 of record JZKD02S0509524.1, read on the forward strand.
AGTTGCATGAAGATCTGGTGGAGGGTGGGGGCACCATTGGTGGGTTTCTATATGAGGTAGATGAATGGAAAGAATTTTGGAGATGGGAAAACTGATTGTGGATTAAATGGAGGTTTAATGATACTGCGGAGGCGTAGGAAAAATAGAACCATGATAAGGTAACCTGGGATTCCATTGGGAAAGCTAGCACAATGATGAGAAGGAGTATGTGGCTAATTCTCATAAATGCGTAAGAATATCGGGAGTCCCATCCCTAGGGGGTGAAAGAAGCATGAGTGTCAAAGTGCCACAAGGGACTATAAATGAGACAACTCATGTGGAGGAGAGTGTTGTTGGGTGACAATACAAAAATGCAGCGGAGGTGATAGTACTGTAGAGCCGGATGTGGAGACCCTAAAGGCAAATGTCAAAGGATATGACTGGGAGATGAAATTGATATTCAGAGGGAATGAGTACATGCCAGTGTCAAGTATATACCTGAAGGGGTTATGCTACGTTGTGATGACCAAGTACCTACACACATGAAAACTGAATACCCGACGTGAACAATATCTGAAGATAATTATCATATAACAGTTATTTGATAATTTTGAACATGAGCATGCATACCTGAATGTGATGTGAGAAAAATTCTCCCCCAGGGCCAAGTGCATATAGTGACCTGGGGAATGTGACTGTGTAGGCAGCGAGACCCTGATCCCGTGGCTAAAGACAGATTAGAAAACAGAGACTCTGATCTCCTGTAACTGAGCATGGAAGTTTGGCAAAAGGGATTATATATGGCTGTGGGGCCCACAATGCCACCTCATTTGTACCTGTTGCCATAGTGATTTGACAAGAGGATTGTAGAGGAGAATTGGAGATTACAGGAGTTTGAGCCAATCGATACAGGAGTTGTGAGAGATAGTTTAGTGGTTTCATCCTCCTGCATAGTAGCTAGGTTCTATTTTTTGGGTAGGGTCGTACGGATGGTTGTACTAGGGGTTTTTGTTGGGATGGGCCCACCAATGCATGGGAGAAGGAAGGATACCCGCGTTGAGGTGCGCGGGTATAATTCCCTCTCCCATGCATGATGTGTGGCTATGTTGAATATAGTCATGCATGGGGGTGTGTGGGTGGGAAAAACATGTGTGCATTTGGTACGCACCTATTCGAATTACAGGTGCGCACTGTGTCTAGTTGTTTCTTAGACAACTGTACATTAGTGCGCAGGTGTGTAGAGAATAGGTGCACATGGATGCGCACCTGTGGGTGTGACATATGCACATTTATGCACATCTGTTTCCTCGACAGCTACGCATTGATGCGCAATTGTCTGAAGAATAGACGCACATATGTGCATGCCTGTGGGGGTGACAGTTGCGCACTTGAGGCAAAGTTGAGGGGTTTTGACATTTTGAATTTTGAATTTTTTTTATAAATGATGATGGATGACCAAGTGTTTCTTTGTGAATGTAGGTGATCAAGTTATTATGCCAGTCCACTGGAGGGAAAGAGACTGGGAGCGCCTCCGGGAGGCAGTAAGAAATGAGCCTGGAATTTTGAGACTCTTGGCAGCCTGTGGGATGCTAAAGTTCTTCGGCTACCCACTGATACGGTCGCAGGAGTACTTGTTTCAGTATATGATTTCTATGTGGAGTACTAACCTGCAATGCTTCATTGTGCGGGGTAGCAGTTGGCATTCTCAGCAATGGAGGATGTGTATTTTTTGACAGGGCTCCATTTTCGGGGAATGGCCCTACCTACTGACCCCCAGCTACTAGGGGATGTCATGTTGATAGAAATGGCGCGGGATTATTGCTCGGGGTTGAAATTGATGTCGAGTTCGGTTTTCTGGATTGAGGCGATGGATGCCCTCTTGCATTAGTGCATCGCAGCGATTATTGTGAGGATCTATGGATCCTTAGCTACTCAGTGGATCAATGGTGGTTAGCTGAGGATTATGCAGAGAGTCTTGGATGGGGATTTTTTCACCTGGCTTGATGTTGCATGCCAATATGATGGGGCAGATTAACCAGTGTTGGACCACTGACTCCAATGATTTTTCCTTTGGATTGATCTTGGTGGCATGGTTTCTCGATAGGGTGCCCATTTTTCACCCTAGAGTGTTGTTGTCAGCTGCAGGGCCACGTGAACCGCGACTAATGCGGAGGGAGGGTGGCCACTATTTTATGGCCACATTGGTGCGTGTGTGGCACCATATGCCACAAATTATACTCTGGTTCCCATATGGTGGGATGGACTTCCAACATGACTCTGATATGGTCCTTCCTCCTGGGGAGGATTGGGACCAAAGAGGTATGTTGGTGTATTTATGTTTTGTTATTTTGATAGTGTAGCATATGTTTATATGTATGGATGTTGATTCTATCTTTGTTTTTGTTTTTTCATATGTGAGGCCTCGAGGCCCATAGGTAGAGGTAGTGGGAGAGCTGGCTTACTAGGGGCCAGTGAGACCACCGCAGGTGGGAGAGCAACGTTGGAGAGACGAAGCTAGTCTAAGGCCAGCAGATGAGGTGAGAGTCAGTCGTAGGCACATATTTGATGATCCAAGTGCAGGGCTATCGCATGCTCCTTAGGTAGAGGCCGGTCGGGGTTTATATGATTTCTGACACTGGTTGGAGGTGGTAATGTAGGGTGTGCCAGAGAGCATGTGGTCCCAAATCTAGGATGGGATATTCCTGGAGAAGTGTGTGGGTGGCCTTCCAAAGTTATGGACCCTGATCTGCAGAGAATCTATAGCGGGGGAAGCGATGACTGGTCAACTATCCCCTGGACGTGGAGGACCCCCAGCTGGTGGGGCACCTCCTACAGATAGAGGACCTAGTGGTGGTTCTTTGGGGGAACCATGAGTGTTGTTTGTATATTTTTGTATTTATATAGGCCTGCGAGCCCATTTTGTATAGGGTAGTGTGACACCCATTTTGTACCTATAGAGGTGAGGGGGGCCCATTTGCCTATGGGCGATGTACATGTTGTACTATTTTGTAAACATTCATGACACATTGATCGATATATATATACATATATATGGATATACATTTTTGGGATCTTTGTGATGTCTACATGTGATGATATTTTGTGATGTTTTTATGATGTCTAATCTATATGATGTGACAAATGTTTGATAATTTATGTATGTGTGATGATGTCTTGATGTGATAAATGCCAATGTAACACTAGGTTAGCCATGTTATCTGTTGTTTGATTAAATTATCGTGGAATATGTGTAAATGTAATTGAATCAAAGTTTCAAGATAAGAGTCTAACTTGTAGGTATTTGCGAAAGAGGCAAGGATCATGGACATGATATACATTGTTGAGTTGCAGGACGACAAACTGGGAATATAATAAGATGCTAAGGTGATGAATGTGGTGGTGATTGGCCTCAGCAAGGAGGCCAATGACGGTTGCGTATTATTTTTGGTTGTTGGTTGTTGATCCCAAACATATGTCACTGGAGTGGAGCAGTTCATGTGAAGGGGTGTAGAGGGCCCAAGCGGCCAAAGAGAGATTTTGTGTCCAGTAGCTAGCTCCATCAGCATAACCGATGTGGTAGGATGATGGAGGATGCATCTATCAATAACATGGATGGTATATCATACATGAGAAGTGGAGGTGAAAAAAGAAGACTTAAATATCTACAAATGTGTACGAAGAAAAAGCCTAGTGTAGAATGACTACGCTCAGGCGTAAAACTTCTTTAAGTACAACCTATTGACAGGCTCTTTGAGAGGATAGCCTTCTAGAGAGGCCAGGATGTATGTGCCTTTAGTGAGGCAGTGTTGGACAATGTAGGGTCCATTCCATAATGACTCAAATTTCCCATGACTGAGAGTATCATGAGCGATATCGTAGGCTAGGATGAGATCTCCTTCATTAAATGAGCGAAGGTTGACATGGCGATCAAAGGTGGACTTTAACCATTTTTTAGCTGCCTCATTGTTCTGTAAGGAATACCGATGATCTTCATCTAGTGACTCTAAGTTCATCAAGTGTTGATCCATTGGATTAGTGTTAGGTAATAGCTTGATGGCGGTGCAGAACTTGGGAATCTCGAACTAGATGGGGAGGGTGGATTTAATCCCATGGATGAGATGAAACGGTGTAAAATCAGTGGAAGTTTTGACTATCGTATGATAATCCCATAATGTTGAAAACAACATATGATGCCTGTTGGTCTTATGTTTGTTGACAGTGCGTTGCAACATCGTTTTGAGGAATTTGTTAACAACCTCTACCTATCCATTGGACTAAGGGTAGTATGGGGAGGAAAACTCATGGGAGAATCCTAACCTTGAGAAGATTTCAACAAAGATCTCATTCTCAAAGTGTTTAATGTGATCGAAGACTAACTATAGTGGGACTTCGAAGTGGGTAATGACGTGGTTGAAGAAAAAGTGTGTTGTTGTGTCAGCGGTGTTATTGAAGGTAGGCATGGCTTCAACCCATTTGGTGAAGTAATCTACTTCCACGACGATGTACTTGTGTCCATTGCTAGATGGAGGATTGCAAGTCATGAAGTCTATGACCCATTTGTAGAAGGGGTCGGCAGTGATGACTAGATGTAGAAGAGCGGGTGGAGCTCGTGCTTTATTTTCATAAAGTTGGCATTTGTTGCATCGCTTGACAGCGTGGGTCCAGTCATGAAACAATGTGGGCTAGAAGTATCTGGCTCGAATGATTTTTTGGGCAATGGACATCCTAGAGAGGTGGCCACCGCAAGTGCCGCTATGGAAATCGTTCAAGACTATGTTTTCTTCGTCGATGGTCAAACATTGACGGAGTATGATGTTGACCCCACGTCGATACAAAACCTCACCAATGAGGAGGTATCGAGGGTTCTGATGGTGAAGGTGTCGACGATCATCCTGAGGGAGATGAGACCCAAAATTGTATGTCCAAAGGTAGACGAGAATGTCTCCATACCAAGGGTCATCCAAGGGGATGTAGAAGAGGTGTTCATCAAGAAAATTTGTGTTGACAGATGAACTTGTAGCGTCTGAGGGAAACGTCGTGATGAGTTCGGCAAGAACAAGTGCTTTCTTTATTTTGGGAGTTGAAAACTCTAGGTCATATTCCTGAAGGATGATGATCCATCAGACAAATTTACAATTAATCTGTCATCGACTAAGCAAGTACTGCATGGGTTGGAATCTGCCATGACTTTGGTGGTGCGAAGCAAGATATAATGATGTATATTTTGTACTACAAGGGCGAATTTATCCTCATGATTTTATCTCAGGGGTGGTCCTAAAAGATTCTTACTGATGTAGTAAATAACATGCTCATGGCCATCATCCCTGAGTTGGAAAAGAACTCCTTCTACTGAGACGGCTGAGGCCGAAAAGTAAAGGATGTAATCACGATCATAGTCAGGAGGACTAATCAAAAGGGCATTGGATAACACTGCTTTTAAATCATCAAAAGTGGTTTGGGCATGTTCATCCCATTGAAATAGAATATCATGATGCAGTAAGCAAAGGAAACCATGTGCGTGTGTGGCGTAATCTGGGACAAAGCGTCGTAAAAAGTTTGTTTTTCCTTGTAGGCTCTGCAGTTGGTGCAAATTCCTAGGTGGTGTAATTTTTGTGATGGCTTGGACCTTGAGGGGGTCCACAGTGATGTCATGTTGGGATATGATGAACCCAAGGAGGCATTCGGCGGTGATGTAAAATACACACTTGAGGGGGTTCAAGCAGATATTATACTGACGACATTGAAAGACAACTCATAAGTTGTCTAGATGTTGAGATCCTTTCTTGGATTGATCGGTGAGTTCATCCAAGTAAGCAAGAATGATGTGAGAAATATCATGGAAAACATAAGTCATGGCCCATTGGAACATAGCACCTGCATTTTTTAGTCCAAAAGGCATGAAACGATAAGCAAAAGTACCCCACAGGGTGGTAAATGCAGTTTTGTACTAATCTGCTAGATGGATTTGGATTTGACTATAGCCGAAGAACCCATCCATGAAGGTCAAGGCCTCGTGATTGACACAGTCATCGATAATTTGGTCGATGAAAGGGGTTGGGAGGGTGTCTTTGGGACAAGCATGGTTGAGATCGCGAAAGTTGGTGCAGACAAGAATAGTACCATGTTTTTTGTTAACAGGGATGGGGTTGGAGACCCATGAGGTATACGCAATGGGGTAGATGAACCCTGCAACGTGTAACTTGTCAATTTTGACTTTGATAGCCGTGGCTTTAGATGGGTGAAGTGGGCGTTTCTTTTGACATACTGGGGTGATATATGGCCATGTGTCGATGCGATGTTTGATGATAGAAGGATCGAGTCTGGGCATCTCTGTATATGACTAGGAAAAAATATTTTGGTATTCCTGAAAGAGAGATTTGTAAGTTGTGAGATCTTCAAGGGAGCACGTGGCCCCAATGGTGATTTCCTCTTCGATTATCGATTTGATGGAAATTTTGATTTTGACAGTGGGGGAAATATTGGCCATGTTGCCTTCTTCAAAAGCATCGGGGGCAGGGATAGGGTTGTTGAACCAGTCTATATGCCCTGATGGAATAAAATCCTTGGTTTCAATTGCACATATGGAGGCTTGGCTAGGAGGGTCAAAGGCTTCCTGTGAGAGAAAAAGCACTCTATGATGGAGTGCATTTCATGGGAAATCGGGGGTATTTAGTTCCTCCAGGATATCTTCATCGCAGTGGAAAATGCGAGAATATAGGGGATTCGAGGAGGTAACATTGGTGATTGTCACTATGTGATTGTCTTCAAGTGGTGAATATGTAGAGGGGGTATCGCAACTATGGTGCAATAGAGATCTTGATATAAACCAAATGTCCAGACACTGTGGGTTGTAAATTGTGGTCGGGGGTAAGATTTCCTGGGGGAAATGAACCGGGGAATTGGGAGGATTTAGGGGAAAATCCTTAGACAGTCTATCCATGAACCATGGAGGGATGGGAAGTGACTTAGGTTTAGGGAAGGTGGTGTGAACAATATCTAGAGAAGGAATAGGGGGAATCACTTGCATCACAGAAAGTGAGGTGGTTGAAGGATTTTGAATAAGGGCCATTTGATGACGCATGTATTTAATGATCAAAGGACATTGGTATGTTAAATGATCAAGTGAGTCATAAAGAGAGCAAGGGAACCTCATCTGTTCTTTGACTGAGGTCGAGACATAATGTATGTCTATGATATGGGTACCCGATGACATGGGTGGAGAGGGGTCTTGCTGAAATCTTTGACGTATTGTCGTCAACGTCTGTCGAAACTAAGGTAAAGTTGGTAAATGATGGGTATAGTGGCCATACTCGGAATAGATGGCACATGAAAATTTGGTTCACAACCTTTTACTTCCTATAGTGGGGGACGCAGTGGTAGTACTAGGTGTGCCTGGTGAAGTGACGAGTGATATGTTTGCTCGAGGGAGTTGGATCAAATTGTGTAACTTGGGAAGAGAGGGACATCGATTAGTGGGGTGTCCCTCTCTTTTGCATAGTGTGCAAGGAGGTTGAACTAGGGGAGGAAGTGGAACAGTGGGCTCTTTCTTCTTCCATCTACCCCCAACCATCACAGTGGTGCTGGCAAGTGGGGGTGAGAGTGGTGTGGTCGAAGTTAGTACTGGAATCTGCATCAAGATTCCTTTGTTTGGGGAGGGAGGGATGGTTGAGGAACCATCGTGGTTGGGTGTAGATACCATAATAGAATGGAGAGAACCACGTTGGTAAGGGTAAGAGTTGTGGCTACCTGGAAATCTTGTACTCTCAGTGGGGGGTAGAAGAAGGGAATTTGAGTAATGGCTTGGGGGATTGTTTCCCAAACCAGAATTTTCCCTGGCGAAGGGTGAAATCTGAGGTAAGTGTTGTCGTAGGGTTCTTAGGTAATTCCTGAGGTATAATTTCTTCAACTGGTGGGATGTCGAGGGGTGGAGAAGTATCAGTGGGAGGAATGGTATCTCCAGTTTCAGTTCCATTAGAAGATATGACACAAAATTCTATTGACCGGTGTATAAGCGGTGGTGCTCCATGGTATGCCCCCAACAAGGATGGGTATTTGAAAATTCTAGGGCCTATATCCATGGGTGGATATACGTCGGAACTAGTGCGGACAAGGGGTAAGATGTTGTCGATGTTGGAGGAGTGGTTAGGCTCGTAATGTGAAACATGGTCGATGGTGATGATTTTAACATTATGGGGGAACATCATCATTCGAAACACAGAAGACACCACTATCGTCATAGCGTACATGTAGCTACGTCCAAACAAGATGTTGTAATTGAGCGGGGCGTCGATAAAATCAATGTCAATAAGGATGGTTTTTCCCTTGAGTTCAATAGGGACATTTTGAAAGAGCCCTTCAGGAGAGGATGGTCAACCATCATAGGCTCTTAAAGTGATGGCAGATGGTATTATCTCAGGGGAGACAAGTTTCTGCCATACAATTTTGGACATGATCCATGTGGATGCAACTTCATCAACGATACATCGATGAACCATGATGTTATGAATCTTAACAGGTATCTAGAAAGCTACCAAAGCGAGGATACAAGGTTCCCCACAATCTAGATCAAATGCGATGAGTCTAGTATGAGTTGGGTCGACTGCCCCCAAGGAAGAAAGAAAGGGTTTCCATTGAGTTGGACAGGTTTGGAGGACCTCCAATACCACCATGGCTACAGGAGATTACGCCAAGTCATCAACCATGTTTTAATTGTGTGTCGCCCTAGCCTAAGGGTTGTTGACATTTCGTCGTAACGGTATGTGAGGGATGTGAATGGTGGGTTCAGCGTTAGGGCATGGAATAATCAAGGTTCATTCGGTTGTAGTTGGAGCTACTTCTGAAGTAGTAGGAGTAGCTTTAGAGGGTGCATTGTAATGACGACCACACATTTGCAAAAGAATTTCTTCTTCGCTCATGAGGAGGATATTGCGATCCGTTGGGTTTCCATGGTTTTGATACTGTCCCATTTGTGGTGGGTCAAGATGTATCTCTTGTTGGGTATTCATCACACCTTGGTGTGGAATATGATTTTTCAACACAGTCCTAGGTGGTTGTTGCAAATATTGTTGTGGGGCCTGCTGAGGGGAAGGCGGTGCTAGAGGACGTGGTGCATTCACGGAATCTTTCATCCATTTGAAGTCAACAATTTGGGGGAAATGGTGAGTGTAATGGCCATGCTCACCACAAAGGGTGCAAGGGAATTTTGTTCGGAGGTTGTTATTGTTGTTCCTCCCTTGGCATTTTTTTTATCGTCCCCTTGGGGGTTCTGGTTACCCTAGTTATGGTTTCCCCCAACAAGTTGGTTTTGTTGGGGGTTATTTCCCCCTGGTCCTAGGTTATTATTGTTACAGTTTTTCCCTTTATTCTTGGCATTATTTGACTGATGGGTCAGATTTTCCGTATTCAACTATTCAAAATTATGAAATTGTTGAATGGGAGAGGGTTGAACAAATTTAACGCTGGAGTGTGGTTGTCCTTGTGGAGGAACAATTGGCTATGGAAGGCCAGGAAATGGAAAATATGTATTTTTTTGTTGCAATGATCCGTAGGGTGCATAGGAAGGCGGAGCTCTTTCACTAGTGCCCAGGTTATAAGATGAGGTAGAAGGGGTGCCTGAACTTGGTTGAGAGGTCGGGCGCATCATGGGTGACGACAAGGGTCCACTCATGGGTGGAGGGGGGGGCACATGATATGGTTGTTGGTAAGGGGGAGGAAGGTAGTAAGATGGACTTCCATACATCGATGGATATTGGGGTGTACCATATGTTAGACAACTAAGAGGGGGGGATGAATCAGTTGTCACTATGCTTAAACAATTATACCCATTTTAAACTCATTATAGAACACTCAATGATGATCAAACTAATTCAGGGAACTAAGAAATAGAGTATTCAACATCAATCACACACATGAAGTATACAGAAACAAATATTCCTGAGGAAACCCATAAAGGGAGAAAAAATCTTCTTCTTCGAATGATAGGAAGTATTTTTATGTTCTATGCATCATCTATATTTGAGCACCAACTCAATGTGAGGCTACCACCTTTGTTTTATAAGCTTCAACTTGTTTAGAGAACCAACTCTCTAGTTTCTATATCACCCACTAGAAGGAAGCACCAACTCCCTGAGTGTTCCAGCACCAACTGGATGGAAGCACCAACTTCCAGTCACACAGGCACCAACCTGTAAAACAGAGAACAATAGTTCTCCCTTTCACCACCATACCACCCTAGTTTTTCTGGATGCAACTAGATGGAACCTACAACTCCTTCTATTCAAGCACCCGCTTGAAACTCTAAGGACAACAGTCCTCCCTAGCACCACCCTACCACCCTGAGATATAAATCTTTGCTTCCTAAAATTTATTACAGTGATACAGTATTTATCAATGGCTTACCAATCTCATCAATGTTGGGCTACAATGCTCTTCTCTGCCTACATCAGTGTGTTCCTGCTTGCATATTCTTTCACTTAAGTTCTCGTACAGTCTATTGTTTTCACCATTTCTTATATGTTTATCTTATGTTCTTCATCTCTACATATTTCATGCTTTGTTCCTGCTGTCTCCTTGATCACATACAGTTCAACTTGTTTTACCGAGAAACAACAACCTCTCTCTGTCATGACATTTTTCTTGTATTCCTTCTCTCATCATCCGTTACACTCTGCATCTCCAATGCTCAAGTCGGTAATCTAAAAAACACTCAGGTATCATGATTCCAATGCTCAGGAAAAATGATTCAACCACTCAAGAACAATGATTCAATTAGTGTAACTTAATCGTAACTGATCAAGAAATAACGAGATGAAACAACAACCCTTCGATCAGATTTCGTTTGATCAATGTTGTTGGATTATACACACAGAGGCCTTTTTGACTTTTCAATGTGTAACCTCTGATTTGGATCCTAGAAGTGCTAGCTCCTTCCCCTATCTTCCGTTGATGTGACCTTGGGCAATGGTCTCATGTGACCACATGATTGCGGGCGCAATCCCCTTTATTGTTATCCCCTTGTCATATGTGACCTTGGGCTACGTCCTTGCGTAAGCGAACGATTATGGGTGCATCCAAGAGTGGTTTGGGATCAACCGCTTTTCTCCCTGTAATCCACTTCTAGCTGCCACGTACCCTTTCTCCAAAACCGTGGTTTCAATTGTGGCTCACCCTTGAATTTTTAAAGTTCACGCACCTTCAATCTCACGATCTTGACGGTGCTCCTGAATTGACGGATCAGATATAACCTTCTTAAATCAATGGCTATGATCTATTTCATGATCCAGGCTCTGAGAGTTTCAAATCTCAAACCTTTCTTTCCTCTATACGCCAATCTTCTAGAGTCGATGATCTGCGTACACCTGTCCTTCTTAATCGACGTCTCATCCTCTACTTCGGGAATTTGACCTTTCAACCAGATCAACGGTTTTGCGGCCCCTTACTCGATTCAATGGTCAATATCTCCTTCGCTACTCCAGGCTTCGATGATTTCAATTCTCAACCTTCATGCTCTCCCAAAATTATTTTAGCTGGAGTCTAAAGATTCATGCCATGTGTCCTCCTCAAATCAACAGTCCTCGTTCACTTTGGGACTTCAGCCTTTGACAATTTCAAACCTTTCTCCTTCGCATTTCCCGAAGTAGTTTCTCCCAGAGTCAATGATCTATTGACATGTACCCTCCTGCATTATCAACGATCATAAGTGACTTCGACCCTTCAGGACTTTAGGTTGATCGCTACTTCATTCTCCTCCAGAGTGGTCACCTACTAAATAAGTCATAGATGGTGGAGACTGCTTTCTATCAGTTAACACTTCCACTTCCACTTTGCTTCCACTATAATAGATCAACGATTAACAATGCACCCGAAGTGATCTCCAGATCAGACGACTCATGTCCATTTCAGAACTTCAATACTTTAGGCATCTGTTGGTGGTGAAACTCCCGAAGAAAAACTCTTGGAGTGACGTAACTTGCTTACGTCACTTTATGATGTGGCACGAGCCGAGTGTCTTCCACGTGTCACTCAGATTCATGATTTGCATGTACCTAAAATGTCGATTTCATCTTGACACTTGTCATTATTTGACTGTGCCATGTGTCTTTGTTGATGTGGGTGAGACGTGTAGGCAATGTAGTGGAGTGTGACGTGTGGTGGGTAGTGGAGTTTGACGTCGGAGCGCAGAGGTGGTATGTATGAGTTGTTTGGTGATTTACTCAAAGGGGGGGTTAGGCAGTAAGTGGTAATGAGAGATAGGGGTCTGATTTGACAGGAAGGTGACATGTATGAGGGTCCCACATGGGAAATACCACCAACTCGGACCCCCCCCCATAGTTAAAGGAAGAAAGGTAGAGGGGGTTTGATATGCCCTGTCGACCATAGATCTGAGTGCTCGATTATCAGTCACTAATATTAGCGCTCCCTTCTTCTAACTTATCATGTCCTTCCACTTTAGAATGATCTGACGATTGAAATTTACTCCGGCTCTCCGGACTTCAGGGATTTCAAATCTCAAACTTTTCTCCTCGTTTATCCTATCTGTCACTTAATTTGATCTGATGTTCGTGTATACTCTTGAAGCAGATCCACGATCAAGGATTTTTATTTGGATCACGTTTATGTACTGCACTTTCCCTTATGAGCTTTGATCTCTGCATACTGTTTGCTTCTCCTCCTAAGCTTATGCTTTTCTTGTTTGTCATCGTCGTTTTTGTTCTTTCCATCAATGAAAAGCACATGCTTCCTGTAAAACATGCCAACAATCTCCCCCTTTGGCATTGATGGCAACCCTGAAAGGTTGCACTATTCTGCTTAGACCTTTGACTGTAGGATCCATACCACACCTTTTCTCCCCCTTTGACATCAATGTCAAAGAAAACATGCTCCCCTTGAGTTGTTGTAGTACTTTTTCAAAGGTATCAGATATTCAACCAACACATACTCCCCCTGATAGGATGGACTCTCTTAGGTGAGAGAAGGGATGACACCTAGCTTCTAACGGAGATATTCAAATGGTGTCTTGACTAGGGGGTTAGTAAAGATGACTGCAATTTGTTCTGTGGAAGAAATATAATTCAACTGAACAACTTTGTTTGTAACCTGCTCTTTGAGAAAATGATACTTTATTGGTATAAGCTTCGTCTTTGAATGTAGAACATGATTCTTTGATACACTAATGGAACTGGTGTTATCACAGTGAAGTGGAATGGGATTAGTATAAGTTACCTTCAAATATGCAAGAGTTTGTATCATCCATAAGATCTGAGTGCAGCAAGTAGCAACAACAATTTACTCTGCATCTATAGTTGATAATGAAATAGATCCCTACTTCTTACTAAGCCATGCTACTAACGAATCACCTAAGAAGAATGCACCACCACTGGTGCTCTTTCTCTCATCCAAACAGTTTTCCCAATCAACATCTGAATATGCAGTTAATTGAAAATTTTGATTTTTAGGATACCAAAGACCATAAGTCATTGTACCCTTCAAATATTTGAATATCCTTTTGATAGTTGCTAAATGAATTTGTTTAGGAGCAGACTAAAAACGACCTACCATTCCAACATCTTGCATTATATCAAGACATAATGTTGTGATGTACAGAAGACTGCCTATCATTGATCTATATGTTCTTTGATCAACATCAGGTGAAATATCATCTATATTGAGCTTGCAACCAACCACCATAGGTGTACTAACAGGAGAGGAATCTTCCATCTAAAAATTCTTCAACATCTCTTTCAAATACTTTTCTTGAGAGATAAATAGCCCTACAGAACTCTGATTGATTTGTAAACCAAGAAAATATGACAGTTATCCTATCAAGGACATTTCAAACTCAGACTGCATTGAATTAGAAAACCACTGAACTGAAGGGTCATTAGTGCATCCAAAAATAATGTCATCTACATAAACCAAAACAAATAATAAATCATCACCTTCAGACTTAATGTACATATTATTGTCAACAATACCTTTCTTGAACCCTTTGTCCTGTAGAAATTTTTCCAGTCTATAATACCAGGCTTGTGGTGCCTGTTTCGGTCCATATAATTCCTTTTTCAACTTACATACATAGTCAGGATTATCTGTCAGTGAAAATCCTTCAGGTTCCTCCACATATACTTCTTATTCTAGATCTCCATTAAGAAATGTTGACTTAACATCCATCTGATATACTTTAAATTTCTTATGACATGCATAGGCAAGAAATATTATGATGGCTTCCAATATTGCCACTGGTGCAAAGGTTTCATCAAAATCATCTCCTTCAACTTGTGCATACCTCTTATAGACCAATCTATCTTTATTCTTAACACTTTGTCCATGTTCATTCATTTTATTCTTAAGCACCCATTTGGAGCCAATTACATTCTTATCTGTAGGTCTAGGAACAAGCTCCCAAGTATTGTTCTTCTCAATGTGATCCAGTTCCTCATTCATTGATTTTAACCAATTTACATATTTATTGGCTTCATTAAAGTTCTTGGGTTCCACCATGGCTAGGAAGGTTATATGTGATTGTTGGGTGTCTTTGATTATCCTTCTCCTGGTTTGTACACATTTTTCTTTCTCACCAATTATCTGACTTGCAGGATGATTCTTTTGAGTAATTCTAGAGGAAGGATTTGATGTTCTCTATTAATTTGAGTCTGCCTAAGTATTTGTATCTTCATCTAACTTAGAGTCTTATTTTTATGATTCTTGGACCTATTCATCTTCATCTTCAGTTGTGTCCTCTGTAGCAGACTCAATATTTCTCACCTCTCTTATTAGGACTCCTTCATCATCTTTTAAATCAATGTAATCAACTAATTTATACAATCTTTTATCAAAGCATCTATATCCTTTACTATTGGTAGCATATCCTAATAAGATGCCTTCATCAGCCCTATCATCATACTTGGCAAGGTTTTCATTATTATTCTTTATGTAGCACTTACTCCCAAAGACTTTGAAGTGTTTAATTGAAGCAGGTCTTCCATACCACAGTTCATAAGGTGTCTTGTCATTGTGTGGTTTGAGGTGGGATTTGTTAAGAATATGGATTGTTGTGTGTATTGCTTCTACCCAATAGGTTTGACCAATGTTCTTCTCATTCATCATTGACCTAGCCATTTGCTGAACTGTTATGCTTTTCCTCTCAACTACTCCATTTTTGCTATGGAATTCCTGGGATTGTGTATTCTCTCTTGAATTCATGTTTATCACAGAATTCCTTGAAATCACTTGACATAAATTCTCCTCCTCTGTCTTATCTTACTGCCTTTAACATATTGCTTGTTTGATTCTTAGTTAAAGCCTTAAATATTTTAAATTTCTCAAATGCTTCATCTTTTTCTTTGAGAAAAGAAACCCAAGTGAGTCTGGAGTAATCATCAATGATCAACATGAAGTAGTTTTCCTTCCCTGTGCCTTCCTGTCTTGATGGTCCACATAAATACATATGAACTAATTGGAGTGGTTTCTCTGTTGAAGTAGAGCTCTTGGATTTAAACTGTCATGGTTAGCTTTCCTACTTAGCAGGGTTTACACACATAATCTTGTGGCTTTGATATTCTTGGAAGATCTTTTACTGCCTCAAGATTTTTGAGCTTGATTAAGTGGTCAAAGTTTACATGTCCAAGTCTCCTATGCCATGACCATATTTCATCATGTTTTCTAAGATGACACTCTTCTCTATCTTCTTTCAGCACATATACATTATTATCTTTCCTTATTCCTTTAGTCACCATGTTTCCTGAGTTTACATACTTTATCTTACAATCTTTGGAAGTGAACACCACTTCACATCCTCTATCACACATTTGACTTACACTGAGCAAATTATGTTTCAGCCCATCTATAAGCAAAACATCCTGGGATTTTCCTTTACCATTACTCAAACTCACCATCCTTTTACCCTTGATTTTACCTGGTTCATCATTTCCAAAGGTCACATTTCCTGTTTTGTTTTTACTTATAGACATAAACGTATCCTTGTCTCTAGTCATGTGCTTGGAACATCCATTGTCTACATACCAGGGGTCTTTTTGTTTTTGAACTGAAAGTACAAGACCACATTTTTCACTATCTTTGTTTTTCCATGTGCTAGAATTTCTAGCTAAGGGTTTTATCCTTGGATCTGCTTTGTAATTATTTAGATGGCAGTTTGTAGCTTTGTGGCCGAAGTTATGACAATGATATCATTCAAGCTCATTGTTCAATAGGTCAAAGTGGTTGGTGAAACTTTGTTTACTCATTGGATGTTTAGTTCTATGTTGCAAGGATTGTTTATTTCTTGATCTCCTCAATTGCATGTCTCTAAACTTAATTTGACAATTTGCAATCTTATGACCAAAATTAGAGCAGTAAAAACAGTAACCATGGAAGAAATTTTGGTACTTGAAGGATGGCCTTCTTCTTTTCATTTGTTTCTCCATCTTCTGATATCTTCTTTTTTTTTATCAAGGATCATCTTGTCTTTATTAGATTTTGGTGGCAGAGTACTCACATGGTCTGATTGTCTATTGACTTGTAACTTGATCATCTTTACTAGCTCTTTGCTTTCAAGTTGTTTTCTACTTGAACCACTTACATATCCTAGACCAGTCTTCAACAAAGGAGATCTATGTTTGCTCAGAGTGTCATTTAGTTCTGCTGAGGCTTTAATGCTTAGAATATTTTGGAGATACAATGCTTTAAACTTCTCCATCTCTTTTCTGGTTTTTACTACCTCTTCTTCCAAGGCTTCACATCTTTCCTTCTTCCCTGATAACTGTTGTTTTAGAATGTCCTCTATTTTATTTTCCTCTTCTAATTCCACTTTTAGCAGGGCAAAGTCTTCATCAGGTTTTTTACTGTCTTTCTCGAAGTGTATCAACAATTGTTTTTTCTTTTTCTTCTTAAATCCGAGTCTAGCAATTTCTTCTAGGACACTAATCAGATCTCCTTCCAAGTCAACCACATCTTCTTCATCATTAACATCACTTCCTGTGATTTTATTATCATAATCCTCTGTGGCCATAAGCATAAATTCATTAACCTTATCTTCAAAAGAAGAATCATTATCTATGTCTCCTGAAGATTCATCATTGTTTACACATAAAATTTTCTTTTTACCAAATCTCTTGGATTTGTACTTCTCTTCACCTTCATTGTTCTGGTCCTTCTTTTTGTGTGGACACTTAGATGAAAAGTGACCTATCTTTCCACAATTAAAACATTTGAAGGGCAACTTTCCTTGGTACTTTCCTGATCCTTTCTTTAGTCTTCTCATAAATTTTGCTTCAATTTCATTAGGCTCAGAATCCTCATTCTTATCTTCTTTAAATGATGCTTCTCTAGAGGTGGGTTTATCTTTACCTGTCCTCATTTCATAAGCAGTCAGAGTTCCTAGGAGTTGGTCAATAGGAAAAACTTTTAGATCATTAAGTTATTCTATAGCAGAGACCTTTGGGTTGAACCTATTTGGCAAAGATCTTAAAATTTTCTGAACTAAAGAGGCTTCCTCAATTTTTTCACCAAGTATTTTCATTGCATTTACTATTTCTTCAAATCTCATAAAGTACTTCCCAATACTTTCATCCTCTTTCATATTTAGTTGTTCAAACTGTAATATGTAGGTTTGAAGCTGGCACCCTTTACCTTCTCATTACCTTCATAACTGCTAATGAGTTTGTCCCACATTTCTTTGGCATATTTTGCTTCTACAAGCCCACTCAGAATAGAATTCATAGCCTTAGCGTTGAAGATGAATTCTAGCTTGTCATCCTTAGAAGCTAGTACAATTGGCTTCACATAACCAATCTCTACCACATCCCAAACATCTGCACCTAAATCCATTATGTAGGTTTTCATCCTAACTTTCCAGAAGGCAAAGTTTGTACCATTGAATAGGGGGGTGTTATTGGTTGAAGTTCCTTCATGGATAGTCATGTTTAAGATCTGGGATCTACCCTTAGATAAAAGGAACCCTCTATGATACCAATTGTTAGACAACTAAGAGGGGGGGTGAATCAGTTGTCATTGTGATTAAACAATTATACCCATTTTAAACTCATTACAGAACACTCAATGATGATCACAATAATTCAGGGAAGTAAGAAATAGAGTATTCAACATCAATCACACACATGAATTATACAGAAACAGATATTCCTGAGGAAACCCATAAAGGGAGAAAACCTCTTCTTCAAATGATAGGAATTCCTTTTATGTTTTGTACATCATCTATCTTTGAGCACCAACTCAATGTGAGGCTACCACCTTTTTTTTACAAGCTACAACTTGTTGAGAGAACCAACTCTCTGATTTCTCTATCACCCACTAGAAGGAAGCACCAACTCCCTAATTGTTCTAGCACCAACTTCCAGTCACACAGGCACCAACATGTACAACAAAGAACAATAGTTCTCCCTTGCACCACCCTACCACCCTAGTTTTTTTGGTTGCAACCATATGGAAGCTACAAATCCCTGTGTTCAAGCACCCACTTGAAACTCTGAGAACAACAGTCCTCCCTAGAACCACCCTACCACCCTGAGACACAAATGTTTTCTTTCTTAAATTTATTACAGTGATACAGTATATATCAATGGCTTACCAGTCTCATCACTTTTCAGCTACACTTCTCTGCTCTGCCTGCATCAGTGTGTTCCTGCTCGCATCTTCTTACACTTAAGTTCTCGTACAGTCTATTGTTTTCACCATTTCTTCTCTACCCAACTTATGTTCTTCATCTCTGCATATTTCACGCTCTGTTCCTGTTGTCTCCTTGATCACATACAATTCAACTTTCTTTACCAAGAAATAGAAACCTCTCTCTATCATGACATTTTTATTTTATTCCTGCTCTCATCATCTATTACACTCCGCATCTCCAACGCTCAAGTTGGGAATCTCAAAAACACTCAAGAATCATGATTTGAATGCTCAGGAACAATGATTCAACCACTCAGTAACAATGATTCAGTTAGTGTAACTGAATCATAACTGATCAAGAAATCACGAGATGAAATACAAACCCTTTGATCAGATTATGTTTGATCAACAACGTTGGATTATACACACAGAGGCCTTTTTTACTTTTCAATGCGTAACCTCCGATGTGGAGCCTAGCAATGCTATCTCCTTCCCCTATCTTTCGCTGATGTGACCTTGGGCGATGGTCTCATGTGACCACGTGAATGCCAGGGTGAGCTCTTTTCTCATTAAACCCCTGTCATATGTGACCTCGAGCTACGTCCTTGTGTAAGTGAATGATTGCAGGCGCATCCAAGAGTGGTTTGGGATCAACCGCTTTTCTGCCCGCAATCCACCTATAGCTGCCACGTACCCTTTCTCCAAAACCATGGTTTCAATTGTGGCCCGCCCTTAAATTTTTAAAGTTCCCGCACCTTCAATCCCCACAATGCGATGGGACCATCGATCTCATGATCTTGATGGTTCTCTTGAACTAAAGGATCAGATAGAAACTTTTTAAATCAACGGCTATGATCTATTTCATGATCCGGGCTCTGGGAGTTTCAAATATCAAACCCTGCTTTCTTCTATACACCAATCTTCTGGAGTCGATGATCTATGGACACCTATCCTTCTTAATCGATGGCTCAGCCTCTATTTCAAGAATTTGACCTTTCAACCAAATCAATGGTTCTACAGCCCCTTACTTGATTCAACGGTTGAGATCTCCTTTGCTAATCCAAGCTTTGGTGATTTCAATTCTCAACCTTCACACTCTCCCATAACGCTTTTAGCCAGAGTCAACAGATTCTTGCCACGTGTCCTCATCAAATCGACGGTCCTTGTTCACTTCAGGACTTCGGCCTTCGGTAATTTCAAAACTTTCTCCTTCGCATTTTCCCGTAGTAGTTTCGTCCAGAGTCAATGATCTATTGACACGTACCCTCCTGCATGATCAACGATGATAAGTGACTTTGGCCCTTCAGGAAGTTAGGTTGATCATTGCTTCATTCTCCTTCGTAGTGGTCACCTGCTAAATAAGTCGTAGATGGTGGAGACCACTTGTTGTCGGTTAACACTTCCACTTACACTGTCCTTCCACTGTACTAGATCAATGGTTGAGAATGCACCCAAAGTGATCTTCAGATTGGAAAACTCATGTCAATTTCGAGACTTCAGCGTTCGGGACTTAGGGACTTCGGGACTTTAGGCATTTTCTAGTGGTGAAACTCCCGAAGTAAAAATCCCAGAGTGACGTAACTTCCTTACGTCATTTGATGATGTGGCACGAGCCGCATGTCTTCCATGTGTCACTCAGATTTTTGTTTTTCACATACCTAAAATGTTGATTTCAGCTTGACACTTATCATTATCTAATTGTGCCATGTGTCTTTGTTGATGTGGGCAAGACGTGTAGGCAATGTAGTGGAGTGTGACATATAGAGGGTAGTGGAGTGTGACGTCGGAGCGCGGAGGTGGTATGTATGAGTTGTTTGGTGGTTTACTCGGAGGGGGGGTTAGGCGGTAAGTGGTAATGAGCGAGGGGGCTCTAAGTTGACAAGAAGGTGACATGTATGAGGGTCCCACAT
>JZKD02S0509524.1:191262-207598 GCA_000966675.3 Picea glauca
CAACCGAAGATATGAGTGCCTAATTATCATCCACTAAGATTAGCACTCCCTTCTTCTAACATATTATGTCCTTCCACTTTAGAATAATCTGACGACTGAAATTTACTCCAGCTCTCCGGACTTTGAGGACTTAAAATCTCAAACTTTTCTCCCCGTTTATCCTATCTATCCCTTAATTTGATCTGACAGTCGTGAAGACTCTCGAATCAAATACACTATCAAGTATTTTGATCTGGATCACATTTTTGTACTGCACTTTCCCTTCTGAGCTTTGATATCTGCATACTGTTCTCTTCTCCTCATGAGCTTATGCTTTTCCTGTTTCCCATCGTCGTTGTTTTTCTTGCCATCAATGAAAATCACACGCTTCCTATAAAACATTCCAACACCATACATAGGTGGTGGTTGTATGTACGGATTGTGGTGTGTTGTGGTACTAATCAATCCATCTGTCGTGTGAGACATTTCAGGTTTGTCCTGGCTGAATGGTATGGGTCTCGGTGCATCAAGTATTACTATGTATAAGTAACTGTGCATAAATGAGGTCGTACTATTGAGCCTTTTTTATGGCTTCCTCTTTAGTTTGGGGAAAGGTGGAGGCTACATATTTGGCAAGGATAGAGACGAGTGATATGAGAAACTAATCAAGGCATTGTTCTTTCGTGGTTTCTTCTTTGCATAGACTATGTCGCCGACGCCATTCGTGAATGTGGTCGACGATATGTGTGGATGAGTTTTGTTTACACTCAGAGAGTATTTCTAGACCATTGTCATGACGAACTGGTCGTTGAAAGAAGGTCAAAAATGTTTTGTCCAAGGATTCAAAAGTCACATGGGACCCTAATTTTTCATTCACATACCATTTGGCTGATGGACCAATGAGCATGCTTTGAAATAACCTTAAGTGGATGGAGTCATCCATGATGTTGTTTTAAGAGCACCATAAGTGGAAGGTCATGACGTGGTTGGTGGGATCTTCCCCCATTTTCCTTCAAACTTGGGAATTTCTTAAGGTAGTTTGGTTGGCATATTGGTCCATGTTGAGTCATGCAATATAGGGTCATTTGTGAGTTTACTCAAATCTGGGATATTGAGGGATGCCAAATATGGCATGGGGGGTGGTGGTGGAGGATTACTTCCATCCATGGTGTTAGTAGGTTGTGGACCTAACCCTTGAGGGGGGTTTGGTGGGGTTGTACTTCTCCCTTGAGAAGAAGTTTCCCCCCACCTCCTTGTGAAGGAGAGCTAGTGGATGGATGGCCTTGGGAATTGGACCCAAGTAAAGTGGAACCAAGCAAAGATGATCCTAAATTAGTGGCACTCATAGGAGTGTGAGACGGTTGAGTTGGTGAGTTGGCAAGACTAGGAACTCCTCCTAGGATAAGAGGGAGATTCTACAAGCGTCTGGAATGATAGGGATTCTGTGGGTCCCCTATGATGTCTAACTAGCAAAGTGAATGTGTGCAAATGGTGATGAGAGAAATAAATGAACAAGATACTTGTATAATTTGGACCTTCACAATATATCTCACAATCGCATATAATCAAATGAGCATCATGCATAAATAAATTGAAAATAAGCATACATGTGGTTAGGTGGATTTTGTCCGCGTTAGAGAACAAAGAGAAAAAATTCTGTAGTCCTAAAAAGATGTAACGTCCTTCCTCTCAAATAGAACTGGACCTTCCAATAACACTCAACAGTGGGGTCTAAAGCCACCAGAAGAGGAACTAGTGAAGGATGAAATAATCAATTATAATGACGGGTAGAGGGTGCATATCCCAAAAGAGCTGGCGATATTTCCCAATAGCCACACAAAATATGATCAAGGTGCAATTGTAGCCCACAATTTCCACCTGGGTAGATGTCCTAAAATTTGGCCACTAGGTACCTCGGTCAAAGTGCGGCATTTAGATTTTCGGCCTCAGAAATGGGTCACGGGATGGATCCCATCCAAGAGTTGGGTGACTTAAGGGGGGATGCACAAAACAACCAGACCTCGGTCTTCGACCCTTCATGGGTATCTCCTTGCCTTATGGTGTTAGGAACACTTGACTTGGAGGATTTTAAAGTTCCCTATTTGTCAACTTCTAATGTTTGAAGATGTGAGAACCAGATAACGGGGGGTTATTTGAATGCTTACCCCCAAGATCCTACCTAGACTAGAAAATTTATTTTGGCACCTCCTATAGAGGAAAACTTAGTGAGTTTTTAGAAAAAAATTAGATGTGGTTGGTTGATAGATTGGGGGTGTGAACCAATCTCATTGGAATTAAGTGGGTGTGGATAATTTCTTCAAGAAATAGTGGGATGTTTCATAATCCCTTTGGGGGAAACTTACTTCAACCTCCATAATTTGAGATGAAATTATGTGAGTGAGGAGTGACTTTGTGTGTGAGCAAGTGAACAAATGTGCCAAATTTTAATAAGTTAGGTGTCAATTTGCAACATGTGGACTTCATGTGGTCCTTACAAATCTTGATTACCTATCTCACTAGATGTCATTGGTACAACCTTGTGGAATTTTAAAATCCCTAAAGAATTAGCATGTGGACATATGGATCCTTACCAATCCTTTAAACTCCCTAATGTGGTTTATTCTAAGAAAAATTTGAAAATCCATCCTAGATTGCAAGCATGTGGGCATGTATGGGCCCGTTACTTTGATCTTTAAACTCTCCTAGTGATGTAAACTAAGAAAGTAATTTCAAAAAATTATCCTAACTTTGCAACCTATGGGCATGTATGGGCCCTTACAAATTTAAGATGTTTTGAAAATAAACTAAGAGGATCCATAGGGGGGATTTTTTCCTCTCCTAAATATTTTTTTAAGGGAGATGAAATGTCCCCTTAATCACTTTTTTTATTCTCAAGATCACTCTATGGTGCGAGAGAAGAGCATACTCAATGATTAAAGTTTGATTTCTGGTCCCAATGCAAGTGATTTTATATATGATAGTAAAGAATCTCAACTTAACTTTTACAATCAAAACAAGCCATCCATGTGGAAACTCAAAGAAAATGGGGAGAAATATGGTTCCTTTTAACCCCCTAAGTGCCTATGTTTTGACTAACCCTTCATGTGGGAAGGGAATCTAAGTGTGGTGCATTTACAAATTGCATAAAAGAAAGATTTTGAAGGCTAGGGGCCTTCAAAACATCACAAAAACTCATACAATTTTGAAACTCTGGACATATGCACGAGTTACAGTTTAGATAGAGGCACAGTTGGTGCACAATGTGCAGAGAACAGAAGACCTTTTGCCGCACTGTGAGCACAATGCATAGAGAACAGAAGTGTTGTGGGTGCACAATGCTTTGAATGTGTGTCTATGGGCTGAAATACCCGTGCACGTTCTGATACACGTTGGGGGGGATTTTGAATGGAATTCTCCTCCTCCAGCTCCAAACTTAGCTCTTGATAAGTAAGGCTAGGTCGGCTATGATCCCTGCAAGTCAAATGGGTCAAAGATAAGTGCTCAAACAACCCAAATAGGGAGGAAATTGATACCTTTTTCCCAGTATGGTCTACGAAACCAGATATTATGATTTCGATCCCCAGTATGGTCGCCAATCTGTTGTGTATGTTTCATCACTTGGGTGAAAAAAAAAGGCACTTACAAGTCTAGTTAGGCCTGCTAGACAAGACAAAGGTTAGTGTATGAATTAAAAAATCCAAGAACATGAAATAAACAAACAACTAAGCTAGAAATAACTAAGGAAATAAAATTAAAATGCATAATAAACTTTGAACCAAAATCAATCAACCAAATGACCAATGATTATGCCACCAATGGATAACTATGTTAGTTGGAAAACACCATAGAGAAAGGAGGATTTATGGATCACCTCTTCCTCCTTGACAAGGCTCTTGAGTCCCCTATTTGAGAGCTCTTCTTACAATGATAAACTAGAAATGAAATGGTGAAGAAATCCAAGCCTATTCCCTTAAGAGATTAGGTGAATAGCTTATTGAGATGTTTCTAGACTGATCCAAGAAGAAAAGAGGTTTCTTCAGGGAGGATAGAGGCAGCATAACAATACTATGAGATTCTTAAATTCTTAGTGCACCCATGGCCTCCATTTATAGCATGTCTTTGAGGCAATATCCAACTGGTTCTTAGTGTGGACAAGGGTCCCTTTAGGGAACCCTTAGGTATTTGACCAGCCCCCCATTCAGATTCAGCTTGGATTTTAGGGACAAATAAAGTTATCAGCTGGTCCAAAAGTGGGTGAGGGGCCGACAAGAACCATAAATGTGTTTTTCACATGAGTGTGCGGCTTTTCTCGTACATAGTCGCACATATGGCACATTGTGCGATCTACGGGCTTCTTTGGACCATGTACTGTGCCGACGCTTCCTTTAGTGTTTCATCACATGTCAATTTTTGTCCAGTTGTATCGTATTTTCCCCTTAGAAATGCATTTTTGGTGTTGCAGGTGAACTAATAGATGTTTGGAGATGTTGTATTTCTGTAGCCATTTTCATGCGATGTTGCGGATGAAATTTTTGTGATAACACTTGTAGTTATACATTTTCATGACCCTTTTTACCATTAATTACCACCTTACCTACCTCTGCATTCATGTAACCATATGAACTCATATTATTTTAATATTATTTCTCTTATCCTAAGTTTTCTGGGAACATATCCAAGTGACACATAACAGGTGACTGGGTGTTGATTGGGCATGACGTTTCAGACATTCACATGTTGACTGGGCGATGACTGGGCAATGACTGGGTGACTAAAATATTATTGGGATATGTATTTTTCTAAGGCAGGAAGAGCTACACTAAGACCTCCATAATCTCCTTTGTTTCACATAAGTGATATGGAAGATTTAACAATATAAAAACTAAATTCCTTATCATCACAATGAATGTGGGATTAAAAGAGGGTGTATTTTAATCAAGGGCTAAGATTTATCCATGAATTAAATGGACAGTTGTTGAGCAGTGAACTTCTAGAGGTCGGAACTCAAGGTCTGGGCGTCGGTTTTGGAAAAACTATACCTCATTGGAAAAGTAATTTGATGAGGACCATGATGGAAGAAGTTTTAGGTTCTTAATTTGGCCACATTTCTTCCAAAAATTGAAAGAACATTCAAATCAATTTCCATGGTTTGTTGATAAATTTATTTGGAACCTCGACTTCCCGAGGATATAAATTGAGATATAGAAATCCAAATTGCACTTAGGAGGACTCATTGGAAATATTGAATGATGAATATTGATTCTATGATGGTTTCAATGTCTGAGAAATCAAATATCATGCTAAAAATATTAAAACATGGTCATGTTTTTAAAAGGAAGTCAGTTTAAATTTTCAAAATAAAGGTTTATTTAAAAACTATTATTAAAGATGAAATGGGCCCCACTTCAAGGAACAAATTTTAATGACATAAATTCATTAATGAGAGTTCAATGAATAATTAATTAAAGTGGGAATAAAAGTGTGTGGAAGTTTCTAAAGAGACCAAAAACCTAACTACTTCAAGAAGCATTGGAAGTAGATTTTGAAAGAGACAGAGCATAATCAAAGAAAAGATTAGAGGGAAGTCAGAAGATCATAATAGAAAAGTTCCAGCCATGAGCATGCAACCAAATCTTTGGTCAACAAACAAATATCTCCATGTTTCTTGCTTCTCTTTCTTCTATACTATTTTTCTCAAGGATTTATTCTTGTATTTCTGAACTGAGCATAAGGATGAGTTCTTGAGTTTTTTTCTTGTATTCTTCCAAGAATTTTATCTATAAGATCATGGAATATTTAAAACCATATATGTGACTAATAAATGTAATCCAATATTGCCTAATTAATTCATGGATATTTATTCATTGTGTTTGTCAAGCTTTGTTTCTAAACCACTAGTCAATTGGCTTACTAAATTTTTTTGTATTGTTGAATATCTTTTATAGAAATCCACAGAGAACTACTTCGAGGTGTAATTTCAATGATTTCTCAAACTCTGAGCTTATGAGCATGAGATTTTTTAAGTGCACCCATCATATTTGTTTATGTTTTGAATGCAATACTCTTTTAAAGTTCTTTGAAATGATCAATACTCTTTTTCATGTGATTCATAGTGTTATAATAATTCACTTGAGCATATATCTATTTTGATGTTGAATCATTTCTTCATATTTTTATTGTTAATAAGCCACTTGGTCCATTCAATAATAAATCTGGTTATCAAGAACCATTCCATACACAAAATTAAAGAAATAAATATTTTGGGTTTGTTGTATAGCATTCTCCCGAAACCAAGAGCAACCTCTATAAAAATGTAGGGGGATTTTGTATCCTCGTGAGGTTGTTTTTTTTATTGTGACCAATCTAAACATCAACAACACTAGATACCAATGAGACAATTGAAGTCATATTGTAGAACCAAGTGTTCCTAAGTAACAAATTGTACTCAATAGGTGTGTCGATGACCTCCACGACAACAAAGACATCCTTACCACCTAACTCGATGGGTAAGGAAATGATTATTCCATGAGGCTTGAAGATGTTTCCATTGAATGATTTCAACAATGATGTATATGTGTTGAGCTTAGGAGAGCCAATACCCTTCCAAAAAAAAATAGGCATGATGTAATTCAAGGCTCCTTCATCAACCATGGTTAGGAAGAGGTTTTTCCCCATCATTCGTACTTTGATATGGAACGAAACTTAATGGGAAAGCCTATGATTAACCTATTTAGAATCAAAGGTCATCAAAATCAAATCCAAGGGATCAACCTTTCCTATAGAAGATAACAAGGATTTCTGTTGCATTGGGCAGCCCTAGAGGACCTCGAGGGAAGACATAGAACAAGGTTCCAAGGCCAAGTATTCCACAATATTGTAGTTGTGGGTGGCCCGTGTATTTGGACTATGTGTCATTCTTCGAAGAATTCCATTCGGGGGGTGAAGTGGTGCGTCAAAATATGTCTTCTAAATATGAAGAGGGACACCAGGCCGAGAAGAATATGTTGATTCATGAACAATAGAAGTAGTCTCAAACGTGTCATATTTATTGGCTCGCGTTTCCAAATTGACAGTGTGGTAACACATGAAAAAAAAGTATTCAAGGAATACCCCTCATGGTGAGGGGTACCTGACATGCCCCCTTGCAGAGGCGAAAGATTTTTCACAACCATGTGTTGAGGTTGAGGAGGATAAGAATGAGTTAAAACAATAGGTTGTTGTGGGGCCTTTTGTTGTGCAAAATAACGATGGATTTCATCCTTCCGAAGACATTGATGAGTAGGATGGTCCTAAACACAAATCGTGCAGAGGAACTGACTCTTCTTATTCTATTTTTTACCCCCCCCTTGATTGTTTAGAGTGGGAGAAGTACCTTTATCAGTGTTGAAATTATTCTTCGTATTCCTCTTATTTTTTACTCTAGGTTGTTGAGGATTCTTCGGTTGCATGGACTACACCAAATTCACCTCGCAGGTTTAAGTAGGGACCTTGGAAGTTTGATCATTAGAACCGTAAGTTGACAGGTGTGATGAAATGGACATGTGACCCATCTAGTCAACTAACTAGTTCATAGAGGAATTTGAAACAGAACCAACCACATCGTTGGCATGGGGTCCTGGGTTTGGATTCTTTAGATCTTTCAATGGACTAGGAGCATGTGGGATAATGTCATAAAGAGTACCATACTAGGAGTAGATAAAATCTAAGTTTTGGGTATGCATAATGGATTGATCCTTGGTATCTACCCTGACAATAGCTACATCCTTGGAAATGGTTGGAAGGAGGGATTTGGTGAACCAGTCCATCAAGAGTTTATCTGGGATCTGGGTCTTGATCATCCTATGCCTTTGTCTCCACTCATGTATATGATCAGAAATAAGGGTGGAAATATCTTTATGTAATGATGTCAAGAGCTATATTTCTATCTCATATTAGATGGGTAGTTGGTAATGAGTAAGGAACACCATTGCCAAGTCATTGAATATTTTAAAGGAAGTTCCTTGTAACTAATGTACCATTTGGAGACACTTTTGGTTAGGGATATCCAGAAAATACATATCCTCACACTATTATCAATAATTGGATGAGCACCACAAGTGATACATCATGATGTGTATGGATGGGTCTTCTCTTAGCTTTCTTTCAAATTTTGGAATGTATGATGGGATTTTTCTAGGCATGGCCAACCATGAAGGGTTGTGGGAAATAGGGTCATTTGTAAACTGTGATAAATCAGGTAAATATAACATTGCAAGGAAGGGAAATGACGTATGAGTAAATGAATACTAGGAGAGAGATGAAGTCTCTGTTTTCCTAGACAAACCTTGCGATCCCCCTACATTCATACTACCAAAAGGATACAATTTTCCCAAAGAGTGAGTGACCCCAGGGATGGTGGAACTTCCAATAGCATGAATTCTCTCTAGACTAGATGTTTTGTCGAGAGGATTACCCCCAGTGATAGGTGTAGACCCTTCAGGAAAAACATTCCCAAAATTAGTCCCAGGTAAGAACCCCCCGGGAACTTGAGGTATTGATAAAGGGAAATATTCCCCATTGTGAGAAGTTACCCCCAAGGGGTGTGCCCCCAAGGAAAGGTGTGATAACCCATGGAAAGATAAATCCTACTGACATACTACTGCCCCCAGCTTGACTAGAGACAACCCAAAAACCACTAGGAATATTCCACTTGAAAGGTACACCAATACCTAATGATGTCGGACCACTCATAGGCATGGTGGAGGAAGAAGTAATTCCAACTCCCACACTAAACCCAAGGCTTGGCCCTCCACGGGAAAAATATCTAGAAGTGGGCATCAAAATAGAAGGGATGGGCGTAGGAACACTAGGTATTCTAACGGATGGGAATGAATACACATTCAAGGTCCCCCAAATTGAGGGGTCTGTAGAAAAAGGGATAGATGGTGTTGGTCCAAGGGTGCTAAGTGTAATATCCCTCGGCTGAACCCAAATGTAGATATAATCCAAGTATATTTAAGCTAGTGAGTTGTTTAGACAACATTTTTGTAATACACCTTTCATGGCATGGTGTGCGCATATACTGTGCAGTAAAGGGATGTAATGTGCACATTTATGAATATCGCATGTAGTAACTAAGGTGCACGCAACCTTAAAGACAGAGGATACAACGCATAGTAACTAAGTGCGCGCAATATTAAGGTCAGCGAACCTTTGTGTATATAATATGCATTATAGGCTGGTGAGCCAATATTATAAGCCATGATGTGTATGTCTTGGAATTAGACCAGCACGCCTAGATGTTAAAGGCTAGAGCGCCTACTTGTACATGACTCATGATTAATATAAAATACATCACTGCGCGCAGACCAACCACGATAAAAGATATGGGGGACTGAACTTCACTAGTTAGGGAAAGGGAGGGCCAAAAGTCAAGGGAATATTATATTAATATTTTCTAAAACATAAAGTATGGATAATTAGTTTATCCTAAGTTCTAAAGTTGGGGACAAGTGGACAAAAGTAACTTCCGATATGACAAGTGTCAAGTTGGGGACATGCATTCATATCATGGGAAAACTTAGCTCAGGGGGGGATTTTTTCTCACATATACCCTATGAACGGGAAAAGGGGGGGCCATCAGGATGGCCATCACTTTTGACAAAGAGTTCACATTGATTCCAAAACACACTCAGTTATCTAGTCAATGAATCCATGACCATTTCACTCATACATTATGTTATCCTTGAGATATCCATTTCACCTTTCCGAAGCCTGTTTCCCCATCCTTTTTTGGTTGGTGTACCTGGTTAGCTTGGAGTGGTATTGAAGAAGCGGGTTTTCAGGCCCGTGAGCAGTTCTCTGAGCGAGAGAATTGTTGGGGATTGATTTTCATAGGTGCTAAACTACAGCTACAGTGCTATGAGACTTCTGATCCAGCCTGTTGTTGAAGCCCTAGAAGGGAAGTGGGGCAGCCGAGGGACTGTTGAGCAGAGAAGGGGAACACTTCCTTGGGTGAGAGAGGCATGTGGGGAATGAGAGGTTGTAGGTTGTTAGTTGAGTGAGCACCTGAGATGGAGTCTTTCATGTTGTCCATGAGTCTTAGCCTGGATAGGAATCCCTTTACCCTGGGTGGAGTTCAGTCCCAACTCGGGGGTGATTCACCGTTGAGAGTGATGAACAATGTAGTCTATGGTTGGGAGGTTCATGGATGATCTGTAATCATTTGGTGACAGTATTTCTAAGATAAGTACCAATTGTATGATATATGGATATGATGTTTTGTTATTTACATACCTATGTAACTTAGAGATGATTTTAAGGATAGGAATTTATTTTAAAATGTAGAAACCTTGGCGAATCTAACTAATCCTTCATATGCCAACTATAAAATGTTTGGCAATATTTTTGTAAAAATATTGAAATTTCTAAGGATTTTATATAGTTTGTATAAAATTTCGGCGATTTTTAAGGTAAAAAAAAAAATTATCCTATAGAATTATGGCGAATTAGTTTTAGAATGGAAAATATTTTTTGGGGAAAACCATGGAAAATTAGCCCATGAGCGAAATTTAGCCCCTAAAATCACCCCTACCTATGTTACGATTTTATCATATATGTGACTATGATTACTTGTGTGCTTATGGGTAATTTCCTGTAAATGATGCATATCGGTAATTATTGTTATTTTAGTATAAAATTCGTATGTTACAGAAAGTAATTGTTTGTTTATGTTTTGATGTAAAGCTTCTGCGAGCATGTTGTATGTATATGTTTTAGTTGCATGCAGTCTAAAGAGTAAATTTAGGTGGCATTGCTTAGTTGACTACTGGGTATGCTACTATATGTTATGTAGTATGGGAACGAAAGTGTTCCCTAGAGTAGCATGGCCCAGCCTGATGGCTGGGAATGTTATTGATTGGCGGCAAAGCATGAAGGGTTGTTCTGGAGTGGCGTACCCCGACCTCAGGTTGGTCGAGGGGGATCGTTACACTAAGAAAATGTAATGTGGACATCATAGGGATGCCACTAATCTCACTTGTAGATGGGCTTGAAGGCTCAACTAATCTCACTTGGATGAAACACATGATCCTCAGATGGTGGGAGGATTTCTAAATAAAGAGAAAGGTGCACTAAAAGGTTCCCTTACATGGAAAAGTAGAGGTGATTCAAAAACAGTTAAAGGAGGGTTAAATTTTGGTGGAGGACTTTCATCAACCACTTCCACTTCAACGAAATGAGACTCCTCGAACAAAAGATACGACCCTTCAAATTCTTGGTCACTTGTTTTGCACTGCTTAAGAGGTGGTTGTTCCTCTATGATTTGTGCTAGTCCTCATAGTTGATGGGACCGATGTATTAATTCAACCACGGTGAAAATAATAGGTGTAAATTAAACATAATTCAACCTAAGACCGATATAGACTTAGAATCAAAGAGCATTCCCTTATCAAATCTAGGATAACAAAAAGAAAACCAATGGCTCAGGGGGGATTCCAAAAACCAACCCTATGGGGGAGATGAAGTCCCCACAAGATTGGCTATCAAAGATATGAGGAATAGTTACGATGATCTACGTGAAACAACCCTGACTGGTACAATCACCCTTAATTAAGGTGGGAACATCTGCCCCATGTACTACAAGAACATCCCACCTGCAGTCACCTCTATTTGATACCTAAGAATGGTCACTAAGGCTACCACCTCATAATCAATGATTGGGAAAACAGTCGCATACACGACCACACATAAGGGTAGGGTAATTATTCCTTAAGATTCGAAGGAGTTGCCTCACACAGAGGCATGGCACCAACAAAATCCCCATATACGTAGTATTCGAAGTGATACCACAAACATCAGAACAAGAAGAGAGGGGTAATATCCCTACTTGCCCCGATGCGACCTTGTGCTTAACTCTTTTGTTAGAGGAGCTTCCCGACACACTAGTTGTAAAAATGGATTTTCACTCTTTAATGACTCCTAGGCTTCGTTTTCATGGCCTTAGAGACATTACTCTGCAATCCTATTCCAAGGCCCTAATCCTATCAAATGTTCATTCACTAAAAAGAAAAGTGTCTGGTAGATTTTAGATTAGGCAATTCTTTTTTATGGGTATTATTTACGTCAAATGGAAATGAATGAAACCTTAATGGTATTTATGACTCTTGACTCAACCAAGTAATGCAAATAATGCCAATGCAATTGTTCACTTTAATGAATTCTAGCTATGAGAGGGAGAAGGGGTCTTTTCCTTTGTAATATTGTAATAGTAATCCAACACACCAAGCAACCATTCACACAATTTAGATCCAAAATTATCTTAAGAACTCAAGACAGACAATTCAACAATGAAAACTCTTGTTCTAATGCTTCAAAATTTCAAAAGCATGCATATTTTTCTTTTTTTTAATTTTCCAAATGTAATGCAAAAGGATTTCTGGTATATGCAAGGATACAAGATGCAGATATAAAACAAACAAAATCATAAAGTAAAGGGTAGTGTGATATTGATAGTGATTCCCTCTGGCATACTTCAATCTCTACACAGGATCTCAACCCAAAACTCACAATGAATGGATATAGTAATGGGAACTAGTCATAAAAGGACAGGCTAACCAAAAGAAACCAATGAAAGGCACTACCAGATCTGTTCATATCTATTGGGTTCAATTCCCAACTTCACAGGATTACCATAAATCAAATCCAATCAAGCAATCCACATAAACTCACTCCAAACAACAATTGAAGGTAAATTATGTGACAATAAGACTCAAACAAAGCAAGATGTGCACAACACAGATCACTCAGAGGAGGTGGGGGGTTGCGACTAGGGTTCTCCTAGCCGCAACCCGAGATGCAGCCTCTGTGGTCTATTTTCCTCAATTTCTTCGTCCTCGTTTTTCTTTTCTAGGTTGTGTTGTCGTGGATCTGGCCAGGTGGCTCCGTTTCTTCCTCATTCTGGTGTTTTTTTTTACTATTACAGCTATTGTTTGGGCCTTGTTATGGCGTTTCCTTCCACGTTTTTGTTGATTTGTTGGGAGGTGGATTCGGTCCTATGGTTTCTTCTGTCTTTTTTCTTTGTCTTCAGTGGCTTTATCTTCTTCTCCTTTACGGTTTCTCTTGCCACTGGTTGTTGTGGTTCTCTGCGTGTACATAGGTTTTTTTATGGCTCCGTGAGATTGGTTCTGTGGGTGCAAATCTGGTTTATCTATCTTTATTCTTTCCACTTTTCTTGGGGCTGGGTTATGGCCTTGTTTTCCACCAGATCTTTTCTGCAGTTGGCCTTTCTTTGGTGGACGACTTTACTTGGTTTTTCTGCTTCGATTTTATGGGGTCTTTTCTTTAGATTTGTTGGATGTTAAGGGTTTAAAGTATGCTCAGATCAAGCTTCTATCAGTGGTGTTGGTGTCTTTCTCCTCCTCATTTCTGAAGGGGTTCTATGCCATATATTTGAGGTCCTTGCTAAGGGTGTGTGGTTTCTATAGGAGATGGAACTTTGAGGTCCTTATTGGGGGCGTGCGACTTTTGATCTCTCCTTTTCTGGATTTTGAGGGTTCTTCAATGGTACAAATGCTTTCTAGTTCTCTTGATGTGGGAGCTTCATACTACTCTAACCTAGTCCTTTTGGTGTCCGAGGATTTACTTTGGGATCTTCTCTTCTAGTGTGTTCAAATTGGCAGGATTCCTTGCTCCTCATTAGTGGTTGTTCTCAGCTCTTTGTATTGCTTTCTTTACTCCACAGCTTTGTAGCCAACTTCTATGTCCCTTCGGGATTATTTTTTATTCTGATTATGTACCCATGGTTGGGTTGTTCTTTTGGCACCTACAAAATGTAATTTGGTTCTCTTCAGATGAATAAAATTACGTTTTTTTTTCATGGAAAACAAAATAGACCACTCAAAGGATTATGGGATCAGACAGGGTATATATAACCTCAAAAGACAAGAAATCCCGCAATTTCCCTAGTTTACAAGGATCATCGTAGGACACAAGCAGTACAACTGATGAAGATCATCGTGTGACTCTTATACTACAACCTGCAATGACTCCATTAAACATTGGTTTTGAAAAAATGGATTTGCTTTAGATCTGTCTCAGATCTATCCAATATGAGAGTTATAACCTTTGGAGAAGTATAGAGAAGACAAATTAAATCACAAACAAAAAATAGAGGGTGATTTAGCAAGGAAATCTAAACTAGAGAAGAATCAAATATTCTTCCCCAGTGGAGTCGCCAGTTCTATTATTGGAGAAATCTCATCAGTATGGTAAGTTACATCTCCCCAGGATCTACCTATTGATCCTAGACATCAATGGGGCTAGACTTCTAATGGTTTCCCTAGATATAGGTAGATTTATTTCCTTTTAACCAATAGGGGTGGTGACCATACCTTTCAACCGATGGTTGTTCTCGTGTATCTGGATGATGCATCTCCTGAGATCTAGCTCCAACTCCTACAATCTACTTCCTACACACAAGGAGACAAACAACTACCAACCTACTTGCTATTCTAGTATTAGGAAATCTAAATCTATTAGATCTATCTTGATCTATACCACACGGGATTAGATCCAAACATTTACAAACCAAATGAAAAAAAATTGGGGGAAAACCAATGATCTATTGATTAACATATAAGAAATACATCAAAAATCATACCTTGGATGTGAAATCATTCCCCTTTGCTTATTGCTCCTAGCTTCTCCTCAACTTCTCAATCTGACTGTGGTTTCTCTGAATAGGAGAAGCTCCTCTATATTTGGACAACATAACTATGCAAATGATTCTTACTTCTCATGCTCAAGACTTGCTTTCTTTATGTAAATCCTTGGAAGAGGCTTGGGATAGATTCTAGATTTTCTAGAACCCAATGGATACTTGAGCGATGTGAGTTCTAAGGCTCATTCCATGAACATACAACTCATCCATCACTTACCTCTTTGTAACTCCATGAATCTATAAGTTTATAGGGATCGTCATCTGTTGCATTATAAACGACCAACAACTATTGTTGTGTGATGTCTCCTATAGGTCCCACGATGACCCTAAAAAAGGTCCCAAATCTTGAGCAAGAAATGTGCCTTGACTTTCATCTTTTGTTGGATTCCCTTCTAGCCTATAGGCTGGAAATTAAGGCTATAACAATTATTTTTCCAAGAAATTGTAAGGTTGCATGGGCTACCTATGAGTATCACTTTAGACAAATATACTTGATTTATTGGACATTTTTTGAGGAATCTTTGGAATGATATGGGTTCCATGTTGTAGTACAAATCAGTGTATCATCTTCAAATAGATGGCCATGAAGAGGTAGTTAATCAAATTTTGGGAAACTTGTTGAGAAGTTTGATTGGAGATAAGCAAGGTCAATGGGATTTGGTTGTAGCTCAAGATGAATTCACTTAAAACAATTCAGTGAATAGATCCATTAGCAAAATTCCATTTTAGGTAGTGTATAGAAAGTCTCCAGAGGTGTTTTAAACTTGGTTAAGTTAATTAAAGTTGAGGATAGAAGGATAATTGATTCAAACAATTTTGCAAAAAGAATACATGACATTCATGAGTAGCTCAGGAAGAAGTTATGACAAAGTAATGTTTGCAATAAGCAAAAGGCAAAGTTGCATTGGAAAATGAAGGTTTTTTAAGAGTACGGTATAGTGATGCCACATTTTAGGAAGGGTATATTTCCCATAGGAACATACAACAAAATCAAGTACAAGAAAAATGGTCCATGATTCTGAGAAAAAATTCTCATAATTCCTACAAGCTAGATTTGTTGGAACTTTGACACTTTCTAACATTTAATGTTTTTGAATTATATGACTTTAATGAAGAAGAAAAGGATGGAGAAGTAGGCAACATGGAAGAATGGGAAGGATCATTTCCAATCAAGCTTGTTGAATAAATTGAAGAAATATTGGCAAAGTGAGTTAGCAGGAAGACCTAAAGTTGAAACTATTTTGAATATTTTGTCAAGTGGAAGAACATAAATTCAGAGGATGTGTTGTGGTTTGCAAAGGAGAAATATGATCACCTTTAGTGGCCTACATTACTTAAATGATATGTGGTTTAGTCCAAATGAGATGAATGCTCATGTTTTCTAACCAAGGGTGTTTGACGTAGGAACATCACGTAGGAACCTCCTTGGGTTCACATAATTGACATACAAATATTTACTTATGATGTGCTTTTCTTATTGTTTAGTTAAGTTTCTTAATAGGAGTAAAAAAGGACGTCATCATTTCCACATAAAATGTGTGATATGAATATTAATTGCCCTTGGATACAAGAGGAGTGAGTGATTGTTGTAGAAGCTAAAATACAATGCATGAGAGGAAATTGATGCAGTCAAAGAGAGCTTGATTAGGCACTACCCCT
>JZKD02S0509524.1:252568-296244 GCA_000966675.3 Picea glauca
TAATGTTATTTTATTTATGTCGGCTTTATTCCATTAGTTGTAATTATACCTCCTAGTCTCCTATATATACCAAGGAGACATTTTCATTTGGAATCATCTTGTACTTGAAAATTTACGTGGGGTAAAAGGAGGTTGCCCCCTCAAA
Organism: Picea glauca; assembly: GCA_000966675.3. NCBI lineage: Eukaryota > Viridiplantae > Streptophyta > Pinopsida > Pinales > Pinaceae > Picea > Picea glauca. The sequence continues at coordinate 252,714 of JZKD02S0509524.1, forward strand.
GAGGCTTATTATCTGAAATTATCTATTTTTCAAGGCGTTGAGTATTTATTTTGGGGTTTTTCTATGCTATATTGATATTTGGTTCTTAACATAAACCATCAACAACATAACGAGATCATCATTATTTAACTAATAAATTTAATTGCATTTTAATCTAAGAAAGGAAATTGCGTAAAAGAAAACTATGCTATGTCTACTCTAACCATTCAAATTGCAATAAAGAAATAATTAAAAACAGATATTAAAAAGTAAATTAACTATCTATATTAACCAACAACTAATTAAATGAAATCTATATTAAACTGAAGTAAGCAAGCTATAACTAAAAACTGGAATTAACTCTATCCATCCATCAATCCTTGTCAAAGAAAACCCAAATTAAAACTATGTTTTGTTCTAATTAAAAATCTGTTCTAAACTTGACTGTAGAATTATAAAAGAAAGCATCATTTAACATCTACTTTGCACACGGGGTTAGTGTAAAGAGAGAGAGACTTTCTAATTGCACACATGGTTAGTATAGAAACTTGCAAGTCTATTCCTAATCTACAAAATCAATACATGCTAACAAATATCATCATCTAACCTGCAAAAGAAAAGCAATACAATTAAGCTACAACAAATTAATTAACTAAATAAAAATATACATGTATAGGAAATAAGAAAGAGTAATTAAATTAGGAATTGCATAAACAAACATAATAACAATCACCAGACTATTGGTGGTTCCCCCAGCAAGTCGTGGCTACCTCCTACAAGCACACCATGAACTTAACAAGGCGAATTCACCATGACTTGAAAACGCAGTTCTGGCACAATTTTGGCAATGTAAAATACTAAAACAGAGAAAAATGAATTTGTATCTAATCTAATGGCTCTTCTACTTGGTTAACAATCTACTGACCATCCTATTAGTATTTATAATCTTACAACCCAAGTGGTCGACCACAGGAGGGTCAAATCACTTCTAATTTTGGAAAAATACAATAAATGATGCCTTAACAGATAAAACGAAGCGAGCCAATAATCGCCTTCTTTGGACAACTGAAACTGAGTTTTCTGGAGCTCAGTAGCTGGAGGGGATAAGGACAAACAAAAACTATGTTCCCGATTCACCCAACACTGGCCGCCAATGCCATAACCACCAACTCGCCTTCCATTTTTGTGCAATACAGAGTGCTGGAATGAGTGCCAGATTGAGCGACAGAACAAGTGCCGGATTGAGTGACGGAACAAGTACCGGATCAAGTGCCCGATCAAGTGCCAGAACTAGAAACATAGTGCTTTTTTCCCCTGTAACACCAAAAAACGTGAATTAGCTCTTGGAAACCATAAAACATGATGAATTATACTTGATTCAATCATTAAACATGAATTACACGTACCTTATGGCAATCATACCATTTTATCATGAAATTATTCAAAAAGCTCCTTTAAAAGATGAAAAATGCATATGTACATGTTGCAAAAGTGTATAATATTCGTCATAAAAATGATCATATCTCGGGCCCAACATTACCCCCACACTTACGATTTTGTAGGTCCCATTGCGAACAAAAAGAAGTTACCCTTCATAACTAGGCTTCCTGAGGAGGATCATCTTTGGAATTCTCTCCTTCTTGTTGTGTAGGCTTAGCTGCTCTGAGGCTGCGGTTAGATTTAGTCATTTCATCAACCAACCACTGAAGGGAGTTGACCTTTTCCTGAAGGATTCCATTGTCATGATGAAGATGTACATCTGTTTTCTTCCTCTCTTCCAACTATTAGAGAAGCTGATGATTTTCTTTTTGTAGCTGCTCTATGGTTGGCTTAGATCCTTTGAGGGATGTGGAAAATCTATCAGTTTTAGGACCTAGATTGGGCATGGGTGAAGTAGGAGGGATGGGAGATCGGTAAGGTGAGGTAGGTTCTGATTTTGTTTTCCTTAGTGTCTCTAATCCATCTGCAAAGGCTTCCCTAAGTTGAATATGAGGGCTCTCAAGGTCAGAGGATACTTGGATCAGATCCAAAGCAGGTGGATGTTTTGCATAAGGTTTGATTCTTGTGTTCTGGGTACACTTCTGAAAGGGTCCTTTACCAAATCAATTGGCTCCCCTCTTGTTTGTAGGAATGATGGGAAAGTCTTACTGCATTACTTCTTGGAGCTTTTTAGGTGTAGGATCAAGAGAGAGTGAAGGCATTGGGGTCAACAATAGGCTTCTTTTGGTCTTTGCTCTTGGTCTTTTTACTCGATGAAGAAGTAGGGATATCAACAAGATTTTGGTATTGTTCCAGCAAAGAGAGGGTTTGTGCAAGGGAGTTTGGGGTTCTTAGAGAGCGAGGCTTGGATGGAGAGATAGTTTTTAGGCGAAGTGGTTTTTTTTCGGTCTTAACTGTCAAGTGAGGGTTTGCAAATTGGTAGATAAAGGCATCCCAATTTTGCCCCTGTTTCTCTAACTTGGCTAGAAAAAGGAGCTTGTTCAAGCCATGGTGGAAGAGACTATTGTGGGGATTAGTCACATTTTTCCTCACTTGAGAGGACATCTTCTCCAAGATTTTGAGAAAATAGAAGGGGAAGTTCAAGGGTTTGTTGAACAGAAAATGAGTCAACAATCTAAAATGACAAGCTTTGAAAGTAGAGTTTCTACCTTCACATGTAATTAACCTTGTGATGACGATGAGGGGATTGACCAATTCCGCCTTTATCCACTCCTTAGCATACCCTTTTTCTCCTGAAATGATCTTGAATTCAGGCTTAAACACCCTGTTATAACTTGAGTGCAGCAATTGGTGGTTTTTGAACCATCTATCTCCCATTCTTGGGAGCTTTGTTGTAGAAACAATGGACTCTTCTGTGACTTCAAAGGTGAGAGACCATACATGTGCTATATTACCATCAAAACCAACTACAAATTGCATAGAGAGGCCGTCATCATGGCCCTACAAGCTAGACAAAAATGGCCCCCAACCAACGCGCAAAAACACTTCCATGCACTGTGCAAATTCAGGAATGGAAAACAACTTTGCATAGGAGAAGGGTTCATATCTCATGGGCATTGTGACAGAGGTGAATTTAACCAAGAAAGGGCGCAGACAGGCCAAGATATGGCACAATTTGGGCATGGTCTGAGTGCGATTTGAACAGGGGACGAATTGGTATAGGTTGGGTGTGATTCCTTAATGCAGGGCAGAGAAAATGGCAAGGGCAAGTTAGATAATAGAGTGTCCAACCCGATTTTGGATGCTCTTATGGTGGACCACATGTGCACACGAGATTCCATGTGTAGGAAATTCGAATTCGATGGCAAGATTTGGGACAATGTAGTAGTGTGTGGTTAGATCAATGTCCAAGTCTGTTGACTTGGACATTTGATCATAAACATATGAAGCACATTTAATCAATGCTTGAAACCAATTCAATTGAATGATTGAGTTCTAGTTACCTGGAATCTAGGACAGTTAATGGTATGTATGGCACTTCGTTCGACACTTCAAATGGCATCTCATACAACACCTCATCTGATACCTCATGCGGTACTTCATATGATACTTCTGTGTTAAGTGCATTTTCACCTCTTATAATGGATAGCCTGCATATTTAAAGTGTTTTTGACAATCACAGTAGTTAATGAGCAGAGGAAAGATGCTCCTTGCTCACACAATCTTCTTGCATATGACATATAATGTCAAAAACCTATAATGAACAAGTTAAAGCAAGCATAAAATGTATTGTCAAACCTACAATATGCAGCTTGTAATGAACAATAAACTGATAAAGAGTGGTCTGTTAAGTATGTGTTCAGTAATTTATAGCACACAGGAGTTTAAGCATTTCAAAAATAACATGACTGTCAATGTAATAACCTATATCATAGAAATAATACAAAAATTCTTGCAAAGACTTATTTCTCTAGGCAATGATCATTTGTTATCTCATGAACCCCTCCCCCACACCTAAGTATTGTGACACCTCACAATCAAAATTATAGGAAACTAGTCAATATCCCCCAATAGCCGAAGATTTATAGTATGTCAAGTGTAAAGATAAAATTTCACAATTTGGTCTGACGAGATAGTTAGAAGATGGCCCCACCTATAGGATAAGAGATCCTATATATAGATAAGAAGAGGTAGGCAAGAGAGTTTCAAGATATTCTTAGAGTCATTTCCCAATGGAAAGTTGATGATATTCATTAACCTTAGCTTAACCACACATACTCCATGTTATCTTTGTCTGCAAGTAATGTCATACATCAGGACAAGTTTAGATTTATTATTTATTTTTGTCAGATCATCATCCTCGCTAAGTAGAATGCTCCGCTACCAGCAAGCCTATTCAGTACTCTGACGGGTTTACCTAGTCATACCACAGGCTGATACCCACTGCCAATAGACCTGTTCAGTATCCCGATGGGTTAGCCTCTTAAACCCTCAGAGATTGGCCCTGCAAATTTTAAGATTTTAGTATAAGATTGCTTAAGCAAGAAGATGGGGGAACAACTCTGAAAACAACGTTTGTTTTTAATTGGGATGGTATTTATGTTAGAGGATGACTTTCTATTATATTTCTTAGTGATTGTCCCGATGTAAGGGGTACTTAAGCAGGCGTGTCCTATCTAAAGATATGATATAATCAAGCTATTTAGTGTGTAGTGGATGGTACCATTGAGAAATAACATAAATGTATCTCGAGGCTCAACTTACTTTCTTCCTTTGTAGTTATTGTGATGTTTCCATGACTAACCGCTAATTAGAATTCCTTATTACTCTTTGATAAAGACACTTGACTCACTTACTCAGGTTTTTGTTGGTTGTGGAGCCTGATTATCTTCCTGATTCAGAGGTCCTTGCTTTCAGCTGTGTTTATACCCCATGAAGTATTTACACCCCAGAAGTATGTACACTCTTCCACGCGGGGGAGTGCAAAGGGGGGGCACCCCCTCTACGGGGTCCAGGGGGGATATCCCCCTGGCTGGGGGGTCTGGGGGCAAGAAGGCCTTCGAAGGAAAAATTTCGTTGTAAATGTATATTGTAATTTCATTATAAATATGGACCATTCATTATAAGGTCGCAGATCTAACGGTAGAGATTATGTTAGGGTTTTTTCCCTAGAAGGAAACCCTCTTTTATGAGGGAAATGTATTGCAGCTATGGTTGAGGGTGAATATTGTATTATGAGATAGGAGACTGTGAGAGAAAGAAGAGGAAGTTACAACAGGTTTGTTGTAGGTTGTATCCCTTCATATGCTGGATAATAATAAAGGAAGGACCTGGCAATTTCTATGGTGGATGTAGCCCACACTGGGTGAACCACGTAAATCTGTGTCTCTATTGTATTGTGTATCTTCTGTGTTTTGTTTCCAAATTTGTTTTATTTTATTGCTCCACGGTCCTGTTTTTCTAACAGTTTCTTGGAAAAACTGTACAAGAGACCTCTAGGCTTGATAGTTATGGTATCACTTCCTTATACAGTGGTGAAGAGTTTCAAGAGAAACTACTTTAGAATGCCTAAAAAATGAGAATGTTTGCAAAAATATGGCTAACTACAGTAAGTCAATATTCATTTGATGCTTTAGCAACACAAAATTCAAGTATAACAATGTTTTGGAGAAAAGATCCTTGAAACTATGTACTCCCGGTGAAATAATTACTCACAAAAATATCTAGAATTGCCTTATTAACAAAATGCAAAAACTATTTACATATATATAGTAGAAAACTCAGAAAATTTTTCAAGAACAAGGGGGAACTTCCCCATCTACTAAGGCCAATGCCTTGTCAACTGTCATGACCTATAGAAAATCTTCTCTAGAAATGGGCTTATGATAAAATTTAAGTCGGTGTCCATTTAGCACAAATGAGACTTGTCCATCGCCAATTGTTTTAATTTTTATAGCTCCATTGTCATATACAGTGTCTACCTCGTAAGGGCCCAACCACCAGGTGGTGAGCTTGCCTTTGAAGGTTTTGAATCAAGAATCAAACAACAGGGCCCAATCACTAGGCTGGAAGTGCTTCTTCTTAATAAACTTGTCATGCCACTTGCTCCTTTGGTTCTGAACTAATATCGTCTGTTGGATGGCATCTTTCCTGATTTCATCCAACTCATTTAGTTGTAGGGATCGTTTATTTTGAGCCTCATCCATGTCCAATCCTAACTCTACGGAAATACAGAAGGTCCTTACTTGGAATTCTATAGGTAAAAGTACTTGTTTCCCATACACTAGCTCATAAGGGGTATGCCCAGTGGTATTCCTCCAGGTAGTCCAGTATGCCCACAAAGCCTCTGGGAGCCTATCAGCCCAATCACGGTGATGTAATTGAATGGTCATGATCAAGATGGCTTCCAGAACTTTGTTTGTGGATTCTACTTGACCATTGGCTTGTGGGTGGTATGGAGAAGATTTATGATGTTTAATCCCATATTTCTCTATTAGCTCTTTCATCATCTTGGAAGTAAATTGAGTGCCTTGGTCGGTAACAATTTCATGAAGGACACCAAAGAGGGTAAAGATGTCTTCATAGATAAATTCGACAACAGACTTCTCTGTGGCCCTGAATAGGGATTTTGCCTCTACCCATTTGGTGACATAGTCCGTACAAACCAGAATATAGTTCTTCCTACAGGACATGGGTGAAATTGGTCCTACAAAGTTGAGGGCCCATTTTTCAAAGGGTTCTATCATAACTTGGGCCTATAAAGTCATTTCATCAGATGATGTAGGTCTTCCTATCCTTTGGAAACTATCACAACTTCTCACATACTTGGCAACATCTTTGAAAATGCTAGGACAATAGTAACCTAAATGTAATACCTTATATGCTATGTGTTTGTCAGAGAAATGGCCACCACATGGTCCATCATGACAACTTCTTAGTATATCGGGTACCTCATCCTCTCGGACACATCTACAAATAATCAAATCAGGACCTGTGCGAAAAATATCATGACCAACCCAAGAGTAATTAGCACTTTGTGTAATAATTTTCCGCTTTTCATGAGGTGACAAATGAGGCGGTAACTTCCTAGTGGCCAGATAGTTTTCCATATCCACAAACCATGGGGTATTGACAAAAAGAAAAAAGAGGTGCTCATCTGGGAAACTATCATCTACAGGGATATCATCATCCTCATTTTTTATTTGGGAAAGAAAGTCATCTACTACATTATCTTTCCCAGGTTGTTCAAGCACAGTAATATTAAATTCTTGCAATAACAAGAGCCACCTAGTCACTTGGCCATTAGTTATAGGTTTGTTCATGAGGAATCTAATGGTGGAATGATCGGTGTGTACAAATACTTCATAACCTATAATGTAATAATGAAACTTGTTAATAGCATGAACAACTGCCAAGAACTCTTTCTCGGTGACTATGTGGTTTAACTCGATAGGGGACAATTTCTTGCTTACAAAATAAATGGCATAGGACTGTTGGTCATATTTCTTCCCTAATACCTCTCCTATTGCTGTGTCGGAGGCATCAGTGGATATATGAAATGGGAGAGTCCAATTGGGCCCTCTAAGAACTGGTGCCACAGATAGCTTAGCTTTCTGGGTTTCAAAGGTAGTTTGACACTGCTCAGTCCAAACAAAATCAACATCTTTTATCAATAATCCAAACATAGGTGCAACAATCTTTGTAAAATTTTCAATAAACCGTCGGTAATATCCGGCATGTCCAAGAAAGCTTCTCACCTCTTTCTGAGTCTTGGGGGGTGGAAGTCTATTAATGAATTCAATCTTTGCAGGATCAACTTTTATTCCTTCAGATGAAACACGATGTCCTAGAACCACTCCTTCAGTTAACAACATTTTGCATTTTTCATGACTTAGGGATAGGTTCATTTCCTGGCATCTGATGAGGACTTTTTCTAAGTTGTCTAAGGCTTCCTGGTAAGTGTTTCCATAGACTGTGAAGTCATCCATGTATACCTCCACACAATCATGAATAAGGTCGAAAAATATCCCTAATACTACTCGTTGAAATGTGGCAGGAGCATTACACAATCCGAATGGTAAGACCCTATAGGCATAGGTGCCCCAAGGATAGGTAAAGGTAGTCTTGTCTTGGTCCTCGAGTGCTATAAGAATCTAGTTATACCCACTGTACCCATCTAGAAAGGAGAAATAATTCTTTCCAGACAAGGTATCTAGAACTTGGTCAATGAAAGGAAGAGGAAAGTAGTCTTTTAGAGTGGCCTTGTTGAGTTCTCGGAAATCCACACAGATTCTCCATTTCTCGATCACTTTGTTTGGAACCACTACAAGCGGGGATACCCACTTACTATCGGAGATGGGATAGATAAATCTGACATTTAGCAACTTTTGAATCTCCTCGATTATATCTTTGAGTGCTCAGTTCATCCTTCTCTGGGGTTGCCTAACAGGTGTCACTTCCCTCTAGGTATATATGTGATGGATGCATGTGTCAGGGTGTATACCCGTCATGTCAGTTTATTCCCAGGTAAATGCTCTTGTTTGTTCTTTAAGGATATCTACTAACTGTTTATGTTGGTCTGTATCTAGCCCGAAGTTTATATGTAAAAATTTCCATGGACTAATCTCATAGGGCATAGTATAAGACATGGCAGACTCATCTATTTCGAAAATAAAATATGTTGAAGAAAAAATGGATGGGTCTAATTGTTCTTGAAATTCTTCCCCAAAAATGTTATCAAATTGGGGAAAAGACTGTGGAAAATCCACACATGTAATAGCAGAAATGAATTGGTTTAGCACATTTTCTATTGTGTGCTCCTGAAGTGCCCATGCATGGTCACTTGGAAATACGGGTTCTTCCCAGTCTTCGTTCTCGTATGGACATTCAAGCCACCATAGTTTCTCCATAATAAGTTGAGTTGGAGGGTAAATGGTGAGCTTATGGCCATTTGAGATAGTCATGTCTCCTTCTCTACAACCAATAAATGCATTGGCTATGGCTAGCCAAGGTCTTCCCAAAATAATGGGATGGCCTCTGGCAGGATCCTTTGAATGGATGACAAGAAAATCTACTGGGTACTCCCATGAGGCTAAAGTAACCATGACATCATCTAAAATTCCTTCAGGTATAACCCTAGTTTTATCTGCCAATTCCAAAATGGTTGGGGTTGGCCAAAGAATAGGTTGTAACTGTAATTGTTCCAAGGTAGTAGAGGTCATAACATTGATGACTACCCCTAGGTCTATGAGAGTGTTTCCAATGGAGACCTCATTAATGGTTATGGTCACTACGAGGTTTCTTGGATTCCCATATTTTGCTAGCTTTGATTTCTCTGATATGTACTCAGATATTCCTCCTACCAAATGTACTATAGGGGGGTCCTTTTGCTTCCTACCTGGCTTCTTAATACATAATTCTTTGACTAACTTACTATAGATTGGAATGTCTTTAATGGCTTAAAGTAGGGGAATTTTGACACAAATATTTTTCAATTCATTCAAAATGTCAAATTCTAGTCGGGTGGTAGGTTTCTCGATTACCAATTGGTCTGGATAAGGAGGGACCTTCATAATTTGTGAAGGTTCATTTTGGGGAATCTTTGGTTCTTGATTCTTCGAGATAATAACATATTCCCACCTAGTGTCATCCGTGGGTTGTTTGGTGATTCCTTCTTCTTCTTCTTCCTGGATGACTACTGAAGGTCTCTGCCTATCTAGAACTTTTCCCGATCTTAGTTGAATTTCCTGTAATGGAATAGGAGTAATGACATATGTCGGGAAGGCCTGCATCTCAAAATTGTTAAGAGGTTGAGGGGGATTATTATTAGAATTCGGCATTGGCTGTGCCAGTAATAGTGTCGGTTTTGGGGAGCTTGCATTTTGAAATTGTAGCGGTTGATGTTGTGGGATAGGAGGTAAAGGTGGTGGAACAAAACCTGGAAAAAGTTGCAGAGTGTTTGATGAGAACTAAGGATAAGGATGGTTGTACATAGGGATATGTGGAGCTTGAGGGTTTCCTTGGTTCTGTCCTCCCCTCCATCCTTGAATCCAAGGATGTTGGTACTGAGTAGGCCAGTTTTTCCAACCTGGTGAGTTCCACTGTTGTTGTTGATAATAGGGTGGAACTTGAGACTGTAGATTCAGGTATGTGGGTTGATTCCTAGGCTGCCATGGCCTCCTAGGTGCATAAGAAGAATCCACAGGATCTCCACTCCTATAGATGGCTAATAAACCGAGCATTGATGGACATTTTTCAGTCACGTGGTCTTCTGTACAGAAGACACAAACTGAAATGTTATCTAATGGGCACTCCCTTGAGGAATGCTTCCTCCTGCATTTTGGGCAATATATGCTCATTGCTGCATTTTCCTCCTCCTGTTTATTTTTGAGTTTAAGGGTATCCAACTAAGAACCTATTGTTCTTAAGATGACAGTCTTAAAGTTTTCTAAAAGGTTCCCTATCTCTGCTCTCGTGATACCACCTGAACTAACTGGTTTTAAGCTTCTATTGTAAGGGTCCCGAACATTCTTCCATGTTTTGACTCTACTCCTTGAGTAATTTTTACACATTTCACATATTTCAGCAAATGGTTTATGAGAGATGTCACCTGATTCCATCAAGTTAAGTATCTCTAAATATTCTTCTGAAATTCCCTTAAGGAAAAGATCCCTAATTGCATCCTCTGGGAGATCATGGTATTTTGACTTCTGGGAGATATAATCAAATCTTTCCATATAATCTTCGAGGGTCTCATCTTCTAATTGTTGCATTTTAAAAATGTCATTACGAGACTCTTTGGTCTTGCAGTAGTCTTGGTACTTCTTGAGAAATATGTCTTTCATGGCTTCCCAAGACCTAATACTGGATTCTCCCAACCCCATGAACCATCTTAGTGCAGAGTCTTTGAGGGTGGCAGGAAAGAGTTTTTATTTCTGGGCATGTTGTACATAGTTGTAGCTCCTACACAAGATGTCAAATTCAAATAGGAAGGTGTCTGGATCTTCACTGTTTTTACCATAAAAGGTAGGCAGTGCCGAGAGAGGAATATTCTTCATGTTGACATTCAGAGTGGTGTCTAAAATCGGAAATCCAAAGGTAGTTTCGGTTTGGTTTCCAATTTCTTCTTCCTCTCAGTGTCTTACGTTGTTATGGTCCTCCTGATCATCCATATTGGCTTGATTTTCGAAAAGAGAGTACCTAGGTGGTTTTACTTTTGAAGAAAACAAGGTTTCCCTTTGATGGAAAGGTCTTCCTACGGATTGGATGTCTGGGACTCTACTCGATCCGGTTGAGACTTTTGGTGCCAAAGTTTCTATGTCAATTTGAGAGATGATTACATTGGCTGAACTACCAAACAAAAGATTCACATGTTCAGGATCTATGATGTCCTTAAAATTAGGGTCCCCCGGTGGTGGTGTAAAAGAAAAGGTTGTATTATTTGGTTCTATGGAAGACTCGAGTGGTCTTTCCTCCTGTCCTAATATGATTGATGCTTCAATTTCTTGTTCTATAGTGCTCCCTGTGTTAGTCCGTTCAGAGACTATTTTAGATCTTTGAGTCGAGCTAGCTTCTTTTTTTCGGTATCGGTCTGCGGATTTTATAAGCGGAACGTTCTTTCCCCCAAAGAGATCAAAAGGAACCTTGATTGAAAGGTCTGATTTTTATTTAATGTATCTACCTTGTGGGTCTCTAGGCCTATTCATGAAAGAAAGAAAGAAAAAAAAAAAAAAGATACCATTTGATTCCTAGGTCTATTCATGAAAATTAAAAATAAAAAGAAAAACTACCATTGGGTTTGGGGGAACCTACTATAGCAGATGCGAAGGTTCTTACCTCTCGTCTTAAAGTTCCCCTGCCACCAAACTAATGCTAAGGTCTAGAATGGTCTAATTCCTAATTACTTCTTACCTTGAGACAACTCTCTGGCAACGACGCCAAAAATGATGGGTGTTCTATATTCACTAAAAAGACACTTAAAAACCCTTAATTAAATTGTCAACCCGGGGTAAGTAAACTTAGAGTTGTAGCAAAATATATGCCAAAGGTAGAAGGCTGGTAGGAGTATAATCTAACTAAGGAAGGTAGCTATCTAAGGCTAATCTACTCAAGAAAAACTATCTGATGAGCAAACCCTACTAAGCAAAATGAAACTAGGTAACCTACGTACTTTTGGGCCAAGGGTCGATGGATAGTTCCTAAGAAAACAAATGAAAATTATGTGTAAAGAAAACTAGTTTAACAATAAGAAAAAGCAAACTACTAAGCATAATAAGCAAATGACAAAAGAAAACTTCTTTAACTTGCCAACCTACATTCAATGAAAAACTACCCTATAAAAGAAAATAAATAAGAAAGTAAGAAAAAACACATATCTAACCTATTAAAGCAAATAGAAAAGTAAGAAAAGACACCTATCTAACCTACTAAAGAAAAAGACAAGTAAGCAAAGGAAACTAACTACTGCAAGCAAAACTTCTCATTGAACAACTATCTAGCCTAAGAGGCAAGTGGACTAAATGCCTAATGCAAAACTATTTATCTTGCATGAAAGGAAATTTAAATGCTCAATGCAATGCATGAAAGGAAATCTAGTCTATTGAGAGCAAGAAAGACTAACAACTAATTCTTGAGCAAAATGCTATCTAATCTATCAAAGCAAAGTCTATCTATCCTACAACAACAAATAAGACTATTTCCTAAGATATGAAAGCAAGAAACTATATCTATGAAAGAAGGAAAACTATTCTTTTAACTTATGATAATTCAAATATAATGTTGGTGGTTGTGTGAATGCCTTCGGTGGTGACGGATGATATCTCAATGACACTTGACAACAAAGGACAATTCCAATGGTATAATCTCAACACTAATCTCGATGGAAAAATGAAAGGTGTGGAGTAAACAATCCAATGAAAACTTAGCCATGATAAAAATAATGTTAAATACCCTGCATATTCATGTATAAACCATCAACAACATAATTATGAGATCATCATTATTTAACTAAGAAATTTAATTACATTTTAATCTATGAAAGGAAATTGCGTAAAAGAAAACTATGCTATGTCTACTCTAACCATTCAAACTGCAATAAAGAAATAATTAAAAACTGAAATTAAAAACTGATATTAAAAAGTAATTTAACAATCTATATTAACCAACAAATAATTAAATGAAATCTATATAAAACTGAAGTAAGCAAGCTGTAACTAAAAACTGGAATTAAATCTATCCATCCATCAATCCTTGTCAAAGAAAACCCAAATTAAAACTATGTTCTATTCTAATTAAAAATCTGTTCTAAACTTGACTGTAAAATTATAAAAGAAAGCATCATTTAACATCTACTTTGCACACGGGGTTAGTGTAAAGAGAGAGAGACTTTCTAATTGCACACATGGTTAGTATAGAGACTTGCAAGTTTGTTCCTAATCTACAAAATCAATACATGCTAACACATATCATCATCTAACCTGCAAAACAAAAGCAAGACAATTAAGCTACAACAAATTAATTAACTAAATAAAAATATACATGTACATGAAATAAGAAAGAGTAATTAAATTAGGAATTGCATAAACAAAGATAAGAACAATCACCAGATTGCTGGTGGGCCCCCCATCAAGTCGTGGCTACCTCCTACAAGCACACCACGAACTTAACAAGGCGAATTCACCATGAAAGCTTGAAAACACAGTTCTGACACAATTCTGGCAATGTAAAATACTAAAATAGAGAAAAACAAATTTGTCTCTAATCTAATGGCTCTTCTACTCGGTTAACAATCTACTGACCATCCTATCAGTATTTATAATCTTACAACCCAAGTGGTTGGCCACAGGAGGGTCGAACCACTTCTAATTTCGAAAAAATACAATAAATGATGCCCTAACAGATAAAACGGAGAGAGCCAATAATCGTCTTCTTTGGACAACTAAAACTGAGTTGTCTGGAGCTCAATAGCTAGAGGGGATAAGGACAAACAAAACCCATGTTCCTGATTAGCCCAAAACTGGCCGCCAATGCCATAACTGCCAACTCGCCTTCCATTTCTGTGCAATACAAAGTGCTGGAACGAGTGCCGGATCGAGTGCCGGAACGAATGTCAGATCAAGTGCCGGAACTAGAAACATAGTGCGTTTTTCCCTGTAACACCAAAAAACATGAATTAGCTCTTGGAAACCATAAAACATGATGAATTATACTTGATTCAATCATTAAACATGAATTACACGTACCTTATGGCAATCATACCATTTTATCATGAAATTCTTCAAAAATCTCCTTTAAAAGATGAAAAACGCATATTTACATGTTGCAAAAGTGTATAATATTCGTCATAAAAATGATCATATCTTGGGTCCAACAATATTCTTATTTGGATCCACATGATAGGTGTCAGTATTGGGAGCATCATTTTCAGTTTGTTATTGGGTGCCAATATCTTCCGTGTGGAGTTCACATGAGCACTTGGACATGGTACCCTAGTTTACAATGGCAGTTGGACTAATTCAACATGGTGGCTTTGATTTCTCAATGGGACCCTGGTTCTCTAGTCTACTTCATCACTATGGTTCACACTTATCCATGGGACCCTGGTTCTCTAGTCTACTTCAACATTGTGGTCCACACTTATCCATGGGACCCTGGTATATGGTTGTACATCAAGCATTGATGAAAATTATTTCATAAGGAGGATGGAATGTTAGGTATCTAGAGAGGTAGTGGGGGGGCCCAGAGGGCCCATAATGATAATAGTGGAGGTCATTCAATGTAAGATGGACTAGGTCCAATATATTATTAAATAAGTCCCACTATGGTAGTTAGATATAATAAATGTAAGAGGACTTCTTAGAAGGTTCTACTTCTAGAAGATTCCTCCTCTAAAATGTTCTTAGGTGATGGTAGAACTATATAAATGTGTTCAAGCAATGTAAGGGGACATGAAGAGAATTATTGTATTGTGAGTTGTAGCTCAATAGGAGGATGCCCCCTCGAAGAGTCAAGTGAACATGAGAGGATCCCTTCCATAATATGATCCATTTTATGGTGTTTCCCTACCCTAAGGGTTTGATAGTAATAAAAGAGTTTTTGCATATTGTTCTTGTATATCTATTGTGGTGTTTTTGTATTCACTCGTTGGTTCTTAACACACATCTGCATGGGTTTTCCATCTGCCAATTGTGTAGTTCACACATTGTGCATGTTGCATGTCGTTTTAGACCACAGAGATGTGCGCATGCTGAAAGTGTTGAATACGCGTGGAATTTCATAACCACTTTTGCATAGTTTTGTGATTATCTTGCCAAATTGAGTGTAATCCTTCCATAATTACTGGTAGTATGTTGTTCTTGTGCTGATTGTTTCTTTATCCATTGTCTATGTTTGGTGAGAAATGTTTTGGTAATAACATATTCCCCCTGATGTGTGAGGTTAGGAGCATACGTATAGTCAAAATACATCATCGTTTCTTTTGGTGATGACGTCATTGTATAGAAGTGCGAGAGAACTTTGTAGTGAGGGACGGTGAGAGAAATTCATTGGAGGGAGAGGGGAAAAAATATATGTATCAAGTATTCTACAGAACATAAATTTTGTACAAAAGAGGAGGGAATGCCCCATGCTCTTATCATGAAACCATAAAGGGAGAACAATAACTGAAATTGATGGTGAAGTAGAGATATGCAGGTCCCTCGGGGGCGTAAAAAAACAACAAATGATGGTTTTGATGACTGAACTAGCCCTGAATCAAGGTATGAACCATTTATTGGAATTTATGGCCTATCAAATTCATAGGTCTTTGGTTGTGAATGAAAGATTCAACAGTCGCATACTAAGACCCATTGTAACATGAAACTTGTTGGAGTCGAATGTCATGGCCCATGGGGATTAATGACATCAGAGAGAAATGATGACTCTCTTTGTGATGTTTGAGGATAATCATTGATAATGTAATGAGAGATGAGATACTTCCACCTTCCTAGGAATTTGTTTATGTCGACATGAAAGGTGATGCAACTGCAAGAAGAAAAGGGCTACTTGACATCTGGTTGATCAAAATGGTGTCAGAAACTGTTTTCATGAAGGTGAATGAGATGATAATCATGAACAATGTCTAAAATATAGGGAATTCAAGAATTGACCTTGTTTGGGGGGTGATGATGGGTGGAAAAAACTGTAAAACATGATTTGGTGTCAGAGGGATGACCAGATATGGGGTGAAATTGTGTTGAATGGGTGATACTACAAGGAGATGTAAAATAGATCAAAATATAGCGATGTGGGAAATGGGTGTCTGTAATGGACAGAATGTCATCCAAGGTATAAATATCTTGTAGATTTGAATGAGGGAAGTAAAATGAAACAACCAAGGGATACATGGGTTGTTGTGTGCCACGGGAAAAAAAATTTCATCTGCTGTGACAACCAAAATCTATGGTACTTGCTAGAATTGAAATATTCTTTATACAATTACCAAATGAATAAATAATGGGGTTGAAAGTACATGTACATAAATAGGTGCCCCAATGAAGTATGGCTTGGCCGATATAGGGAACAAGTAGAAACTATTGGAGGGGGAGGGTACCATTGGTTAGTTTCTGTACTGGGTAGATGAATGGAGGGTATGCTTGTAGATGGGAAATGAGTGATGAATGGAATGGAGGGTAAATGATGATGCAAAGGTGCATCTATTGTAACCAGGAACATGATGTGGGATTCCATAATGGGGTGGTTATCATGATGATGAGGAAGAAGTATGAAGTGCTTACTCTGAGGTGTAACACTACCAAGACTCTTGATCCTAATGGATAGAACAACATGAGTGTGCATATGCCAAGGGGTAAATATATGTGGGACAACTCATGGAGGTGATAATTATACCGATTGAGAGTACCATAATGCAATGGAGATGATGGTACCACATCAACGGGTGTGGGGATCCTAAGGATAAATGTCAAGGGGTGTAACTCCGATATGAAATTATTAGCAGAGGGTGTGAGTGCATGCCATTTTTCAGAATATACTTGAAGGGGCCATAAGGTGTCCAAGAATGAGTGGGTTGTATATTGTTGTTCCAAGTACCTACACATACAAACATCAAATACCTAAAGTGAACAATATTTGATGATAAAATATACATAACAGTTGCTTGATAATGAAATGTGGACAGGTGATGTGTACCTATGCCCGGGGTGCCAAAAGGGATCCCTCGGGCTCCAAACATAAATGAGTATCCGAGAGTGTCATTGTGAAGGTGAGGGAGTTTGTATCCCATAGGTGTGAATGGTGCGATAAATGGATATCGAATGCTACGTAACATAAGTGAGGAAGTTTTGCGAAAGGGTGTATATAAGGGCATGGGGCCCACATAACCACCTCATTTGTACTTGTTGTTGTGGGTATATGTGAGCTGTGAGATTGGAAGTTGGTGATTTTTGTGAGATAAGACAAGCCCATTTTCAGGAAACAAGAAATCTAGGTAAGTTGTCAAAACCTCCTGCATAGGTTAGGTTTAATTCGGGGGGGTTGGGGGTTGTACAGTCTTTTTAGGGTTTAGGAAATATGACTGCGCAAGGGATGTTTAGATCCCCATGCATATGTGCACAAATGTAATTAATATAGCCATGCATAGTGCGGGGTTGTATCCACCGCTAGTGCACATATGTGCACAAGGATATGAATTTCATTCGTGTGATCCCAGGTGGGAGTTCAGTGTGGCTATTGAAATAATAGGCACGTTAACGTGTGTGGTTGTTGGAAGGACAAAAGCACACATATGCGCATATGTTATATGAAATTCCATGCATATGTGTGTGGTTGTTTGGGTTTCAGTCACACATTTGACGTGCAAATGTTAAGAGAACAACTGCCAGTCCAACAATCACACTGAAATGCACGACTGTTAAGGAAACATTCATGCAAAAGTGCATGACTTTTCAAGGAACAGGTGCATGGGAAAACACGTTTTTCTTTGGGTTGGTTTGGGAAGTTATTTTAAATGATGAAAACTAATACATACATGTTGCATTAGATGTAAGTTTATAATCAATGCGAGAGGATGCTATTTTAGTGGCATGAGAGAGACTGGGAGTCTCTGCAAAGGATGGTGGGGGAGGATGCCCACATCCAATGGAATCTATCATGGGCCAGATTGTTGAAATTCTTTGACTGTTCGTTGATCCGGTCATAGGAGGCACTACTAGATTTCATTGTGTGGATGTGGCAGCCTGACCAATAGGTCTTTGTGGTGTGGGGGTGGGATATCCGCATCTCAACAGATATTTATATCTACTTTCTGACAGGACTCCATTTTTGGGGAGAGGAGTTGGAAGCTCAACGTAGGATCCCTTCAGGGGTGAGTGTGGGGGAGTTGGCCAACCTCTACTTCTTTCAGACAATGATGATGAGTGATGGTTCGATTAGTATAGCCTCTATTGACTCCCTGCAGATGCAGGTTTTCTACACTATGGTGGTATGGGTTTGTTATCATATGAAGTTGTCAAGAGTCGCAACAGTTGTCCAAATATTCTGCTTGCATAAGAAAAATCCATAAGAACAAGAGAAACATTCAGAGTAGTCTATTTTGGGGCTAAAATACAAGCAGTGGTCGGGTTCAATTTTCAATGACAGAGATCCCAGGAGCAGTACAAATCAGCGGCTCACATGTATTCGGCATGTCAAAGTTGTGCAAGGTTTAAAGACCAGGTGGAAGCCCCAAAATAACATATCAAGCGCCACGTGTCCTTTCATATCGGATGATCATGATTTACTTCGAGAGTTCGGGCTTTGGGAGTTTTGTCTTTCCCACTCCCAATTTCCTTCGAAGTGATTTTTCCCAAAGTCACAGATCAAGCGCCACACATCCTTTCAGATCGGACAATCATATTTACTTCGGGAGTTCAGGCTTCGGGAGTTCAGGCTTCTCCACTCCCATTTTCCTCCGAAGTGATTTTTCCCGGAGTTGCAGATCAACCGCCATGCGTCCTTTCATATCAGACGGTCATGATTTACTTTGAGAGTTCGGGCTTCAGGATTTTTGGCTTCTCCACTCCCATTTTCCTCCGAAGTTCTTTTTCCTGGAGTTGCATATCAAGCGCCACATTTCCCTCCAGATCGAACGGTCATAATTTACTTCGGGACTTTGGGCTTTGGGAGTTTCAGCTTCCCCACTCCCGTTGTTCTCCGAAGTAATTTCTCCCGAAGTTGCAGATCAAGCGCCACGCGTCCTCTAGAGAGAATGATCAAGATTCACTTTGGGACTTCGGGCTTTGGGAGTTTTAGCTTCCCCACTCTCATTTTCCTCCAAAGTAATTTCTCCTAACATCCATAGATCTATGCCACATTTCCTCCTCAGATCAACGGTCATTGTTCATTTCCAAGTTTCAACATTCATTTCAGGCCTCCATGTCACGCTGGGCCCATATTAATCTGGGAGTTATATAAGATATACATGATTTCCCCCCGAGCTCCAAGCATAGAAGACACTTGGCACCCATTTGTTAGAGACACGTGGTATCCATTTAGCGATGACACATGAAACTCATTTCAAGAATTTTTAGACATGTATTCAAACTATTTTTGAGTGACACGTGTCACCCCTCCATCTGTGACATCTCAACATAGTGATGTCAGGCTTCCCTGTTAGCTGCGGGAGATCATCCTCTAAGAGGTGTTCTTGTTCAAGTGCCAAGATTAGCACCATCTCCATGTGCGGTTTTTAATGGATCCTAGAGTTGGTGGGTGGATAAACTTTAGCGGTGGCTCTAAGTTCAGTAGGAGTGCCTAGATCGTAGATCATGACTAGATTAACGACCATGTTTCATTGCGGGGACGCAACATGCTCAAACGATAAAATTCTTGAGTGGTCCCACAATTGAACCCATGGTATATTAAAAGGGATACATGACGGAAGGTGGTGAATTGCAGGCTCAAAAGTGGTGTGAATCCAAACCACCATTGAAGGTCCCGCAATCACGTTTTTATATAACATCTAATCCAAGAGCAGTGTGTGGCGGCCCCCTAGGCATTGAGCCTCATCCCAATCCCAAGGAGGATTCAGTTAATGGAAAAGGACTGGTAGCTAAAACCTCAGCTCATTCCATAAATTAAAGGCATAGAAGCCATGGCTTAGAGGACTATACTGTTAGCCCGTGGTACCACAGAGGGAAGAAAGACCCATGTTGATATGAGTTTGCGTCTGACAAAGAATACATGCACAGTTAGATAGAAGAATGCGCAGACGAAAGCATTGAACGAGATAGCCAGGTCACAGTCCTGGAAGTTGTGGACTAAGTTAATTATAAATAGATCAGTTTTCATTTTGACAAGAGGGGGTTCTTCATAAGATGGAGAGCCGAGTGAGTTTCAGGGGCAAGGATCTGTAATTTTTCAGTTTGTATGCCTGAGGGCTTGGATTATAAATATATGTTATTGAAGATTTCTTTGAATCGTTTTTATCAGACCATCTTCATAGTTTACATGTTATTTATGTTTTCCTTATTATCTGAATGTAATCTCTCTTTATGTATTCCTGAGGCAATGGAGGTTATGTTGCTATCATGCCCATCTTTCATGGTTCATCATATTTTTTTGGTTTTCCTTCTTGTCTAAATGTAATCTCTTTGATTTATGGATCCCTGAGGAAATGGAGGTTATGTTTCTATCATGCCCATCTTTCATGGTTCATCATATTTTATTTGTTTTTCTTCTTGTATGAATGTAATCTCTTTGATTTATGGATCCCTGAGGCAATGGAGGTTCTATTTCTATCATGCCCATATTTCATGGTTCGTCAAATTTTCTCTGTTTTTCTCATTGTCTCGATGTAATCTCTCTGATTTATGGATCCCTGAGATGATGGAGGATCTGTTGCTATGATGCCCATATTTCATGGTTCACCAAACATTTTCTGTCTTCTTATCCTCATCACCAAATTAATCCTTTTTTATGATAGGTGGTTTAAATTCCTTCCTTATTCATGATACTTATGACTCCATAGCCCAATGGTTCCAAATTGATCTGCAGTTACTTCTACTATATTTTCCTCTCCTTCCAGTCTCACTGATCCACCTGCTCAAACCATTTAATCCTTTTACTTTATTTTTATGGGTATTGGGCTTATTCTCTTGCAGTCAAAGGGTGACTCTGAGTGCTAATAGGGTTTACGGGTCCTTGGGGACCCAACACATCTCGGGCACTCAGATGCTGATCACCGAGAAGGCTATGGGAGAACGTATGTTTTCTTGGGCTTGCATGATGCGTGAGTTTATGGTAGCCCAGTTAGACATGCATGTAGTGGTGAGGGGCGATGATTTTTCCTTTGTTTCCATCTTATGTGACTTTATCTTTGAGTGGGTGGTACTGCTATGCCTGTAGGTGATTTTGGACCAGCCCAGGGTACATGATCCCAGGTTGGTGAGGTAGGGAAAATTGTTTTCATGTCAATATGGGGGTCATGTGGGGAAGTAATTTACAACCCTATTTGAGCATGTCTCGTGGAAGACTCCACAGGTTTTCTATGACTTCCTGTATCATGGGATTGATTTCCGGTATCACCTAGACATGTTCTTTCCTCTGGGTGAGGAGTGGGGTGATAGAGGTGAGAATTTTGTAGTTTCACATATTTTGATATGATTTTATTTGATATTCTTATATGTCTTGAGTACTGATGCATCTTTTGTGTTTTGTATATGCAGATGTGGGACCTAGTGTCCAAGAGGCTGACGCAACTCACAACTTAGAGGATGAGAAAGTTGCATAGGGGCAGGTGAGGAGGAGATACCAATATGACGATCCTAGGGTGGGTCCATCACATGCAGAAATGGCAGGTCCTTCAACTGGACAGGGTAGAGAGTAGGAGGGTGCCTAGGACCAAGAGATGAAGGAGTTGAGGTGGCGATTTGAGGTTGTACCAGATGGGGTGTCGGAGGACCTATGGTCATAGATTCAGGACAAGGTAGTACTGGAGCAGTGCATTGGTCAGGATCTGCATTGTAAATCTTTGGTTCGACGTGTGGCAGTAGCAGGGGCTGCCATGACCAATCGTATCCCTGTGAGATATATTCCCCCTGGGGGGACCCCTCAACTGGTGGGGATGTACGCTAGTTAAGGTTACCCTAGATGATAGGGAGACATGTCACAGGTCGAGCCTGATTTTGTATGATGTAAGGAGTCTTATGAAATCCCATTTTGTATAGACTGATTGATTGAGAGGGCCTAGCCAGTGGATCTAAGGTAAGGTATAATTTTGTGTCAAACACATATTTGACATTTTATGATCTATATATGAGTAGATCGTTTGGCTATGTTTTTGCGATTGATGTTTTTATGATATGGTTGGTGTACTTGTTTTTATTGGATGATGGATGAATGTGATATGTATGTTTAATATGATAAATTTCAATCTAGTACTTGATTTTCCATGTGATCTGCTATCATATTGAGGTTTCTAGAAATATGAGTAAATGTGATGGAACCAAAATTTCGTAACCAAATTTTGACTTGTAGGTACTTGCGATAAAGACATGGATCAAGGAAGCGATACACATTGTTGAGATAATGGATGATGAGCTAATAATATAAGAGAAGTCTAAGGTGAAAAATACGAAGGTGACTAGACTCAAAGAGGAGATCAATGACGAAATCATATTTTTCTTGGTTATTGGTGGTGGGACCAAGGCATATGCCACTGGTATGGAGAAACACATGGTTTAGGGTGTAAATGGCCCAGGATGGAGAAGGGATATTTCGCGTCCAGGAGCTAGCTCCATTCACATACCCGATGTGATAAGTGAACATAGGATTCATCTAATGAAAACAAGGACATCAGATTAGTCTCATATAGTGAGAGAGATAAATCCATAAAAAAAAGGATAAAAAAGCTAGGAAAGAAATAAAACCTAAGGTAAAAAGGTTACGCCCAGGGGTAAAATTTCTTCAAGTATAAACTGTTGACTAGGTCCTTGAGGGTAGACCCTTTAGGGTGAGCTAGGATGAAGGATCCCTTGGTAAGACAATGACGGATGAAATAGGGTCCCCGCCAAAGGGACTCAATTTTTTTGTGGCCAAGAGTATAATGGGCGATATCATAGGCCAACACAAGGTCGCCTTCAGTAAACTATCGAAGGTTGACTTGTATGTAAAAGGTGGATTTGGACCACTTTTTAGCTTCTTCATTGTTTTGTATCAAGGCCCACCGATCTTCATTGAGATATTTGAGGGTGATCAAACTTTGTTCCAGCAATGGAGTGTTGGTCAGGAGCTCGATTGTAGTGCGCAACATTGGTATTTTAAACTCAATGGGGAGCACAGACTCGATTCCATGGACTAAGTGGAAGGGCGTGAAACAAGAGACGTTTTGATATCTTTTTGATATTCCCATAAGGCTAAGAAAAAAATGTGTTGGATGTATGGGATGACCCAAGTTATACCTTATTTCTCCAACAAAACCCTAAAAACTATCGGCCCTTATGGATACCAGAAGGCAACACTGCGCACAAAGTGTAGAACGTAGTCTCACCCGAGATGGCTTATGGGTGATTACATGATGCAAATGTCTACAATCGTGGAAGGGATGATGCTGATGGGTATTTTAGTCATATATTTTTCTACTTATACTTCAATATTCTTCATATCTACCATTCTCTAATCATATTCATTCATTAACTTTCATTCTGCAGTAAAATAACATAATTGATCTAGTGTGCACTGCATTCTAACCTTAACAGATTCATCCATCCATCCATTCATTCATCATAAATTAGATAAAAGAAAATTTACACATAATGACAGAATGTTTTACCGTGTTTCACCCCCACTCGGCTACGTCCACAAAGACCTAGCAATATCCACTTCTTTATTCATCTTCATCAAATTTCTTGCATTGTGCGCATTACATAATAAGTTTGGTTAGGCTGACCGATGTCACTCCAAGCTCCACATCTTGCAACCTGACCCTCAATTACAATTAAAAACATAATCATCTCGAAAAATGACTCAATAATAACTCCAAAGCTCTCAAAACTAGTATATGCAACTAAAAACTCAACAAAGACATAACATACTAAATATGGATCTCTCCTATCTTCCCCATACAATACATATTTATACTACAAAATGGGTGAAAACCCTTTACATCATGACCAAAACCCTAACCCTAAGTTGATTAGGCTTGTCCACATTACAACCTCCTGTGTGTAGCTGGTCCACGATCCAACCTTTTCCTCGTCACATTGTCCTTCTTTCTACCTTTGACTTTTCTCTTCCTTGTGCTACTTTCCCTTATTTTCTGGCACACTGCTTTTCCTTCTTTCTGGGGTGCTTCTTTTCCTTATCTTATGGCATGCACTCTTATTCTGGTCCCACTTCCAAATATGCTACACATTTCCCCAAAACATCCTACTCCAACAGGCCCCCAATACTTACCTATGGCTTGTCCCGAGCCACTTAGGTAGTGTTTTCTTCCTATACTGACTTCTTCAGTGCCTAAAATCTACATGTCAAACATTGTACTTGTTCTTTTTCCTATGCACTCCTTTCTACAATATTTTCTACCAATTGTGTTGTAATGTGATCCTTCAACACTTCTACACCCTCCACGCATAGTTTCTCTATCCTACCCTTTGCTTCTTCCATCTCTTTATTCAACTATGTAATCATCGTTTCTACCCCTTCCTACAATGGCTCCAACTGAGTCTTCCTTAACTTATTTTCCATCTGGATTGACTTCAACTCTGCCTGCAGGTTCTTCATCTCCTACGCACTCTTCATCCTATCTAATATAGCCATATTTTTATGCATGTTCTTCGAGTCCTAGAATGCACTATTTATATTTCCCTCCTTTTTGTCTAATTCTTGAATATTTTCATCTTCTTTCAATTCTGTCCACATATGTGATGTATTTTTGTACAGTTCTTCCATTCTGTTAATTTCCTATTCAATGTTTTATGTGTATTCTACAACCTATTGTTCCCTATGTTCTTTGATCTTTGGTGGAGTGTTAGGGATCACCTTCTCTGCCAGGTCTGTGATTTCCTGTCTATAACTTTCCATATCCTATGTTATCTTTTGGATCTTCTCTTCTATGCTTAACTCCTCTTCTTATGCACTATTTGGGATAGTCTTAAATAATTCCTCAAGCCTTTGTTCTATTTTCTCTGTGCACTACTTTTTTTCCTTCTCAAGCTGCACTTGGTTGATGGCTATCTCCAGTATCTCCTTTATGTCCTTGGCTCTCTCTAAGTTTTTCGCATCTATCCTGGCCCTTGATTGAACTTCATGTGCGACACTAATTTGTAGCTTGTATAATGCCTTGATTGGAATCTTGGACAACACCAAGTCCAACTGCTCTATATCCTTTAAGGGCTTATGTGTTGTTTCCTTATCTATTTGTAATATACCTTGGTTAATTTGGAAAGTCTCACTTCCCATTATTTTTGTCTGTACTATCTCCTTTTCTGCATGGGTTTTCTCCTGTTGTGTTGTGCCTTTTTGTTATGCTACGTTGATCTATAGGATTTCCAAAAATTATTTAACCTCCATCAATTTTTTTTATTAATATTTCTCTTTGTGACTCCACAATATATATGATTCTTCTCCTCGATCCTGCACTTTGTGTTCCACCAATTCATAAATCATCCCTAGTTATTGTAAGTTGAGGGGTATCCTTGTATGCCCTAATCTTCTGGGTTGTCCTCCTATCCTCGTTACTGATCTTCTCTTTGGTGTTGTCTTTTTCTGTGCTAGGTTATTTGCCTCTAGTAGGTCTCCACTTTCCCTCTTTGTTCCTTCTACGTGCTCATTTTCTAGTATTCAGGCCCTAGGTATTATTTCCTTATTCCTCTACTTCTTTATTGTCGCCCTACTTTATGTTGTTTGAGTGCACTCTAATGTTTTCCTTGTATTTTCTACTGGACTACTTGATTATCCAATTCCTACTTTTTCCTTACTCTTTTTTGCTTTCTTGTCAGCCACTGGTAAGTTCCACTGATCCCTTAATTAGGGTATATTACTCCTTAATTGGGGTATATTACCCCTTAATTGGGGTGTTGTGTCCGTGATATGGATTTTATGAGAAGAAAGAAATGACTACAGATTATTAACAGGTTCTTAACACAAAATAACAGAGATACAATAAAACTAGTTTTCTATTCAATAAGGAAATAAGATGAAACTGTAAAATGCAGCAAAAACAAGCTTGTTGGAATGGTGGCAGCTTATCTCTGAGAAGATATGTGACGACTGCGCTCATTCGAAAGAAGATGATTACAATGAGGCTTTGAAGGCCTTTTTACAATAAAAAAGAATGCCAAAAACCATAGACATCCAAAAATCTAACCCTAGGAGATGAAGTGATAAAATCCATGTGGGCCATGTTTGGGTAAGTTAGTACATCAACTTCCCGGGGTCGTAACTTTTGCATACGATCTCCGTTTTAGGCGTATGATAGTCTGTTGGAAAGTTATCATCGAGGATATTCATTTTGGGGGAAATAATGAAGGAAGTTCCATATTTCTCCCCCTTTTCCCAAAACACATCATTTAGGGCCTCAAAACGGCTTCGGAAGTGAAAAACTGCTAAAAATAGTAAATTACCAAAATTGCCAGAAAATTGTTTTGAGACAGTTGGAAAAGTTGGGTGGCCACCGATATCCATATGGGTGAATACTCCCTCCTTAGGAAGCAATGGTATCCATTGTGTTGAATTCCCCCATTAGATGAGGAAATTTCTGTTGAATTTGGCCCCAGGTGAGCCACTTGCCTTGGTGCAGGAGCTTCCTTGCTTTGACGACTCGATAAAGCTGAATCCTTTGCTGTCGAGTGCCCTTGATATGTGTGTCCACAATATGATCACTGGATTCCTGTTGTATGTAGTTAGGGTTGAGCTATGTTGGTGTCATTTTTTCTGCTACTTCTGAGGTGTCCAATAATGGTGGGAAATAAGGGTGAAGGAGATCCACATTGAACACTGGGTGCAGGCCAAGGAAAGGAGGAATGTTGAGATAAAAATCATTATCCCCCACAGCCTTGGTGATGGTGTACGACCCATAATGGAGTGGGAGAAGCTTCTGATGGGGGTCCTGTAAGGCGTTCTTTCTGCAAGTGCAACCAAACTTTGTCGCCCACCTGAAACTTATGTGGCACCCGATGTTGATCATGGTGCTGCTTGTACTTGTCATTAGACTTCTGTAGGATATCCTGAACCTATTGGTGGATGTGATGGATCCGCTCAATGAACCGAGTGGCTTTGTCAGCTTTAGTTGGAGCATGAGATGAGTCAGTCAAGGTGACCATAAGGGGAAGTGCAACATCTATGGGACCCAATGGTTGGAATCCCAACCCCACCTGAAAGGGGTTGTGGTCGGTTGAGCTATGAAGGGATTGATGGTAGCTATGCTAGACATAGGGAAGGCTCTCATCCCATGTGCAAGGGTTATTTGAATTATACATGTGAAGGATATGTGCAATCATTCAATTTACGATCTCTGTTTTGCCATCTGTCTGGGGGTGGAAGGTCATGGATTTGGTGATCTTGGTGTCTAGCAGTGACCAGAGGCTTGACCATAATGTGTTGAGAAATCTATTGTCTCAATATGATACAATGTTTTGTGGGATTCCAAAATTTATCTAGACTTGTGCAAAGAAGAGCTTGGCAGTGGCCTCTGTTGTGATGTTCTTCTTGTAGGCAACCAAAATCACATCTTAGAAAAGTGATCAACAACCAAAAAAAACAAAGTCATTTCCCTGCTTGGTGGACTGGAGGCCCAACATGCAGTCCATTGAGATGGATTCCCATGGCCTGTTAGGAGTATGAAGAGGGGTGTACATGCCCCATTTCTCAGTGGTCGATTTGGCAATAGCACAGGCAGTGCAAGACTTGATATACTTGCTGACCTCCTGTCGAAGTTTCGGCTAGTAGAAATGTTTATGTAGAATCACCACTCTATTTTCAACACCGAAGTGTCCTGCCACCCGACTGTAGTGGGCTTCCTAGATCATCTTTACTCCCTTGATGGAACACAGATATGGCCCAGATGACACAACAACCCATCCTGAAGATGAAAATTATCGACAATTGCGTTTGCACCCAACATTTGGTAGGTGGTGGTGAAGTACAGGTCTATCTCATAGAGTTGGGGCCATCCAGAGGTCTCATGGACACAATATTCTAGAATCGTAGTGAGTGCCATGACTGGAGGTCTGTTGAGGCAATCAATGATGTGATTGGTGCTTCATGTTTTATACTTTATGTTGAGGTGGAATTGCTACAAGTATATGGATCACTTTTGATGGTGGTCATTCTACAATTTTCCTTGTGTCTGCATGAACTGCAGTGGCTTATGATCATTGTGGATGACTGTCTCCTTCCCAAGAATGTAATGTCTCCACTGGCGGCAAGCTTGCACAATGGAGTACATTTATTTGTCATAAGTAGGGTACTTACGGACAACATATGATAGTGTCTCACTATGATAGGACACGGGGTGGATGTGATGAGTGAGAATGATGCCCACAACATAGTCTGAAGCATCTATCTCGACATCAAAGGCCTGTTACAGGTCTGGTAGTGAAAGTACTGGGGCTGAGCACAAGCCCTGCTTCAAATAATCAAACTCTTGTTGTTGGGACCGGCCCCATGCAAATTTATCCTTACCACCACCCCTGGTTATTTGGCTGAGGGCCCATGTAATATGGGAGAATCCCAACATGAACCTACGGTACAAATTGGCAAGCTCCACGAAGCTTCGAAGCTCAGTGAGTGTGGTTGGGACTAGCCAGTCACGAATGACTTGGATATTTGCTGGATCCACATGTATGCCATGCTAATCAATGATGTAGCCTAGGTAATGGACCATGTCCATGCCAAAGGAGCATTTTTCCAAGTTGGTGTATAGATTGTGTTGTCACAGGGTGTGCAAAACCTGCTAAATATGCTACAAGTGTTCAACCCAAGTCTTGCTATAAATGAGAATGTCATCCAGATACACCACTACAAAATTATTGGTGAATGGTCACAAGATATCTTCCATCATCCTCATGAAAGTGGCTTGAGAAATTTTCAAACCAAAGGGCATGACCAACCATTCAAAAAGGCCTTCCTTTGACTTGAAGGTAGTCTTCCATACATCTGTTTGTTCTATCGGGACTTGGTGGTAGCCAGACTTCAGATCAATCTCACTAAAGTATTTGTCCCCTGTAAGTTGATCAAGGAGGTCATCGATTCAGGGAATCAGGTACCAGTTTCTGACTGTGATTTTATTCAGAGCTCGGTAATCAATGTAGAGTCGTCAAGTTCCATATTTCTTCTGTACCAGCACGATTGGGCTCCCGCAAGGTGATGAGCTGGGACGAATGTGCCCCTTGTGGAGCAGTTCTTGGATCTATAACTTGATCTCCTCATTCTCTAACAAAGAGCAGTGATAGACTGGCCCATTGGGAAATGGTATGCCAGGGGTCAGATCGATGGGGTGCTTGAACTGGTAGTGCAGAGGTACCCCGGTAGGTGAGGAGAAGATATCCAAGTATTCTTCCATGACCTTATCTACTTTCTTCTACTGTCTGGAGAGGTCGGCCGCAAAGAACCTAGATGTGGCTGTGATCTTTCACTTATTCTGAGAGAAAATCATGAATACGACAAACTTCCCCATCTGAGAGATGACCTTCCTGCATTTCTTAACAGAGATCAAGGAAATAACACTAGGTGGGACTGCCTCAGGTATCCTCTACAATTTTCTGTTCAAAGTAATAATAATACTATAAGGCCTAGACTCATACACAACATGATATTTCCATAAATAAGGTTGTTCCAAAAGAACATCACAAACTTTGAGAGGAGGAACATCACACAATACCTTGTCTCTGAAGGGATTGATGTTGTATGACAATCGACACTATTGGCTGACATGGATATCACTTCCTTGGCAGAGCCATCCAATGGTGTAGGGTTGTGGGTGCGGCGTTGTCAGTAGGGCAAACTGATTGATGACCTATGCTGAGATGAGGTTCTTCTAGCTACCATTATCAATGATGAAGTGTAGCAGGGTGCCTTTTACCCACATCTATGAATGGAAGAGGCACTCTCCTTCTTTTGGCTCATCTGGTTCACCAGGTTGGATCTTGGTGGTAGAAACAGTGGTACTGGGTTCCGTGTCAATGATCCATCTTCCCCTTTCTCATTCTGGCTCAGAGTCATAATTTTCATCTGATTTAGAGGATTTCACTTTGGCCACCAATGACTGCTTTGAGCGGTAGTCAGTAGTTTTATGCCAAGGGCTCTAATGGAAGTCACACCACTTCCTAGTATCTTTCTTTGTATTTCCGGTGTCATTATTTTCTTGCGGCTTGGACTGGTTGTCCTGATACTGTCCATGTTTTCTCTGTTCTTTGTTTTATGGGTTGGGGCCTCCCTTTCATGGCTTTTGTTGTGAGGGGTTCCCAAGCCTAAATTGCCGCGTCTTTTGTTTGAGCTTATGCTTGATTTTGACGACATATCGGTAGGCTTCGCCCAAGGATGAGATGTCCAGAAATTCCATTTCGGTCTGGATGTATCTATGTAGAGAACCACAATACTTGAGCACCATATGTCACTCTGAATATTTGATACCCATATTGGTGCACAAGGTATGGAAGATATTTGTGAAATCTGGCACTGCTTGGTCTCTTTCTTGCTACAGTGTGGTCCATTTGGTATACAAGTCGTCATAACTTTTGACAGTGTAGTATTGTTCCTTAATAACATCCCTAAAGGATTCCTAGGTGTCCATGACTGTAAATAATGAGGTTTCCTCTATTTCCTTTTTCTCACAGAAAGTTTCCCACCAATATTTGACATGGGGAATGGCTTGGAGGAGTGCAAAAGTAATATTTTCTCTATTCGAAAAGTTATGGTTAGAAAAATACCCTTCTAGTAGATTCAACCACTTGTCTACAACATCTGCATCTATATGACCTTCAAATATAGGAATATCGAAGTTTATTTGTACCTTTAAGGGGGCGGTTCCTCCGCTCAAAGAAGATGTGTCGCATGTTGGTAGCCGCTGAAGGATTTGCGCGAAACTATCCATCATCTCGTTCCTTTGTTGCGTGAGGGCTTCCTCAATCAACAATTTGAAAGGATATCTTGCCGCATCATATTTCTTTTCTCCTACCATGAGAGGTCTCTTGGGTGTGTGAGAGATTTTTTCCTCAAGAGAAACAAGCTCAAGACCCAACTCTTTGTACTCCGACCTTGTTGGGGACATGCATTAAGACGAGAAGGAGAAAACCGCTCTGATACCAATGATCCAGATTTTATGAGAAGAAAAAAATGAATACATATTATTAACAGGTTATTAAGACAAAATAACAAAGATACAATAAAAATGGTTTTCTATTTAATAAGGAAATAAGCTGAAAATGTAAAATGCAACGGAAACAAGCTTGCTGGAATGGTGGCGGCTTATCTCTGAGAAGAGATGTGATGGCTGCACTCATTTGAAAGAAGATGATTACAATGAGGCTCTAAAGGAATTTTTGCAATAAATAGGAATGCCAAAAACCTTAGACATCCAAAAACCGAACCCTAGGAGATGAAGTGCCAAAATTCATGTGGGCCCCATTTGGGTAAGTTAGTACATCAACTTCCCGGGGTCGTAACTTTTGCATATGATCTATGTTTTAGGTGTATGATATACTGTTGGAAAGGTATCATCGAGGAGATTCATTTTGGGGGAAATAACGAAGGAAGTTCCATATTTCTCCCCATTTTACCAAAAAACATCGTTTAGGGCCTCAAAATGGCTCTGAAAGTGAAAAACTGCTAAAAATAGTAAATTACCAAAATTGCCAGAAAACTATTTTGAGCTAGTTGGAAAAGGTGGGTGGCCACCGATATCCATCTGGATCAGTCTGTTTCGTCACTTGGGTGAGAAAAAAAAGGGCACTTACATGTCTAGTTGGGCCTGCTACACAAGACAGAGGTTAGTGCATGAGTTAGAAAATCCAAGCACATGAAATAAACAACTAAATAAAATAAAAACAACTAAGGAAATAAAACTAGAATGCATAAGAAAATTTGAACCCAAAAAAATCAACCAATGACCAAGATTATGCCACCAATGGATAACTATATTAGTTGGCAAATCACCGTAGAGAAAGGTGGACTTATGAGTCCCCTCTTCCTCCTTAGGAGGGCACTTGATTTCCCTAATGGAAATCTCTTCTTACAATGGTAGAAAATAAAGCAAATGATGAATAAATCAATGCCTATTCCCTCAAGAGGTGAGTGGAATGGCCTATTGGAATTTTTCTAGAATGCTCCAAGAAGAAAATAGGATTCTCAAGGGAGGATTGAGGCAGCATAACAATACTATGAAATTCTTAAATTATTAGTGCACACATGGCCTCCATTTATAGCATGTCTTCAAGGAAATATTCAACTGGCTCTTAGTGTGAACAAGGGGCCCTTTAGGGCACCCTTTGGTCCTTGACCAGCCCCCCATTCAGATTTAGCTTAGATCTGAGGGTCAAATCATGTTGAGAGCTGGTCCATAAGTGGTTGAGGGGACAACAAGAACCATAAATGTGTCGTTCATAGGAGTCTGCAGATTTTCTCATACACAGTCATGCATATGGAACATTGTGCACTCTACAAGATTCTTTGGCCCAAACATTATGTGCACGCTTCCTTTAGTGAGTTGGTACATGTCAATTTTTTCCCAGTTGTATAGTTTTTTCCTCTTGGAAATGCATTTTTGGTGTTGCAGGTGAACTAATGGTTGTTTGGCACTGTTGTATTTATGTAACCATTTGCATGCAATGTTGTGGATGAAATTTGAGTGATAACAGATGCCCCCTGATGTGTGAGGTTAGGAGCATACATATAGCTGAAATACATCAATGTTTATTCTACTGAGAGTACCATTGTAAGAAAGAACGGTGATAGGAACTGCAAGAGCGATCCATCAGAGGGAGAGGGGAAACTGTGGGACCCAAATCTTTCTGTAGGGAGAGAAAATAAAATCTGTATACAAACAAGATGGGCATGCCCCATGATCGTATCATGTAACTTAAAATGAAAGGCAATAACTGAGGTTGTATGATGATGTAGATAATTGCAGCTCCCTCCAGGACGGTTTGATAATGACATATGACAATTCTGATGGTGAACATACTCTGAAAAAAGGCAAGGACACCTATAAGAAGTGTCGATGACTCATAGGCATTGATGGCCTAACAAATTCATAGGTCTTCAGCTAGTATATAAAATAACTGCAATAGTCGCATAGTAAGACCCACCGTAACATGAGTTTTTGTTGAATTCGAATGTTATGGGGGTCAACAAAATTAGAGAGTAATGATGGTTCTCTCTGTGTCATCCGAGACTCCTCATTGTAAAGGTAGTGAGAATCAATATACTATCACCCTTCTGGAAACTGTGTTGATGTCGACAAAAAGGGAGATGTGACTCCAAGAAGCAAAGGGCTTCATGAAATCCATGAGATAAGATCAGGAACTGATAGGGAACATGAATGAAGTCAAGATGTGGTGAGACTCAAGACTACCCTTATTTTGGGGTATGTTTGAAGGATGATTGACAAAAACCGTGAAAATGTATCTAGCGTTAGGGGGACAACTAGACATGGGGTTCAATTGTGCCAGAGGCATGACAAAGTGGAAAACTCAAAGATCAGGGGCACATGGACTGTGGGATACTCGAGGTTTATGAACGATGTCAAAATGAGTAAAGGAGGGTGGATTCCCCAGCCAAGGGTGACATGGGTTGCGTTTCTAGAAAAAGAAGTTCGTCAAGGGTGACAAACAAAAACGAAGTAGATGCTGGAAACAAAGGATTTTTACAATTACCAAATAGATAAAGAATAATTTGGGATGATTGTATAGATACAAAAATGGGTGCCCCAGTGCAAGATGGATTGGCCTGTGAAGGCGCAAGTTGTGTGGAGAACTGGTGGAGGGTGGGGGGCCCATGGGTGGGTTTCTGTATGAGGTAAATGAATGGAGGGTAATCTGTAGATGGGAAAACTGAGTGTGGAGGAAATGGAGGGTTAATGATACTGTGAAGGTGCAGTCAAAATAGAACCAAGATGAGATAACCTGGGAGTCCATTCGAAAAGCTATCAAAATTATGAGAAGAAGTATGTGGCTTATTCTTGAAAATATGCAAGACTATCAAGAATCCCATCCCTAGGGGGTGAAAGAAGCATGAGTGTCAAAGTATCAAGGGGAACTATGAATGGGACAACTCATGTGTGGGAGAGTGCTACTGGGTGATAATAACAAAATGCAACAGAGGTGACAGTACTAAAGAGCTGGATGTAAGGACCGTAAAGGTAAATGTCAGAAGGTATGATTGGGGGATGCAATTGATATTCATAGGGAATGATTACATGCCAATGTCAAACATATACCTGAAGGGGTTGAAGTGTTTGTGATGAAAAGGTACCTGCACATGAAAATTAAATACCCGACGTGAACAATATCTAAAAATAAAGAATGTATAATAGTAATTTGATAATTTTGAACATGAGCAGGCGTACTTGGACGTGATGTGAGAAAAATGATCCCCGGGGGCCAAGTACGGATGGTGACCTGGGGAATGTGATTGTGTATAGGACGAGACCCTTATCAGGTCGCTAAACATGGATTGGGAAACAAAGACTTAGATCTCCTGTAACTGAGCGTGGAAGTTTGGCAAACAGGACTTGTGGGGTCGACAATGCCACCTCATTTGCACCTGCTGCTATAGTGAATTGAAAAGAGAATTTAGAGGAGTTTCGAAGATTATAGGAGTTCAAGCCGACCGATCCAGGATTTGCAAGAGTTAGGTTAGTGGTCCCATCCTCTTGCACAATAGATAGTTTCTATTTTTTGGGTAGGGGTCATATAGATGGTCATACTAGGGTATTTTTTAGGGGTGGGTCCACTAATGCACGGGAGAAGGAAGGATATACATGCTGATATGCATGGGTATAATTCCATTTCCCATGCATGATGTGCGACTGTGCTGGACACATCTGCGCATAGGGGTTCATAGGTGGGAAAAATAGGCACACATGGGATGCATGCCTGTTGGAATTACAACTTCACACGGTACACAGTTGTTTCTCAGACAACTGTGCATTAGTGCATAGATATGTATATACTAGGTGTGCATGGGTGCACACCTGTGGTGTGACAGCTACACATTGATGCACAACTGTTCAAATAACAGGCACGCATATGTGCATGCCGTTGGGGGTAAAATATGTGCACTGGAGGCGAAGCTAAGGGTTTTTGAAAGTTTGAATTTTCTGATATTTTTGATGAATGATGAGTGTTGACCAAGTGTTTCTATTTGGATGCAGGTGATCAACATGCAATAGGAGAGCTATCATGCCATTCCACTAGAGGGAGAGATACTAGGAGCACCTCCAGGAGGTGGTCAAAGAGGAGCCTGGTGTTTAGAGACACTTGGTAGCCTGTGGGCTGCTCAAGTTCTTCAACTTCCCACTGATACGGTCATAGGAGTACCTACTTCAGTATCTGATATCGATGTGGAGTGCTGATGTGCAGTGCTTCATTGTGCGGGAGCAACAACTAACATTCTCAGCTGTTGAGTATGTGTATTTTTTGATGGGGCTCCCCTTTCAGGGAACGACCCTTCCTACTGACCCCTAGTTGTTGGGGGATGTGTGGTTGATAGATGTGGCACGAAGTTACTATATGGGGCTGAACCCGATGTCAGGTTCGATTGTCCACATTGAGGCGATGGATGTGATATTTAATTAGTGCATCATGGCCATGATCATGAGGATCTATGGATCCTTAGCTACTCAACGGATCACTGGTGGTTAGATGAGGATTATAGAGAGGGTCCTAGATGGGGACATTTTTTCATGGGGTTTGATGCTGCATTCCAGGATGATGGGGAAGATTCACCAGTGCCAGACCATCGAATCCAATGATTTTTCATTTGGATATATCCTGGTGGCATGGTTTATGGAGAGTGTGCCTATGTTGCGCCCGAGGGTTTTGTTTCCATCTACAGGGCCATAAGAGCCACAACTGATGTAGTGGGATCAGAGTTTGGCTTGACATGGTGGGGGAGAGGGTGGCCACTACTTTAAAACCTCATTGGTGCATGTGTGGCACAACATGACACAAATCATACTCAGATTCCCATATGGTGGGATGGACTTCCGTCACAACCTGGACATGGAGCTATCTTCTGGAGAGGTCTAGGACCAAATAGGTATGTGGGTGTATTTATGTTTTGTGATTTTGATAATGTAGCATATTTTTATATGTATATGGATGCTGACTCTATCTTTGTTTGTGTTTTTGCAAATGTGGGGCCTCAAGGCCTCGAGTGGAGATGGTGGGAGAGTTGGCTCACCAGCAGTTAGTGAGACTATCATGGGCAGAGCTACGAGTAGGAGAGCGATGCCAGAGGGATGATTCTAGTGCAAGGATAGAATATGAGCTGAGGGATGACCATAGATGTAGGTTCGATGATCCAGGTGCGGGGCCATCGCATGCGCTGAGGGTAGAGGCTGGACAGGGGATGGAGGATCTTCATCACTATTTTGAGGAGGTGTTGTAGGGTGTGTCAGAGGGAATGTGGTCCCACATTCAGGACAAGAGAATCCTAGAGAAGTGTGTGGGTGTTCTGGCAGAGTGGCGGACCTTGATCCATCAAGTAGTTGTAGTGGGGACATCGATGACTGGTCAACTTCCCCCTTGACCTGGAGGACCCCCAACTAGTGGGGCGCCGCCTGCTGACAAAGGACCTAGTGGGGGATATCCATGGGCACCATGAATATTGACGACATTTTTTTGTATTTATATAGGCCTATGAGCCCATTTTGTACAGGGTAGACCCTAACCTTACTTAGGCTGGTGGGGTTTCGAATTGCCTCTTCTTTTTCATGACTAGCTAGTGGATTCATAGTCATTGAAGTGAGAAATTATCTTATCACCATTTTATCTATGATAGGATTTACATACTTTTAAGGAAACAGGATGGATTCCACCCACCGAGATCTTTCCAACGACTATGATTTTGACCAATTTCAATTTTAGACTCTAAAGTTACAACCCCCTGAAGCTTTAAGGTCGTCATGGTAAAAATCCACTCTCATGCCTCATGGAATCCACATGTATTCATTCTATTCATTCTATCCAAAATGGCATCGACGTAGCACATGCCTATTACACCATCTCGAAGTTTCAACTTCATAAAACCTTTCGTCGTTGTCAGGACTTTTCTCCTATGGAGCGATAAATATTCAACATTAAATGTTATGATGATGACCCACTCATCGGAACATTCCTAGATATAAATTCTCTCAAGTTTAACCTCCTATGACTCTAATGTTGTCAACATTCCCAACTTGAACACCAAATATCCTCCAAGTATTCATTCTCCCTCATAGTGAAAGGATGGGACCCACAAGGATCCATGGTTGATTCTTCATCTTGCCTACCAATCGATTGATGGTTTTCATTCAACCTTATTAACTCATCGTCATCGACACTCAATCCCAACCACACCTATGGATCCAATCCTATCATCTACCGATGAACGATGGGGATTCGACAACATCTAGATCCAATGATCTAAATCATTGTCATAGAATTTTAGGTGTTTGACTCTACCCGAGACCACTCAAATATATCAACCACTCCCCTAGTGACACATGTCACCACTGAGAACATGTTGGATACCGAGTTGGAATGTCCTGTCATCACAATGTCATCATTTCCCTTTATCTCTTAATAAGGATGTATAACAATCTATGGTGGGAAGTAACTCTCGTCTGCACATAGATCTATGACTCACGTCAATATTCAATCCTTCATATTCATCAAAACGTTACTAGATCGACTCTCACTCCATTGATTCTTAATCCCCGATGACGATGCATATCGCATCAATGGACCATATCTCTTTGAGATCCCTCTCGAAAGATCGATGGCTCTCACCTCGTTTTGCAGGATTTCATTGTCGTCGTCAAGATTTATACAAGTCCTGACACTCGTTTGTTCATGATGATAATTCCTCCCCGATGAAGGGCTGAGATTAACTCACCCTACCGAATCAACACTGGATTTCTCCATTGGCTAAAGAACCAATTTGGGACTTAGTCAAATTTCATGGTTCTGCAAGGGTTTCATCGGGTCTTTACTTGTTGGAAAAATACCCTGAGAACATCAAAGGCCTTTGAACTTCATTAGATATAAATTTATTTCATATCTTGCAATATTTCTACAAAAGGACCACAACTACCTCAGGATTTAAGGCCTTTCATTTTTCACAGAAATCTCTTTGGCCATCAGAAAACTTGCATCACTAATGAATGATTTTTTTGTCCATGTCCTGCAAACTTTCCTCTAAGGATGAAAGGTCCTAGAGAACAAAAATTACACTTGTTCCTTTTCACGACTTATCAAACCAACTAAAACCATAAAAAACATATTTCAATCTCTCAAAATTTAATTCATTTATTACGAGCAATTACATCTCCCATTGAAATAAAACAATATTTGTTTATAACATTTAAACACAATTGAAAAATAAATTTATACACTTATCTGATCAAGGGAAATTGACTGAGAGAGGATGCCTTTCCTCCCAACCTTACACCATACTATAGAGTGTCTTCCTACAATATTCCACCCTGTGCCAAGCCATGATACCATAAGGGGAATTATTCAAATGGTATCCAATCTTAGAATGATCCAGGAAGGTTACTCTCATTCTTCTTCTAACAACAACAGAATTTCCCCCCTTCCCACTGGACTCATGAACTCAATAGGTTTATTAGGTGGTTTATCAACTAGATTTCCTCTGCACAAGAGATTCCCTTCTTTGATAAATAGTCCCTCAGTAACCTCCCCTTAGCAATGTTGGTTTGTTTCCAATAAGCACCAAGTTGTAGTCCTTTTTCTCTAGTATGGATCCGAGTCTTCTCTGCTTCAATATGATCAATATCAAATTGGATGAGATTCCTATTTTATTCAAGGAAATCTTCTACTTTCTTCTCTTCCTCAATATGCACTCCAAACACCTCTATTTTTGGCACCTTTTTCTCTATGTTTTGTATTCTTGTTGGTTCTATCTTGGATCAACTCTTCTCTATTTTTATGCGTGTGTGCACCTTATCCTCATTTTTCCTTCTATCGTTCCCCTTGGTCTAGTGTTGTTTTTCCACCTCTGGTCTCTTCCTCCACCGATCTTCTTGGGATTCTTGTGGTCCTCCTGCAGATGCAACCCATAGTCCACAATCCATATCCTAAAGGGGCAAGTCCATGGTGTCATTTTGTTAGGTCATTCAATTTTCCCCTTGCTTCTTCAAAATACTAATCTATCAACAACCATTAACAACTTCAACCACTTCCATGACCTTCCAGAACTATTCACATAGCTCCATTCAAATTGGGTACACTAGAAGGTGTGCCTTTATTCTTAGAAATAATTTATCTTGTTAAACAAGCTTCATGTTTTCTTCATAAAAACAACTCAGCTCCACCTTCCCAACTACTTATTCAGTACCTACTTCATCAATTCCCACTTGTGTATCATGGCTAGTAATTTTCAAGGTTGTTCCATCTCAGTCAATAGTTTTGGTGTTTTCATTAAATCAAAACAAAATTACATGCTTCATAAACATAAATTCATGAAGTCTTAGCATAATTAAAGTCTTGGCAGAAAAAAAGGTGTTAAATTCCCCTCCCCCTTTAAAAAAGAATTGTCCTTGGTGTTTAAAACATCGTGTATATACAATTATACAGAAAAAAAAAATGGGAATTCTAATATCATAGCATCTTCCAGCTCCCATGTAGCCTTATCTGCTCCAAAGTGCTTGGATTGCACCTTGACCTAGAAAATGGCTTGGTTCTCGAGAATTGTTTCTTTCCTATCTAGGATACATTTTAGCTCAGGCTAGAATTCTCCTTCTAGTTTCACCTGTATCACAGTCCAATCAATTGCATGATTAGAGTCATGCACATATTTATTTAACAAAGACACATGGAACACATTATGAGCTATAAAAGTAGGTGGTAACATAAGTCTTTATGTCATTGTTCCTACTCTTTCTAGGAAATCAAATGGTCCACAATAGAGAGATGCCAATTTATCACAGATTCCCATTCTCAAGGACCTTCTCTTGGGTTTCACTTAAAGATACACATGATCCCCCACTTTGAACTCTCTGTGAGTTGTCTTTTTTTTTTCATAGCTCTTTTGTCTATATTGAGCTACTTTCAGATTATGCCTTATCTTAACCATTGCATGCTCCATCTCTTTCAGAAATTCTAGTATGATCACGATTATATCCATTGGATTGTCCCAACGCATTGGAAATATACACTTTATGGCATACAAAACGTTAAATGGACTCATCTTCAATGATTCATGATAACCCTATTTGTAGGAAACCTATACCAAGGGTAGATACTCTTCCCACTTCTTGGGTTGATGCATAGCATGCATCCTCAACATGTTATCTGACACTCTATTCGCCCTCTCAGTCTGACAATATGTTTGAGGATGGTAGACCATACTAAATGTCAATTTTGTTCCCAATCCTGCAAACAAGATTTTCCAAAAACTCGAAGTGAACTTGGAATATATATAAAAAATTATGGTCTTGGGCAAGCCATGCAGTCTAAAAATTTCCTTTATAAAAATGTTAGTAACATCCATGGATTTGAAGGTAGAATTAATAGGAATAAA
The DNA here is from genome assembly GCA_000966675.3 of Picea glauca. Lineage (NCBI taxonomy): Eukaryota > Viridiplantae > Streptophyta > Pinopsida > Pinales > Pinaceae > Picea > Picea glauca. Next base: position 293,349 of record JZKD02S0509524.1, read on the forward strand.
ATTATCTTCCTTGCTTATATTATCCACTACAACTGCATCATGTTGTTTACTTTTTCTTGGAAAACCAATAATGAAATCCATGGAAATAGTTTCCCATTTCCATTCAAGAATAGGCAGAGGTTGCAATAGACCTGCAATATGTATGTACTTGAATTTTATCTACTAACACTCCATACATTTAGCAATATACTCGAAAACATCCTACTTCATTCCATCCCAATAATACAGATGCCTTACTGTTGTCACCATTTTTTGGTAACCAGGGTTACCTACATATGGTCTTCTATGGAACTCATCCATAACTAGACACCTAAAATATGTCAAATTAGGCATGTAAAATCTATCATTATACCACAATAGACCATCAACTCTATTGGACCTTGACCAATTTTTGAGGATCCTTGGTCATGTTTGACCTATTTTTGGGACTTCGACAAGTTGTCGAAGGCGGAGCGCAAGACAAAGCGGGGATCACAGGATCTCAGCCCCTTTTTAGGGCCTTTTTGGGTTTTGGGATTATGTAATGGGTATGGGGATGTCGGCCAATGGGTTTACCGATGCTTAGGCCTATTTTGTAATGTATAAATAGAAGTCTAGGCGATGTAAGAAGTAGTGAATGGTGACTAGTAGTGACTATTCAGTTGCAAGTGTGCTAAGTGCTAAGTGCTAATTTCTTTGTGCATACTCTGTGAGGCTTACAGAGCTAAGTGCAAGTGATTGTAAGAGACCGTGGAAGGATTTGTGCTATAACTCAAGGAAGGAGGATCTAGCGAGGTGCACAGATCTCATATCCTATATGGAGTTGATCTTGATACTTTGTGCATGTAAGAAGCTTGATTGAAGATAATAAAGAAGACAAAAATTTGGTGGATGTATCCCCAGGGTGGGATTGAACCACATATATCCTATGTTGTGAATTCTTTGTGTTTTTTGGATGTTCTTTTGTTTATGTGATTCAATGTTTAGTGCGAGGTTAGCTGATAGATGAATCTGATATGATAGCTTAGTGGTGAATAATGTGAATGAATGCTAGATATGATCTATATTGGTATGCTTAGTGCTTGAATCTATTGGATCTATGTGAATGTTGTGTTGATATGTTGTCAGGGTTTAGCTGTGCTATGAACTAAGGTTGAATATTAATGAACTGTAATAACTAAGTGCTCTGTTAAGGTGTTACAATCACAAATCTGTGTCCCAGCTAAGGTTGCAGACATTTGAGTCCTGCAATCACCCCTGCCTCTACCTCATACGAGACTTCATCTGCTTTGTAGGTGTTTCCAAAAGGGTCAGTAGTTAGGGTTTTGTTGGTGCATTGTTGTAGCATTGAAACCTAGGTCTACCCTTGTGCCAACAAATGGTTTCATTGCGGGGACCTGAAACTGTGATTGTTGGGAACTAAGGAAGAAGAAGCTCCGTGTGAAGATCTGACCTAAAACTGTGATTGTTGGGAACTGAGGAAGAAGAAGCTTTGTGCGAAGATCTGACTAGAAAATGTGAAAGCTCTATGCATAGATCTATTGCCCTGGTGCGCAGTACTATACTTGGATTGTGAAACTCTGCGCTAAGAAGAGAAGTCCAATATGAAGAAAAGAGGTAAGATATTAAATACTTGCGCTCTGAGAAAGGTAAGAATAGTAAAACATTTTATATCTGGAAGCTTTGTGCTATGAAAAAAGTAAGATAAGTAGAAAATTTTGTTTCAAAAATATGGATCTAGGTATGTTTGATAAATTTTTTCATCTCCACCAACTCTATCCTACTCATCCTGTAAAGAACTTTAGATTATGGTACTTCTCCAGGCACAAGATCTATTTTCGGAGGTAGTCCAAGCACTTCTTTTGGAAACACATCTTTAAATTCCCATAACACAGGGTGATCTTAAGACTTCATCTATTTTCTCTCTGTTGAGTTAAGAACTTGTACAACGTACAAGGGACACCCTTTTCTGTTGAATTTCTTGAGTTGCAATGCTGATATTTTTCTTATTGAAAATGGATTTTGAATGTCTTGTAAAATTATTACATTTCCCTACTCATCTTCACATTCCAAAACCTTCTCATAAAAAATTAACTTTGACTTGTGAGAAGCTAGCTAATCCATTCTCAATAGTACATCATATGATCTTAGGGGTAGGATATTCAAGGCTTCCTGAGTATTCAATCCATCTATTTCAAACACACATGCTTCAATCAACTTGACCACTTTCCTCTTTGTTCTAGTGGCTAACTAGACTAGTCATTCTCTTACATGTTTATTCCTCTGTAATGAACAGGCTTCAACACCCGAGGTGAAATATAATTTAGGTTATATCATGGGTCAATTAAAATAGAAATAGGTTTATTGGTAATAATACCTTCCAAATCCACCATAGAGTCTTGGTGGTCCGCTTGTCGATACTCTATCACTGAATAAATTCACGACGCGCTTCCAGCTACATCGTTGACTGTAGTTTCCTCCTACACATTATATAACCTTCTATTGTCATGTTTTTTGTGGGGAACATCTGTTATCCACAAATTTGGTCATCGTGATAATGTCTTGGTGATGTTATGATAATAGTCAATCAAGCTCCTCGTTAAGGACTCCTTCCTGCAAAAGGTTGCACTTATTCATTTCCAAAAATCTTGTTTTAAGGACTGTTCACAGGCTGCTATATACTCTCCTGCGGGAATCATAATTTCTCGCATGCTGCATTCAGTCAGGGTGAGAACTTCTCGCACTGTGCTCAAGTTCAGGGTGCGAACATGTTTCCAAAGAAGGAAAATGGATGAGTTCTCAATTCTTCTAGAAGGAATCTTCTAGAATGATGAGTTGGTGTTCGAATGGTTGTTCAAAAGCTGACATTCCAGATTTATTGGGATCATTCTTATCCTATCAACTAACCTATTCTCTC
>JZKD02S0509591.1:0-11170 GCA_000966675.3 Picea glauca
ATATATACAAAATACTCAAGTAGATAGAGCATGTAAATGATCAAAGTTCATCAACTTGTGATATTCACCCTTTTGATGGGGAATGGAATGGATTTTCTAACTGAAGATAAGCTCAAAGAAGGTTCAATAGCTGAAAACAAAGGTCAGATCTGTGGGTTTTGACAGGATTTTAAACTTTTATTGTGGTTGAACAGGGTGAAGGATAAACCATTAGGCAATGGAGTCTTCTAAGAATAGATCAAAATGACCATCCACTGGTAAATGAACCAATCAAGACAGAGGAAAGATAGTTAACATCCTTTCAGTCACTTAATTATATTAGGGTGATAACAAAATTAAGGATAAACAATCCACTATAGTAGAGCACCTAACAAGGGTGAATTCTAAAATAGCTTTAGATGAAATGGTGAAATATTCAATCACATGAAATAGAGCATCAACAACAGATGAATTATGAAACATATATCTTGATTGAATATTAAGAAGACATACACATTAATATGGTATTTGAGATGAAGAAACACATTCACATGAGATAATCACAGACTGAAAACATACTAACACATGAATCTCTGCAAGAAAGAGTTATGGGCTTCTTGGATTAATCACTTTGCAAATAAAATTTCAGAAGATTTACAAAATGCACCAGGTCTTTCTCTCCCTCTCAAACCAACCCCCTTTGGACCTCTCTCCTCATTAAATATATAGAAAAATATCATATTCTATCCTAAGGGGGTCGAAATCCATCTTTTCCCAAAGATAGAGAGTTGTTACAATGCTTTAGGGATAAGATATTTGCAAAATCTGTCAATATCCTATTATCTAGGATCCGATATTTGACTCACTTAAAATGGGCTAAATGGAGATAAAATCATGGGATTTGAGAGAACAATATTCAAGCTTCAATATCCAAATCAATTTGGGGTCAACCTTGCTGAGTTGGAGGTCCATCAAGTCGAATTTCAAAAACTTCTATAATTTTGTCAGCAAATCTGGTTGGGCGAAATTTTGGAAAATAGGCCTCAAAGATCATCTCATATATTCCAAATCATGACACGTGTGTAAAAAAATGAGAGAGTTTTTTGTTATTGGGTCCGTGCTTGACAAAAACGTCTAAATTCTTCTCCAACTTCTCGAAATATGCGCCCAAAGATGACGACTAAAACAGGAAAACGTTAAATGCTTAAATCTGGAAAAATGGGTTGTAAATATTCATTCAAAACTCCCAAACTATAACACATGTTGCAACTATGAGAAAGGATTTTTTTATTGGGTCCATTCTTGACAAAAACATCTTTGGGTTTTTCAAAACTCCTCTCTAGTTGGTCAGAAAGCAATCTTGAAGTTGACCACTAAAACAATCATTTGTGCAGCGTGCCTTGCGCCCGTGCACAACAACTTCCTTTTCATCTTGTTTTAGATTTGAATGTTGTGTGATGAGTGACTGATGGTAAATTTAGTCTTCATGATGATGATAGGTGGCCTTAGAACCTCTACAACCTCTTTCAAAACATCATTACCTTCACAAATCTTCAAAACCTTAATGTGCCTCAATATTGCAAAAATGAAGCTACATGTACTGACTGATAACCTGATCAAGTTGATACAATGATGATGTCTGAGACATCATATTCTAACTGTTTTGACCTCCAATTCAAAAAAGGACAAGATGAAACCCACTTTGTTTCTCAAAAATAATACTAGGACAATTGCACAACGAAACCCCCTTTTTGCATTTTGTCCATTCTTTTTCACTTTGGATGATAGATGAAAATATTTGATGGTGATAATAGCTTCATGATGATGACATGGTGCCCTAGAACCCCTTTGCCCTCCTTCAAAAAATCATTTGCCTCTCAAAACTTAAAAACCCTAATATATGTGAAACTGCAATGAATGAGCCCAAATTACCTCTGAGTGATAAACTGCTTATATTGATGCATTCATAGTGTCTATCTCATTATCACTCAACTGATTGAGCTTCCCACTCAAAACTTGACAAGGAAACCTCATTTTGCTACTTGAAAATAGGATTGTTACAATTGCCCAGCAAGGCTGCTGTGCAACTACAAATTTTGCATTTACAATTCTTATATCAAAACAAAAACACTCCAGCATATGTATGGGTAGAAATATGATATCATCACCTGTAATAGTCCATCCTTTGATCAAAAACACTGTGCACTTGCATGCAATCTTCAAATCTCTAAGGAATTTTTAAAAATTAGGGTTTTGATGCATGTAACCTTCAAAAAAAGGTCAAAATAGCAAAAATGAATCAATCAAGCTCCAGTGGTTCGATTCTCTGCTGCTTCAGCCATCAAATCAAGTTTGCCCAAATTACAATTTTTCATGTGAAAATTTACATGTGCTAACACCAGCCATGCCTCCCTCTCTAGCTTGGCAACTTCTATATAAGCCTCCTCCATGGGATTCCTATTCAAGACAATGCAAAGTTGCTTGTTTTGAGCTTCTTAATAAGGGCAAAATATTCCTCTTCCAAAAATTGCACTACATTGTCTTCTTCACCGTTAGAAACAAGTATAGTGTTACCCCTTTTCCTTGAGTGTCAAACCAACCTACTACCAATAGGCCTCTTGCCACAAACACCAAGGGTAGAGTCCCTTATTTCCTCCAAATCCTGGAGGTTTGGGCTCTCCCAAATAAGAATTGGAGAGTTCCCATCCACACTTATGAGATGGTAAGAGCAATATTGATCCGGATTATTTTGAGAACGACATGAAGACAAAAATATAACAAGGAAATACACTGAGATATTGCAAGAAACACAAAAATACAATGAAACCCAACTTCTATTAATGAATAAGAGAGAAAAACAATATAGAACACAAATTGGTAGAATGGGGTAGCCTATCTCTAAAAACAAAGAGATGTTGTTTATGCATCATTTGCAACAATATTTACATCACACTCCATTTCATGCTTAAAGGGCCTCATTCACCTCAATTATATATGAGAGAGTGAGAGGAGAACAATTCCCATGACGCATGTGGGATAAATTGGTATAAGTTTATAAAATGTCATAGGCATGTAAAACACTAGGAATTCTCGGGCGATCACCCATCCCAGTACTACTCTAGCATCAGCATGCTTAACTGCGGAGTTCTAATGGGATCCACTACATTGATACTATCTGTAGGCATGTAAATAAGACCACTAGAAAAATATTACACGATGTATGTAAGTAAAAAATGAAGATGGTATTACATTCCCTTCCCCATAAAAAGAGTGAATATCATGGTTTTTCAAAACCAAGGGCTTGAAATGTTGATTCAGTGGAAAAGGTGGATGGCCATTGATATTCACCTGGATCACTCATCCCCCCTTAGGAAGCAATGGTCCCCATTACATCAAGTTCCCTCGAGAGACGGGGAAAATTTTGTTGAATCTAAACCTTGGTGAGTCACTTGCCTTGTTGAAGTAGATGTCATGCTTGTACTTTGTCTGTGGAAGCATGTCATGAACCCATTGGAGGTGTTGGATCTGTTCAACAGATCTAGCTATAGGATCTGCCTTGGTCTAAGTGTGGGAGGACTATGTCCGTGAATATGCAAGAAGAAGAGTTATATCAATGGGGGCTAATGGTTGGAACCCCAAGCTCACGTGAAAAGGGTCATGGCCAATAAAGTTATGTTGAACATATGGAAGACTCTCATTCTCTCTGTGTTCCTCTATAATATTTTTGACCTGCTTATGTTGGATAGAAACGTCTTGGGCCGAGGTTGTAGTGGTCACAATGACCTTTTGTTCACCATCTGACTGGATCATGAAGAGGGAAAAATTTGTGGTCTGAGAGATTACTTCGCGGCATTGTTTTCCAAGATCAATGAAGTGGTAGTAGTGGGAGCTACCTCTAGTACCCTATAGAGCTGAGCTCCCAGAGTAACAATGACGCAGCGGGGTCGAGACTCATAGATAGCATGACATTTCCACATATATGGTTGTGTTGAAAGAACATCATAAACTTCAAGTGGGGAAACATCACACACTACCTCATCCTTGAAGGGCTTGATGCCATAGGACAGGTGACATTGTTGGCTAACACAGATGTCTCGTCCCCAGCTCAACCATCTGATGGTGTATGGTTGTGGGTGTGGAATCATTGGAAGCTTCAATATATTGACAACCTCGACTGATATCAGGTTGTTCTAACTCTTTTTGTCAACAATGAAATGCAGTGGGGTCCCCTTTACCCACATTTGTGAGTGGAAGAGGCACTCCCCCTCCTCAAGCTCCTCTGGTTCTTCTGGTTGTATTCTTGTGGCCACGATTGTAGAAGTGGGATGTACATTGATTATTTGTTTCCCTTTATTGTGCTCTGAACCAAATTCCAAGTCAAGTTCTAATTCTTTTTCTTTGAGCTTGGCCACCAATGACTATTTTGAGTGACATTCATCGGTGTTGTGCTAGGGGATTTTGTGGAACTCACACCACTTCTTGGTGTCTTTCTTAAACTTCATGTTTCCCTTCTTTGCCTGTGTCTTAGACTGGCTCTCTTGAGGTTTGCCTTCCTTGTTGATATGTCCTTCGTTCTGTGAGTTAGGGTTTCATTTTCCATGCTTCTGTTTTGGCGTATTTTCAAACCCAAACTTCTGCTTACGTCGCTACTTGAATTTTTGCTCAATTTTGATTGCATATCGATAAGCAACTCCTAGTGAGGAGACATCCAAGAAATCCATCTATGTTTGGATGTACATGTGCAGACCACTATGGTACTTCAAGACTAAGTGTTACTCAGAGTCTTTAATACCCAACTTTGAGCGTAAGGTATGAAAGATGTTAGTGTACTCTGACACCCTCTAGTCTCTTTTCTGACACAGAGTTGTCCATTTCATGTACTGATCATCATAGTTTCTGACAGGGTAGAAATTCTTCTTTAGGGCATCTACAAAGGCCTCCCAAGTGGGTTCTCTTCTGAATGGTGTAGATTCACTCGCAGTGTACCTCTCCCAATAACCTTCCCACCAAGCTTTGACATGGGGAAGGGCTTTAAGGAGCACAAAGGTGATCTTTTCACCATCGAAATTGTTTTGGACAGAGTAATAACCTTTTAGTATATTCAACCATTTTTCTAGAGCATCTACATCTATCTGGCCTTCAAATAAGGGGATATCAAAATTGACTTGTACCTTGAAGGGTGTCACACCTATGAAATGACTGATTTTCAAAGATGCCTCGGCCACCACCATCAGTAGTCTCTGAAGGATCTAAGCTTAGTTGTCCATCATCTCGTTCCTATGTCACATGAGGGCTTCCTCAAGCAATGTCTTGAAAGGATCTCCTTCTCTATCATCTCCCTTTTCTTCCGCCACAGGAGGTTGCTTGGGCTGGCGAGAGCGGTTTTCCTCAAGCGAAACTAGCTTGAGACCCAACTCTCTATACCATGACCTCATCGGAGACCTGCTCTGAGAAACGGAAAGGAGTTGACTGCTCTGATACCACTGATCCAGATTATTTTGAGAATGACATGAAGACAAAAATATAGCAGAGATATAACAAGGAAATACACTAATATATTGCAAGAAACACAAAAATATAGTGAAACCCAACTTCTATTAATTAATAAGAGAGAAAAACATTATAGAACACAAACTGGCAGAATGGGATAGCTTATCTCTGAAAAGAAAGAGATGTTGGCTATGCATCATTCGTAACAAGCTTTACATCACACTCCATTGCATGCTTAAAAGGCATCCTTCACCTCAATTATATATGAGAGAATGAGAGGGGACCAATTACCATGATGCATTTGGGATAAATGGGTATAAGTTTATAAAATGTCGTAGGCATGTAAAACACTAGGACTTCCCAGGCGGTCACCCATCCCAATACTGCTCTAGCCTGAGCGTGCTTAAATGTAGAGTTATAATGGGATCCACTGCATTAATGCTATGTTGTACACATGTAAATAAGACCACTAGGAAATTATTACATGATGTTTACAACTAACAAATGAAGATTTCGTTACATTCCATTCCCCATCAAAAGGGTGAATATCACGGTTTTTCAAAACCATAGGCTTGAAATGTTGATTCAGTGGAAAAGGTATATTGAGATCCACCTGGATCAAATACCCCACGGGCCTCCAAATCATGGAGGTCTAAGCTCTCCCAATTAGAGTGTTCCCACCCACACTTGTGAGATGGCAAGACAAATACCCTATGGAAGAAAACCTAATTACCCAACCATTGAGGTGAGCACATAGGCAAAGTGTTGTGTTCAAGTATGGAGGTCGACATATAACATAGGAGGGCATGCTTGAATCATGATGGCCTTTGAGCCCACTACCAACCACAACCATGATGATATTTTGATGGCGCTTCATTCTACTCATGGTGAGGAGTAATGCGCATCCACTAATGCCTTGGGTACTTGCCTAGTATAAATATTGTTGCTAATTAGTATTGAAGCCATGTTATTGATGTTAGCTTACCCATTGACAACTATCATCAAATTGAGGAGAAAATCATCGTCATAATTACCAATTAGAAAATTTGACATTAAATTAGATATAAAAAAAAACAATTTATTGTGTATGACTCATTATATTCATTAACGATTCAAAACTTATGATTATCAATTTTATATTCATTTTAAAAGATGGAAAATAATTAGATTCTCAAAACAAAAATATCTTATTGTATAGCTATTATATGTAAATGTAGTTATTAACTATATAATACTCATTGTGCTCCTTAGTATCTCAAATTTACGATTAATAATTTTATAATCTTAAATAACTCCTGAGAGTCAAGACCCAAACAATTTGTATCCCGAAGGCATGTATATAGGAAGAGTTTTTGCCTAAAACCTATCAACCAATACCACCTGCCATGTCATTTTTCCACATATCCCTATCTCTTTGTTGTTTGTAAGGTCTCATTTCCTATCATACCTCCTTTGTTCTCTGTTAGGATAGGATTCAATTAGATACTCGTCAGGATTAGATCGGATCAAATCAACTTGAATAGATTTTGTTGCTATCCAATATTTCCTTTGATAAACTTGGATCAAATTTTGTTGCCACCACCTCCAATGTGTATATTTAAAATTGCTTACCTTGCTTCCAGTGAAGATCAATATGGCTTGGTAGCGTGTGGGTAGACCGACAATTCAGATCAAAATACGCTACATTTTTTACATGGTTGTAGCTGCGAACGAGTGAACGAGAATTTATATCTCAACATTGGGGTAGCAACATGTACGAGTGTGTGAAACCTGCATCTATCTATGCCCACTCTCTCTAAAGTAAGTAGTTTGAGGGAAGAAAAAATGTAGCCTTGTCATAGTGGAGTTGGGTTCGATAAAGGTGAGTATACTCGGCCTTCAGATATGGATGTAGGAGGGTTCAAACCTTGGGATACAACTTGTTGTTTGCAAGATTTCCATTGCGAGATTCCCCATAAAAGGATTAACCAAGTGCTCACTGAAAACCATCGATTTAAGCATAGCATCACCCATCTATCACAACAAATATTCCTCCAAATAAATTCCCCAATGTGTTGTCTGCAAATTTTTCCAGTCTCCAGTCTCTCCGCTTTGGAAATATTTTTTAACGAAGCATAATTCACACATATGGTTCTTGTGGGTAAGGGTGACGGATTCCAGGCATGGATGTTGAGGGTTCCAAGCAGTGGGTAATCAAACTTAATTAAAGAAGTGAGTATGGTCAACTCTTCAATTTATTGTGATTTTTTCCATTGTTATGCGGCTTGTCGAATTCTCAAAATCCGTGGTTCTATGATATGAAACGTTGTGAGAGATAAATAGTTTGTAATTTGTTTTGACTTTATTTCATTTTTAATGGGTTGTCCCTCTGGCTTGAATTTGTGGCTTTTTGGTTTCATGTTGTAGTCATTTTTTGTTGTTTTTAAAATTGAATGATTTTTCCTTCTGCATAACATGGTGCCCAGCCTTCAGCTCTTCAAAGATGGGAAATGGGTGACTACTAGATGCATTCTTGATACCCTCATCATCCACATTGGCGACCAATGAGGTAAGCCATTCATCCACCATTCTTCCAATTTCACTTAACATTGTAATCCTCTCTCTCTCTCTATATATATATATATATAATCATAATCGTTATGAACTATATGCCTCTCCATAATCGTTATGAATAATCATAATCGTTATGAACTATATGCCTCTCATAGACTTTATTTACAATGATTTTATGGGATATCAATGATCTCCATTTGTAGGCCGTGAAAATTTTTTGACGACAGGGTTGGAACAACGATGAGTAAATCGAGCATAGCATTATTGATTTGTCATAGCAAATATTCTGAAATTTTTTCTAGTCTTCGATCTCTCCGTTTGGAAATATTTTTTAACGAAGTAAAACTCATGCATATGGTTCTTGTGGGTAAGGGCGACAAATTTTGGGCTGAAGGTTGAGGGTTTCAAAGTAGTGGGTAATCAAAATTGATTAAAGAAGTGAGTATGGTCGACTACCTAACCATGTGATCCAAAAAGGATCTAGGGAAGGCTAAGAATAACTCAGAACTCACATAGGCAACTCAAAACACTCAAAATGGCTCCAATAGACAGAGAAAGGGAAAAAATTCAAAGTTCCCAAAACTCAATGAAAACAGCATGATCGTGTCACAATCTTTCTAATGATGCAAACGACTCATCAAACAGAGTTACGAATTGAAAGATATTCGCAGTCAAAGTTTGGTCAACCTAGCCCAGTCAACAGGGGATGAGTCAACATCTGTACTATTGACGTCAGCATCAGTACGGATGTTGTCATCATTCGTACAATGCACGTGGAAGAGTAGGAGAAGTGACATGTGGCATGCTGACGTGGCATCACTAGAGGTTGCCATGTGTCACCCGATTATTGGCTTTTTGGATCGATCTGTGGACTAGTCAGATCATGCCACATGGTAGTTCGTATAGTTCGTACGACTGATGTGGCATGCTGACTTGGTAGGGGTCAGGGTGGCCTAATGAGGGGCTGCCACATGGCCCAATCAGAGGCTTCCACTTGGCAGGTGGGAAATTCCCAATGACAACCCGTGAACGAATTTCAAAAACAAAAATTGGTGGGTCTGCCAAATCTGGCGGACCACGCTAACTTTAGCAACAAGTTGGAAGAGCTTCTAGTGACTCCACTAAAGTTAGCGACGGATATTTATGTATTGCAAATATATATAACCAATGTACCAAAAACAGAGTCTATGGGATTCGACCCCGGAACCTCCGTCGATCCCAAGCTTTAATACATTCGCCCATAACCACTACGCCACGGGTACCACTTGGTACATCCACCCGCATTTTATATTAAAAATGTGCAATCCACCCAACTACGAGGAAGAGGCGTAGACCGTACGACCTGTAGGCATGAATTTCGAGGCAGTACAATGATTATTGCAGGTTGCAGAGGGCACAGAAACTGAGACAAAATTCTTCTTGGGCCTGTGAGTGCCAGAGTCGGATCGGAGCGTGGAGACAGTCATTTTTGGGTAATTCAACGCCACGAATTCAGTGGTGCTGTCTGTTTTATGATCTAAGCATTATTTTTGCAACTTGATTTCATAATGAGGTATACTTATGTATTTTGTCAAATTCTTTGTTGAGTTAATGAAAGAGCCTACCCATTTGAGAGCAGGACCCGGAGACGTAGTCCACCAGGGACTAACTTCGTTATCAAGTTTTTGTGTTCAGATCTGATGCTTATGTCTCTTCATTTTTTAGTTTTCCCTTCTTTAATGGTGCACTTTAATTTATGTTCATTTAATGCAATTTTTTATAAGTCACGATGAAAAGATCCCAGATCATGTTGGTATCAGAGCAGTCATCTTTGTCTTGAATTGTTGAGTGTGAATGCTTACTAGGGCCAAGCATAAGCAGGGTGGAGGAACTCTAAAGACGTTCAATCCCGAAGTTGGCCGTGTATCCAGAAGGAAGAAAATGGAAGAAGAGGACAAGCGTTATGAACAGGAGAAAAATTTTCACATGGTATTTTATCACATGTCAGAAATGGTCGAGCGAATGTATGGAGATTGCGAGAAGAGGATGAAGAAGAAAGGGAAGAAAAATGAAGCACATGCAAATGATGATGCTTCGGTAAACCAAGGGGTTGGAGGAGATCCTCCCGAGCCTCTGTCTTCACCTTCAAGTTCTAGTTATTCTTCCTCTGAGCATTCTCATCATTCTCATCATTCTAGCCATAAAGCCTCTTTTAAGAAACCATTATTAAAGCTTGATGTAAACTTTTCTTTACCTATGTTTAATGGAGATGCTAATCCTGAAAATCTAGATAATTAGATCCGACAGGTTGAAGTGTATTGTCGTGTCCAACATATTGATGAAGAGGAAGTTAAAGTGCAACTGGCTTCTCTTCGATTGGAAGGCACCGCTCTCGTATGGTGGGAGACCAAGCTTTAGGACATAAGTAAGTGTGGTAAGCTTCTTTCCTCATGGTCGAAATTTAAATCAGCGATAAGGAAGCAGTTTTATCCATTAGGGTATTTACATAAAGTAATGATGGAATGACAAACTTTAAGGCAAAGTAAAGAACAAATTGTACAAAGTTTGACGAAAGAATTTAGGGAGAAATCTCTTGCATTGAACATTCCTTTAGATTCTTATGAAACTTTAATGAAATATATTGGCGCACTTCACAGTTATATTCGACATACTTTGCTCTTGTTTAACCCCACTAGTCTTGACGAAGTTTGTGTGCAAGCCACTCATCTTGAGAACAGGGGGAAACATGTTCAAGAAGATCCCACAAAGAAACCTTTCAATTTCCCACAAAAGGATTTTAAGAAGTTTAAAAGGAAGGACAAGAAGACTGCTACAATGACAAGAGAAGAAGGAAAACCATCTTGCACTCATTGCAAGAAGAGTAGTCACGATGAAGAACACTATTGGAAACTGCATCTAGAAAAGAAACTAAAACAGTTCAGTGGAAAAGGGAAGACAAAGATCGTTGCTACAGTGCAGCAAGATATTAGTTCTGATTCAGTAGATGAAGGAAAGATCACAACGGTTGGAGTACAAGGTAAAGATTCTCTTCATGCTAGTTCAAGTTCCAATGATGAATCTCATGTTGATGAACGAAAGAGGAATGAGTTATTTCATATAAGAGTTGTATATAAACATACTAAGATAGATAAAGTATTCGATCTGGGTT
>JZKD02S0509624.1:0-16846 GCA_000966675.3 Picea glauca
AAGGATAAAGTCGGGTAGAAGTTGCCAGATTCGGTTGAGGAGGGGAGAGTGGAAGGCTTTATCTCTCCAATTCGTGATGGTTGCCAGGATGTTGTCTCTGAGGCAATCTGAGGTGAGCATGATAATTGTTGCTTGATCCCAGATTTGAGTTGTGTAAGGGCATGTATTGAGGAGGTGATTCATGGTTTCTTCCACCTCTCCACCCAGTATGCAAATGGAGGGTCCCACAAAACCTCGCTTCAGTGGATTGTCCCAGGTTAGGATGCTCGAGTGTGAGACCAGCCATAGAAAAAGCATGATTTTCAGCCAATGCTTAAGATTCCATATTTTCCCCCAAACCTCCGAGTCTGGGGGGGGGGTTTGATTGAGATTTTAGCTGATAGGATTCCCGCGTGATGAAAAATCCCTGTGGTTTGTAGCCCCATCGAGGAGTGTCTTCACCTGCAATTATGGGAATTCTCCGTTTGGTCAGCTTCTCTTGCAGAGGTGCCAAATCTACATGCGCCCCCAGGTTAATGCGCTCCTCATCCAGATGCCAGCATCGCCAGCTGTTCTCCGGGGGGTTGTCCTGCCAGTAATATGCTACTCGTGTCAGACCTAGCCGTGTAGCTTGAGGACAGATGTCACGGGCCCATACCTCAGCGCTCAAAGGTGGCCATTGTTGCCAGGAATCCTGCCAGAATAGGGTCGTTTCCCCGTTCCCTATCTCCCAGAAAGCATGCTGAGTGACCAACCGTCTGTTCCGCTTGGCCGTTGTCCAAATTAGAGATCCCGGGTTGTCTCCATTCCATCTGATTAGGTTTTTCTCCATCGTATTGGGGGTGTATTTCTTCCTCCATAGTCTAGCCCAAAGATCTCCTGGGTTTTTTAACCAGCGCCACCAGATTTTGGCACTGAGAACCTTGTTCATTGTAGAGGGATCTCTTAATCCCAGTCCTCCTTGGCGCTTGGGCTTACAGAGATTTTCCCAGCTAACTAGTGCTATTTTCTTTTCTTTGTTGAGGCCCTGCCAGATAAAGTTTCTTTGCAGGTTTTTTATGGAGGTGAGGACGAAATTTGGGGCAGCCAGCGCAGAGAAAGCATAGATCGGGAGAGCTTGTAGGATAGCTTTGAGCAGGATGAGACGACTTGGTAGGTTCAGGGCTCTAAAGGTCCATGAGGAGAGTCTCTTGGAGAAGGAAGATAAAAGGTGCTCCCAGGAGGAGTTCCGGAGTGCATTGTTGATCAAGGGTATGCCAAGGTATTTGGACGGAAGGGAGCTTCTTTTGAAACCAAGAATATCTTAGATGTGTCGTTGGATATGAGGGGGCCTGTTAAAGAAGAAGATTTGGGATTTTTCCTTGTTACAGTCCAGTCCAGAGGCCTCAGAGAATGTTTGGAGAATCTCCTGGATGGAGCTAGCTTCTCATACAGTAGGGCTTCCCATTAAGAGCGTATCATCCACAAACTGGCTATGCGAGATTGGGGGTGAGATTCCATGTAGTGGTAAGCCTGTCAGTAGGTTCTGTCCTATTGCAGCATGGATAGAGTGACTGAGTCATTCGGCCAAAATGATGAAGAGGAAGGGGGAAAGGGGATCACCCTGTCTAATTCCTCTTGAAGGGGAGAAAGGTCTCGAGGGTACACCATTGATGAGCAAGGAGAAGAAAGTCGAGGAGGTTAAATTTAAAATCCAAGTTACCCAGGTTTGGTTGAAACCAAAAGCTAATAGCATTGCACGCATATATTCCCAGCTTATCTTGGCAAAGGCTTTAGAGAGGTCTAATTTGAGGAGCATACCTGGGGTTTTGGTTTTCTGCAAGGAGTGGATTACTTCATGCACCAAGATGATGCTATCCAAGATTTTCCTGCCCTCAACATATCCTGATTGTTCTAGAGAGATGATTGTTGGTAAGATTGGCTTGAGTCTTTGAGCTATTACCTTTGTAAGTAGTTTGTAGATCACATTACAGAGAGCGATAGGTCTGTATTTCTTGGCTCGACATGCCTGCCCCTCTTTCAGAACTAAGGTGAGAAAAGTTGCATTGAGTGCTTGGAGGACTTTTCCTGTGACTCTTGAATCTTCCAGAATTTCCCAAACTTCTTTTCTGATCATCAGCCAACAATAGTGGAAGAAGTCGCTAGTGAAGCCATCAGGGCCCGGAGCTTTGCATTTAGGAGTGTCCTGCATCGCTTGATCTACCTCCTCGATGGTGAAGGGTCGGAGAAGAGCAGTATTTTTCTCTTGAGTTACAAGCGAGGGTACATGTCTTGTGATCTTGTTGATTGATGCCTATCTGTCTGGGATGGGCTCTGTGAGGAGGTCTTGAAAGTATTTGACCAAGTTTGACTCCAAGTCAGCATGGGAGTAGAGTGTTTCTCCTTCATCCGATATTATATGCGTGATCCTGTTGGAGTGCCTTCTCTGGATGACAGTTTGGTGAAATAATTTGGTGTTGCGTTCCCCCTCTTTGAGCCATTGAATATGCGACTTCTGTTTCCACAGTATCTCTTCCTGTCTTTTTCTATCTTCTATATGTTGGGCCACTCCGAGTTCCTGTGTTTTGAGCTCATTTGTAAGCCCTTTCTCCCTGATCTGGTGCTGGATCTCATCCCTTTTCCAGGACAACTGTTTTTGGGAGTCGAAGATGCTACCGAAAGTTTGCTTATTCCAGAGTTTGAGTGTTTGCTTGAGATTCTTTAGCTTCTGCTGGAATCGATACATTTTGGATCCCTGGGATATTGCTGCCTGCCCCCACCAGTCCTGGATGTTTGTCCTGAAGTCCGGGTGGTCTAGCCAGAATTGTTCAAATCGGAAGGGTTTCTTACCAGGAGTGGCTAGGACGTCCACCCATAATTGTATGGGCCAATGATCTGAACCTGGGTGATTCATGATGGTAGATTCCATTGTAATGTCGTCCATCATCATGGGTTCTGATAGGAGGAAGCGATCTAGCTTGCAAGCGATTTGGTGCGTCCCCATTCTTCTTTTTGTCCAGGTGTGAGTGCCATTGTTGGTCTCCAACTCAATTAGACGAATGTTCATCTATCAGACTGTTGAAGTCGCAGGAGTCTTGATCCAGTCGCCTAGATCCCCCTCTTTTCTCCTCTAGGCTGCGGATGATGTTGAAGTCCCCGCCGAGTATCCATCGGTCATGCTTAGATAGGCTGGATAGGTAGCTCAGGCTTCTGAGGAAAGCCTGTTTGTCCCTTGGATTGGTCGGGCCATATACGCTGGTTAGATGGTCAGGCTTGTTGGAACCGATGAGCCTGTACTCTGCTGTGATAGACCACCTGGTAGTGTAAAATTTTTCCATTAGTACCACATTGGTCTTCCAGAGGATAGCCACTCCTCCAACTGTACCTGTGGCATCAATCGACACCGCTCTCCCCTGTCGCCAATAGTAAGGAAGTAGTCGATCAATGTCTTCCGAGGTGCATTTTGTTTCTTGTAACGGTACAACGTCTGGGGTTTCCACTATAATCAGCTCTCATAGCATTTTTTGCTTGCTACATCCATTAAGGCCTCTGATATTCCAGGATATGATCTTCATGATGACAGGGGGGTGGGGAGAGGAGGGAAGCTGTCCGAAATCAGGTGGATCTGCCCTGAATTTACCATGAAGTTTCCTATTTCATGTATGAGCTTGTTTGTGGATTTCCTTCCTCTTTTCTTTTCATCTTTTTGTCTTTTGCTTGAGTTTTTGGTCTGGCTTTCTTGGATTCCCAGGGCTTTGCTAGCCCGGGCTGTTGATCCTGCGGAGGAGTTGAGAAATACCTTGTGCACTTTCCTCAGTTGATCCCTGGGTATGGTGTAAAGTTTCTGATGGCGGTAGGCATGCTCAAGGTGTTCCAGATCCACTCCAGCGAGGTTCTGTTCCTCCAACTCCATTTCCTCATCTCCATCTTCGAGCTCCTGCAGGCTTGGCATCTCTTGTGCTAAGCCCGGGGGGGTCGGGTTCGTTTCCTTATTCTCTGGGGGATTTTCAAGGCTATGGCTCTCGGTCTGGGGTTCACTGTGTGGGGGTGGTGCATTCAGATTTGATGGAGTTGCTGGATTTTCTGATTGATCTTGTAAAATTGCAAACTTGTTGCTAGTGGATGGGTCTTTGCTTACCTGGGTCGTGTGCTTTCTTCCTCCCTGTCGCCTTCTTCCTGCTGGTTGCACGAATCCTTTATTGTCCTTGCCACCTTCTGGGTTTCCTTCTTTGTTGATCATATTGAGAGGGCACTCTCTAAAGAGGTGCCCATGTTCATGGAATTTTCTACAGCGGAAGGGAATGTGTTCGTAATCAATGGTCTGGGACCAGTCCTCGTCATGGTATTATAGAGTAATGGAGCCCGGGAGTGGCTTAGCTATGTTCAGGTATACACAGATTCATGCATATGAGGTGTAGCGCCGCTGCTTAGTGTCTTCAGAGGACTTGTGGTAGATGTCGATGGTTTTACCAATGCCTGCTAGGACCTCTTCCAACCAAAATTCCTGAGGGAGAGAGTACAGTCTGATCCATACCGGTGCATGGGCGAAGTCCTCCTTTTCGGGGCTAAACTTTTCTGTCCAAAATCTCAGGAATAGTCCGGTTGAGTTGTAGAAGTATGGCCTGCCATCGAAGATGCGGTTTCGATCCTCTAGGTTATGGAAGATGACTGTGAAAAATACCTTCGAGCCCAGTTGTAGATCATAGTGGCCTTTTGGTTTCCACCAGTACTGTATCCATTTGACCAGGTCATGCTCAAAAGGCCAGAGCCCTAAAAAATTTCCTACCAAAGCATTATCTCGCATGTATTGCTTCTGCTCCTTGATACGGGGCGAGATAACCATGTATTTTGGGGCTTATGGTGCCTGTGGGATGCATTTCCCCGGCACCCATGGGGATGATACATTTGCAGGGACCTTTTCCTTAGCTGGATCGATGTCCATGTCCCGGTCTTTGAAAGTCCCCTCTGCCAATAGTTGTGTGCGCATGTTTGGGGGCGTTTCGAAGGTCGACCGCTTCATTCATGTTTCAGAGTTTGCATTGGCCCTGATTCATCTATAGGAGATGTTGGACGACACCCCTTCCTTGTGATTCAGGGGCCCCTGCGGGGCAGACATCCTTCGGGCTCAGTTCGCAGTGGCGATGGCTACCTAAACCCTAGTTGCAGAGCAATATTATCAATCGAAAAGCCGACATGGATTTATTGTTGTCATACAAACTTAAACAGAATCAATAACAATTCAAACTAACAACGAAATACATGATAATATTACAAGTATCACAGAACACGCATTTTAATTAAGTACAGAATTAAAACACATAATGATACTTATCTTTGAAACTATAATACACCACCAAATGTGTGTAGGCCTTCCACGAACCTCCCAGCCTTAGACCGTGTTTCTCATCACTCTCAGTAGTAGTTCACCCCCGAGCTTGGACTAAGATCCACCAAGCAAGGGAATCCTAGGCTAGGCAAGGTCAACAGAAGACACACAGTTTATGAGGAAGGATTCTCTCCTGGGAGCCACTTATGCCCACTACTCACAGACTCTCATTCCCCACATGCCTGTCCCACCCTAGGAGTATACACCTTCATTTTCACCAAGACACTCCTTCAACTGCTAAACCTCCCTTGCCTTGCGCTTTAGAAACAGACTGGACCAGAATTCTCCAAACTCTATGGTAGCTACAAGACCCCTTCTGGAAGTTCTCACTTCCTTCGCACACTCTCTCACCTGGAGAGAGTTTCCCATAGGCCTGACAACCTTCTTCTTCAACCACAACCACCTCTCTCACCTGGAGAGAGTGTTGCACGCAGGCCTGACAACCTGCTTCTTCAGCTCCGTTCCAACACAAGGAGAACAAAAGTAAGACTCAGCAAGGAACGGATCAAGGAAACAATTCACGCTCAGCCAAGGGACTGGGTGGCCACAAAAACCCACAGTTATAACACACACGACATAGGCAATTACGGTATGCTCAGGTTTAACAGGCGACAGCAACCTAGGCGGTTAAGCACAAACTCAGGTTTGCAGAATGGATAAACTGGGTTCATAGGACACACATGAGACACAGCTCAGTCCACAGGTTTTTCCACTGGTTTTCAGGTCGCGTAACAAGGAAATTATACAGAGGTCGATGATGGAGACCAAACGTAGAGACTAGACGAAATTAACGGGAATACACCAGTCGATCACATAGGTCTCGCGATTTCAGTTTTCAGAGCTATGTGAGGTATGCAGTGATCAGATGCCGACTCCAAACGGTTCAAACAGTGAACAACAGAATGGAGGACAAACCCCCTTCCCGGCTCAATTCTTGGGTTAAATTGCATGTGCCTAGGTTGACACATGTCACCCATGAAGCTGCATGCACTCCATCAAGTATGTTTTCCCTTTTTCACACATTGGGGCTACATGCATTGTCTCTCCCAAGACTTAGGATAAAAAAATACCTTTAACACCACTTTGGAATAATGAATTACAATTCCTAAGGACTTAAGCCCTCAAGCTTAGCCCCTCTTCCTACCTCTCATCCCCCTCTCCCTTACCCATACTGTGGAAGCTTAGTCCTCCATCACTCTTTCTTCATGGTCAGTCGACACGCAACGATGTTTACATATTATATTAATGATCTGCATAATTCCATATACAAAATCAGGCTCTTGGCCTTAACACTTAGGCTCTCCAGCCTAATAAACACATAATCCCACCAGCTTATCAATACTCGTCTCACCAACCTACAAAACATGATTACAATTCATAATATAATTGGGGCACTACTAGGAGATATTACATTACTATACTCATCTACCCTATAACTGGGGCACTCTTTATACGCTCTAACCTATGATCTATTAAGCCGTTCCAATTTTTTCTACTTTTCCTGAGTTTGTCGTATTACCACTTAACAACATGTTCATGATGGGATTGATTTTAAAGAAACCATGATTAATCATTGGGTGTGCATATGGAAATAGTGAACTTCATCCATAGCTTTATGCCATAGTAGGCCCTACTAACTATAATTAGGAAGCTGCATTCTGAGAAAAAAAATACCAAGGGAATCTTTATTGCAAGGGGTTCCATAATATTAAGATGGTATTATGGAGTACATAGGTTGTGGGTTTAATTCCCAAGAAAAGGTGAACTTTNTCCTTCACTCCAACATAGAAATATTGTGATCAATAAGTATCTCTAGTATCCAATCACAAAAACTTACAAGGAGTACAATCACATATACAGTAAATGTCCATAATCTCCACTAAATGACAAATACTTATCCAGATTACAAAAAGTTCTCGGCACGATGCCATAGAAGCATAGAACTAGTAGCAGGTAACTAAAAACAAAAATGTGAAACAGTTCCTGGGAAAAGTCTTCAAGGATAAAGTTGTAAAGATAGTGGGGGGGCCCTCGTGGCCATCCTGCCATTTTTTATAGAAGATCCTTCCTACCGGAACTTGTAAAGCATACTTGGATAGTGCATCTACCTCTGTGTTTTCTTCACGATACATATGAGTAAACTTGATATCCATGAAATGTGCAATGAGTTCTCTAATCTTAGTCTTCCATCCCAAGAGAGAAGTAACTTGAATCTTGTTGGATTGGTTGATCCAATCTATGGAAATCTTAGAGTCTTCAAGGACATGTAAACAAACAAGATTTAAGCGTTGTGCTAATGTTAAGCAAGCCCAAAACCCAAGAAGTTCATCTCTAGTATTGGAACCCTGCCCACAATTTAGAGTCCATCTGTATGTTGTCATCCTCGAAGTATTTATAATACCCCCAGCCCCACAAAGAGTACCATTTCATTGTGCAGCACCATCAAACCAACAAAGGTTTTCCCCACTAAAATCTAGAGTCTTCTTAATCCCGGAATGTGTCCTTGTTTGCATCTGACAACTGGTCGAGTTCAACATCCCTCTTATTTTGATGCAGGCTCTCAATTATGAGGGAATACGATTTTCAAAAATACAACTATTTCTTTCCAGCCATACATGCCAACACACTATAATAGATAAGGTTTTATAACATTTCTCCTCCATTTTCCAATCTTCAAAGTAGTTAGTTAAAGATATACCTCCCCAAATTGTAGCAAGATTAAAGACAGTGTGTAACTTCTACCACAACTTAATAGTGAAGGGACAGTATATGAAGAGGTGTGGGATGGACTTCTCCTCCCTAAAACAAAGTGGACAAATGCTCGGGCCGCACCATCCTCTTTTTTGTAGTGAGTCCCAAGTGAGAGTTTTTGAATCCAATGCTAGCCAAAAGAAAAGTTTTATTTTAAATGCCAAATCCCATTTCCAAAGTTGTTTTCTCCAAGAATCAATTTGAAGAGGACAAAGTTTTTTAGCTAAAGCATTATATACATTATTTGTCAAGAGTGATCCTGAATGGTCCTCGCCTATCCATATAAGTAAATCCTCCCCATCTCGCAGTTGGACACCCGAGCATATAAGCTCCCTAGTATAAGTTTTCCATTCCAGTGCCAAAGTACCCGAAAGACCCAATTCCTTGCTAGTCCTCCATTGGTCGCTAACAAAACCCCTTGATGATTGGGCCTTGGCTTGATACAAATAACTTACATTTTTAGTTTTTAAAGACAATAATAAATCTTGTGAAAGTTTGGTTGCATTACCAATGTCAAGAATACTATCCTTTTGAATGTGTATTGAAAAACCATTTCTGGGCTTCCAGCTCAACCAGTGGATAATAAGTGGTAGCGAATTCATCATATTTTTCCAGAAATATGAAGCCATTGGTTTAATAATCTGGGCAATTCTGAACCAAGTAGCCATAGATACAAATGGAAGGTATTTATCCTTGACCGCTCGATGCCAAATTCCATCCACCATCAATACTCTCCACAAAAATTGGTTGCTAGCACATGGTTGAAGAAAAAAATATTCTGGAGACCCCAGCCTCCTAATGATTTGGGTTTTGCAAGTTGATTCTAGCTACAAAGATGAATGCCACTTTCTTTGCAACCCCCCGTCCAGAGAAAATCAAAGATCAATTTGTGAATCTTTGTAAGGATCGTGGAAGGGACTGCTGCCAGAGCCATCCAAAACACCACTTGAGTTCCCAATACAACCTTTATTAAAATGCAACGACCTCCCAACGTTAACCAACGGTTGCACCAATGCTTGATCCGGATTTAAAATTTTACCAGTAGCCATCTTCAGTCTTCAACAGAAGTTTTCCCAGCTTTAAGAAAATACCCCAAGCATTTAAATCCCCGTGTCAACTCACAAAAATTATATGAAAATAACTCATTTTACCTCGATAGGTCCCCTTCCTCCAATCCCACAAAGTGGAAAGTAGATTTAACATGATTTATCCTGAGTCCCAAAGTGCCACAGAATGGGTCCAAAATGTTCTTAACCAAATTCCATTCTGCTACAGATGACTTTGTCATGATGATCACATCATCTACAAAGATAAGATGTAATACTTTGATAACTCTGGAGACTTTGATCCCGATCAAATTACCCGCCTCTTGACCCTGTTTCAATAAGATACTAAGACTTTCCATTATTAAAATAAACAGTAACGGAGAGAGAGGGAAGCCTTGGTGCAGACCACGCTCACTGCTGAAAAAAACCGAGGTCTCCCCATTTATAAGCATCGCAAAAGATGCAATAGTCACACAACTCATGATCCAAGAAATGGATGAAGCACTAAAACCAGTTTGAACAAGAATTAATCGTAGGAAATCCCAACTCACACAGTGATAAGCCTTTTTCAGATCCAATTTTAGGAGTAGAGCTTGTATTTTTTTAGTCTTAATGTTGTGAATACATTCATGTGTCATCCCGACAACATCCAAAATCTGTCTACCCTTCAAGAAATCCAATTGTTCCGCTGATAAATCCATTGATAGAATGGGTTTGATTCTATTAGAAATCACTTTGGAGATCAGTTTATAACAAAGATTACAGAGTGCAATGGGTTTGTAGTCCCCAAAAGTCTGCGGAGAGTTTTCCTTGGGAATCAAAGTCAAGAAAGTCGGGTTTAAGGATTTTTTAATCTTCCCTATGATTCTAGAGTCTTTGACCATATCTAAAATATCGTCACCAACCACATCAAAGAAAAGAGTAAATAACTCCACTGTCCAACCGTCTGGACCCGAACTTTTGTATTTTTTAAAATTACTTAAAATATCCCAAATCACCTGCTTAGTAACAACTCTGTCTATAACAACGTTATCATCTGCAATCACAAAATGGTGAAAAAGTCTAGCTAAATTTACTTGGTCCACTGGTGCTCAAGAGTCATTAGTAGCGTAAAGTTTCTTAAAATATCTGGTAGCCTCTCCTTTAATCTCCTCCTGTCCTCTGAATATCTGTCCATTTCATCTCCTATCTCCCAGATATGCTTCTGGTTTCTTCTGGCACTAGAAAATTTATGGAAGAATTTTGTGTTACGATCACCGCAATTAACCAAG
Source organism: Picea glauca (assembly GCA_000966675.3). Taxonomy (NCBI): domain Eukaryota; kingdom Viridiplantae; phylum Streptophyta; class Pinopsida; order Pinales; family Pinaceae; genus Picea; species Picea glauca. The sequence goes on from JZKD02S0509624.1 coordinate 10,413, forward strand.
TAGCGTGAATATTTTGTCACCAATATTCCTCCTCAAATTTTAGTAGCTCATTACACTCTACTTCTAACAGTTTTAGGTGAGATTCTAAAATGGTTTCCAAACCATCCTTCGTCATACCCATATATCCATGACTGATATCTTCCTCCAATAATTCCAGCTTACAGAGCTTATCTCTCTGATTATGCCTCGTTCAATCTTTGATACGAGCCTTTAAATTTTTTAATTTCCAAACGATTCTATACTGAATATCCAGATCCTCCATGTAAGCACCATTGAGCCAAACTTCTTCCAATATCAAAGTAAAATCATTCTCCACCAGTCACATAGGATTAAGTTTGAATGGATAGGCCACTCGTACCTTATTGAAATCCAGTTGGGTTATCACCGCTACATGATCAGAAATATAGGGGAGCTCAACCCATGAGTGATAGCACCCCACCTCCATAAATAGACTTTATGAAACCAGGNATTTCTCCTCCATTTTCCAATCTTCAAAGCAGTTAGTTAAAGATATACCTCCCCAAATTGTAGCAAGATTAAAGACAGTGTGTAACTTCTACCACAACTTAATAGTGAAGGGACAGTATATGAAGAGGTGTGGGATGGACTCCTCCTCCCTAAAACAAAGTGGACAAATGCTCGGGCCGCACCATCCTCTTTTTTGTAGTGAGTCCCAAGTGAGATTTTTTGAATCCAATGCTAGCCAAAAGAAAAGTTTTATTTTAAATGCCAGATCCCATTTCCAAAGTTGTTTTCTCCAAGAATCAATTTCAAGAGGACAAAGTTTTTTAGCTAAAGCATTATATACATTATTTGTCGAGAGTGATCCTGAATGGTCCTCGCCTATCCATATAAGCAAATCCTCCCCATCTCGCAAATGGACACCCGTGCATATAAGCTCCCTAGTATAAGTTTTCCATTCCAGTGCCAAAGTACCCGAAAGACCCAATTCCTTGCTAGTCCTCCACTTGTCGCTAACAAAACCCCTTGATGACTGGGCCTTGGCTTGATACAAATAACTTACATTTTTAGTTTTTAAAGACAATAATAAATCTTGTGAAAGTTTGGTTGCATTACCAATGTCAAGAATACTATCCTTTTGAATGTGTANCTGGAGACTTTGATCCCGATCAAATTACCCGCCTCTTGACCCTGTTTCAATAAGATACTAAGACTTTCCATTATTAAAATAAACAGTAACGGAGAGAGAGGGAAGCCTTGGTGCAAACCATGCTCACTGTTGAAAAAAACCGAGGTCTCCCCATTTATAAGCATCGCAAAAGATGCAGTAGTCACACAACTCATGATCCAAGAAATGGATGAAGCACTAAAACTAGTTTGAACAAGAATTAATCGTAGGAAATCCCAACTCACACAGTGATAAGCCTTTTTCATATCCAATTTTAGGAGCAGAGCTTGGATTTTTTTAGTCTTAATGTTGTGAATACATTCATGTGTCATCCCGACAACATCCAAAATCTGTCTACCCTTCAAGAAATCCAATTGTTCCACTGATAAATCCATCGATAGAATGGGTTTGATTCTATTAGAAATCACTTTGGAGATCAGTTTATAACAAATATTACAGAGTGCAATGGGTTTGTAGTCCCCAAAAGTCTGCGGAGAGTTTTCCTTGGGAATCAAAGTCAAAAAAGTCGGGTTTAAGGATTTTTTAATCTTCCCTATGATTCTAGAGTCTTTGACCATATCTAAAAGATCGTCACCAACCACATCAAAGAAAAGAGTAAATAACTCCACTGTCCAACCGTCTTGACCCGAACTTTTGTATTTTTTAAAATTACTTAAAATATCCCAAATCACCTGCTTAGTAACAACTATGTCTATAACAACGTTATCATCTGCGATCACAAAATGGTGAAAAAGTCTACCTAAATTTACTTGGTCCACTGGTGCTCGAGAGTCATCAGTAGTGTAAAGCTTCTTAAAATATCTGGTAGCCTCTCCTTTAATCTCCTCCTGGCCTCTGAATATCTGTCCATTTCATCTCCTATCTCCCAGATATGCTTCTGGTTTCTTCTGGCACTAGCAAATTTATGGAAGAATTTTGTGTTACGATCACCGCAATTAACCAAGTAGCGTGAATCTTTTGTTGCCAATATTCCTCCTCAAATTTTAGTAGCTCATTACACTCTACTTCTAACAGTTTCAGGTGAGATTCTAAAATGGTTTCCAAACCATCCCTCGTCATACCCATATATCCCCGACTGATATCTTCCTCCAATAATTCTAGCTTACAGAGCTTATCTCTCTGATTATGCCTCGTTCAAGCTTTGATACGGGCCTTTAAATTTTTTAATTTCCAAACGATTCTATGTTGAATATCCGGCTCCTCCATGTAAGCACCATTGAGCCAAACTTCTTCCAATATCAAAGTAAACTCATTCTCCGCCAGTCACATAGGATTAAGTTTGAATGGATAGGCCAATCGTACCTTATTGAAATCCAGTTGGGTTATCACCGCTACATGATCAGAAATATAGGGGAGCTCAACCCATGAGTGATAGCACCCCACCTCCATAAATAGACTTTATGAAACCAGGNTGTTTCAATAAGATACTAAGACTTTCCATTATTAAAATAAACAGTAACGGAGAGAGAGGGAATCCTTGGTGCAGACCACGCTCACTATTGAAAAAAACCGAGGTCTCCCCATTTATAAGCATCGCAAAAGATGCAGTAGTCACACAACTCGTGATCCAAGAAATGGATGAAGCACTAAAACTAGTTTGAACAAGAATTAATCGTAGGAAATCCCAACTCACACAGTGATAAGCCTTTTTCAGATCCAATATTAGGAGCAGAGCTTGGATTTTTTAGTCTTAATGTTGTGAATACATTCACGTGTCATCCCGACAACATCCAAAATCTGTCTACCCTTCAAGAAATCCAATTGTTCCACTGATAAATCCATCGATAGAATGGGTTTGATTCTATTAGAAATCACTTTGGAGATCAGTTTATAACAAATATTACAGAGTGCAATGGGTTTGTAGTCCCCAAAAGTCTGCGGAGAGTTTTCCTTGGGAATCAAAGTCAAGAAAGTTGGGTTTAAGGATTTTTTAATCTTCCCTATGATTCTAGAGTCTTTGACCATATCTAAAATATCGTCACCAACCACATCAAAGAAAATATTAAATAACTCCACTGTCCAACCGTCTTGACCCGAACTTTTGTATTTTTTAAAATTACTTAAAATATCCCAAATCACCTACTTAGTAACAACTCTGTCTATAACAACGTTATCATCTGCGATCACAAAATGGTGAAAAATTCTAGCTAAATTTACTTGGTCCACTGGTGCTCGAGAGTCATCAGTAGTGTAAAGATTCTTAAAATATCTGGTAGCCTCTCCTTTAATCTCCTCCTGGCCTCTGGATATCTGTCCATTTCATCTCCTATCTCCCAGATATGCTTCTGGTTTCTTCTGGCACTAGCAAATTTATGGAAGAATTTTGTGTTACGATCACCGCAATTAACCAAGTAGCGTGAATCTTTTGTTGCCAATATTCCTCCTCAAATTTTAGTAGCTCATTACACTCTACTTCTAACAGTTTCAGGTGAGATTCTAAAATGGTTTCCAAACCATCCCTCGTCATACCCATATATCCCCGACTGATATCTTCCTCCAATAATTCTAGCTTACAGAGCTTATCTCTCTGATTATGCCTCGTTCAAGCTTTGATACGGGCCTTTAAATTTTTTAATTTCCAAACGATTCTATGTTGAATATCCGGCTCCTCCATGTAAGCACCATTGAGCCAAACTTCTTCCAATATCAAAGTAAACTCATTCTCCGCCAGTCACATAGGATTAAGTTTGAATGGATAGGCCAATCGTACCTTATTGAAATCCAGTTGGGTTATCACCGCTACATGATCAGAAATATAGGGGAGCTCAACCCATGAGTGATAGCACCCCACCTCCATAAATAGACTTTATGAAACCAGGNTGTTTCAATAAGATACTAAGACTTTCCATTATTAAAATAAACAGTAACGGAGAGAGAGGGAATCCTTGGTGCAGACCACGCTCACTATTGAAAAAAACCGAGGTCTCCCCATTTATAAGCATCGCAAAAGATGCAGTAGTCACACAACTCGTGATCCAAGAAATGGATGAAGCACTAAAACTAGTTTGAACAAGAATTAATCGTAGGAAATCCCAACTCACACAGTGATAAGCCTTTTTCAGATCCAATATTAGGAGCAGAGCTTGGATTTTTTAGTCTTAATGTTGTGAATACATTCACGTGTCATCCCGACAACATCCAAAATCTGTCTACCCTTCAAGAAATCCAATTGTTCCACTGATAAATCCATCGATAGAATGGGTTTGATTCTATTAGAAATCACTTTGGAGATCAGTTTATAACAAATATTACAGAGTGCAATGGGTTTGTAGTCCCCAAAAGTCTGCGGAGAGTTTTCCTTGGGAATCAAAGTCAAGAAAGTTGGGTTTAAGGATTTTTTAATCTTCCCTATGATTCTAGAGTCTTTGACCATATCTAAAAGATCGTCACCAACCACATCAAAGAAAATATTAAATAACTCCACTGTCCAACCGTCTTGACCCGAACTTTTGTATTTTTTAAAATTACTTAAAATATCCCAAATCACCTGCTTAGTAACAACTCTATCTATAACAACGTTATCATCTGCGATCACAAAATGGTGAAAAATTCTAGCTAAGTTTACTTGGTCCACTGGTGCTCGAGAGTCATCAGTAGTGTAAAGATTCTTAAAATATCTGGTAGCCTCTCCTTTAATCTCCTCCTGGCCTCTGAATATCTGTCCATTTCATCTCCTATCTCCCAGATATGCTTCGGGTTTCTTCTGGCACTAGCAAATTTATGGAAGAATTTTGTGTTACGATCACCGCAATTAACCAAGTAGCGTGAATCTTTTGTTGCCAATATTCCTCCTCAAATTTTAGTAGCTCATTACACTCTACTTCTAACAGTTTCAGGTGAGATTCTAAAATGGTTTCCAAACCATCCCTCGTCATACCCATATATCCCCGACTGATATCTTCCTCCAATAATTCTAGCTTACAGAGCTTATCTCTCTGATTATGCCTCGTTCAAGCTTTGATACGGGCCTTTAAATTTTTTAATTTCCAAACGATTCTATGTTGAATATCCGGCTCCTCCATGTAAGCACCATTGAGCCAAACTTCTTCCAATATCAAAGTAAACTCATTCTCCGCCAGTCACATAGGATTAAGTTTGAATGGATAGGCCAATCGTACCTTATTGAAATCCAGTTGGGTTATCACCGCTACATGATCAGAAATATAGGGGAGCTCAACCCATGAGTGATAGCACCCCACCTCCATAAATAGACTTTATGAAACCAGGGCACGATCCAACATTTTTTCAATACATGCGTCCCCAKCTCTACCATTCCTCCAGGTAGGTATCAAGATATCCGGAGCTAAGTCGACCAGAGAGTGGTCCTTGATCATATTTAAAAAAAAATCTGCATGTYGATCCAGATGAGCAGCTGGTCCCCAAACCTCATCAGCACCAGTGGTGAAATTTAKATCTTTTGCAAGGATCAAGTTTTTAGCATCTAACAATCCAGATGATAYCAGTCGATCCCAAAATAAAATTCTGTCGAAACAAGGACCGTACACATTTAGAAAATTTACATCTCTGTTATTTCCTAGGGTAATGCCTGTAAGCAATATGACTCCAGCACAAAGAGTTGGGACCAGGGTAAACTTATTTGGGTCTCAGGTCACCAAGAGGCACCCTGAGGTTCCTACCGAACTGACAGTGCACATATGCCAAGTAGGAACAAKTTTATGCATAAATAGTCGAGCCTTTTCCTCCACAACCAATGTCTCTTGTAAAAATATAATATCAGGATTGACTTTTGTGAATAATCTACAAATGAAGGAATTTTTTAGGGATCATCCCACCCCTCTAACATTTAAGGTGAGAAGAATCATATTTTATCCCATGAAATGGATTTTAATCCTCTAAGCGCCCCAGAATCGGAAACAGTAGAAATAGACTGATCTTGTTTACCAAAAATTTGAGTGGCTTTCTTTCATGCACTCCTCATCTTAATAGGCGAGGTCTCAAAACCCAGACCTGTAGACTAAGCATAACTGGTCCCAACCACCCCACTACCAATCTTTGGTGTGAAGGTCAAGTCATTATGTAAAGGTGGTTGAACAACCGAAATTCCTTGGAAGGTGACAAGTGGAACGAAAACCCCCGCCTCTTGTGGCAGTGACACAATAATTTCCAGTCTCTCCACCAGAGTACCATAATCCGAGTCCTCCTCTTGAAAACCAAAGAGCATGACTGGTTCTGTTCCCCCCCCCCTCTAGAGGACATGCCTCCGAGAATACAGAACACCCATCCAAAGGATGACCCAACTTGAGTAAAATGTTTGGAACAAATG
>JZKD02S0509635.1:22549-39908 GCA_000966675.3 Picea glauca
ACTCCATATCCTAGGCTTAGGGTTTTGTATCTTTAGGGGATTTTTCTTTTAGGGTTTAGTACTTAATGTTAAAAGGTAATGTTTTGGCCTCTTGTAATGGGTATCTTTCCCATTATCATAACTAGCACATCTCTCTTCAAAGATACGACGCCACCATTCTAGCTAATTTGTATTTCTTTTCATTTCACAGTATTTACAATTTCATTCATTAATAGAGCTTGGTTCTCACTGTATTAATGTGCTCTCTATTGAATTTCTCTTTTTGTGTGCATGTCAAATCATATTTTCTGGTTTTCATTTCATTCTCTATAAAATCTAGATTAGTGGTATCAAATCTATCTTCTCTTTTGTTTTTCTCAGTGCATGTCTCAGATGAGGTCAAGGTATAGAGAGTTCGGTATCGAAATAATTTCTCTTGGAAAATACCACTCTCACCAGCCAAAGAAACCTCCCATGGTTGATGAAAATATAGATAATGAATAAAGAAAACCTATCAAGTTGTTTCTCAAGGAAGCCCTCGTGCGATAGAGGAACAAGCTTCAAAAAGAAAACATTTTGGAGGTGCAACACCCTTCAAGGTACAAGTTAAGTTTGAAATTCCTTCATTTGACGGAAATATAGATGCAGAGGCTTTAGAGAAATGGTCAAATATGTTAGAGAGTTATTACTATTCTAAAAAAATTCTAGACACCAAAAGTATCACCTTTGTGCTCCTGAAGATCATTTTGCATGTCAAATATTGGTGCGAAAGTTACTAGGAGAGACATGAGGGTTATTACTATGCTAAAGAAATTCTAGACACCAAAAGTATCACCTTTGTGCTCCTGAAGACCATTCTGCATGTCAAATATTGGTGCAAAAATTACTAGGAGATACATGATGGATATGAGTCTACAAAATTTAGGACATAATCCATTTAGGAGGATTTTCTTGATTCATTCAAGGAGGAATTCTACCCTATTGGAAACTATGATAGATAATACAAAAAATGGAATACTATGGATCAAGAGAGAGACCATATGGTTCTAGATTACACCAATATATTCCATACCTTCTGCTCAAAGATGGGTATTAGAGAGTCCAAGAGGAACCCATTTCTAATGTACCATAGTGACTTGCACATGTACATCCAAATGGGGATGGATTCTTAGAAATATCCATAATGGGAGTCACATATACAGATGATACCAAAATCGAGAAGATATTTAAGTAGACGAATATGTAGGAGTTTTGTGTGAAAATTTCGAAAAGCATTACACTTTAAAACAATTAAATTAATTTTAACTTCTTTTCACGGTTTTTTCTTCATAGAAAATTAAATACACATAAGAAATAAATTGCCAAGAGTTGAAAGTAGAAGTAGACAACAATCACATCAAACGTACACACTTGTTTTTGGACAATAGTCCCAGCAAAATCTGAAGGTGGGAAATCCGGTGCAACAAATGTGAGATTTTATTATTTTTGAATAGGAAAGTATGGAAATTATCTTACAAGGTAAATCGACCTCTTCTAATAGATGAATAATATTCAACAAAACTCTCTCCAACAAAAATGTATGGCCTTTGTAGACCCTCCAAAACAGAACCAGAGCGAAACAACTGCTAGAATGTGAGCCTATGCGTGTTGTATGACCCTCCTACGTAACTCATGTGTCACTCTGTACAACCCTTCCAGATCTAAATCTTGGCCTCTATGATTTGGTGAAGATGTAGGTCGATCCACCTGCTAGAATCTCCTCTATTCTCCTACAAAAAATCTCACCTACAAATCTGCAATCGACCTCTCTCTAGAACTAATCTCTCTTCCTTAAGTGCACCCCTCTAGCCTAGATGATCTCTTTATTCTTCATTGATCAAGTGAAACCCTAATCTCCAAAAGGATTGAGGGATGAGATCAATCCTCACCGTCATGATGAGATCAATGGACAAGATTAAATTACCACAACTTAAATTATTTTTCACTTTAACTTTAGAAAAAGTACTCAATAAAGTCAACTGAAAATTATAACACATTAAAAGTTCTTTTCCTAAGTTGGACTTAGGAAAAAATTTAATTAATCATCTTAGCCTAAGTTTCATTGTCCACAATCATTCTAGGACACTGAGATGATGATGGAAGACCTTCCTTGCTAAGATATCAACACTCCCTCTTAGTGAGGAAGGGATTATTTCTCAACCCCATCTGATCTCTGAACTTCTCAAACTTTTGTCTTCTTAGTGCCTTGGTAAATATGTCTTCCATTTACTCATCATTCAGAATGTAATGAAGTGATACCTTATATTGATGTGCTTACTACGATCGTGAAACACCATATTCTCAGAGAGCTTGATGAAACTCTGATTGTCACAATGAATGATAATAACTTCTAGATCCTGCCTAAACAAGCCCAAAAGTAACTTCCTCAACCATATTGCCTCACATGTTGCCAAACTGGCTTCCATGTACTCTTCCTTAGAAGATATCAATTCCATTTATTTCTGCTTCCTGCTGAACCAAGAAATAATGCTCGATCAAATTTTGAAGCAGCAACCTCAAGTACTCTTCCCGTCCTCTGCACATCCTACCCAATAAAGATCCTTAAAACCTGCTAAACTCACTCCACCACTTCACTCATACAATAACCCGTACTCCATTGTCCCTTTGAGATAGTGAAGCACTTTATTTACAACGATCCAATGTTCTCTTCAAGGGTCCACCATGAACTAACTTAAGGATTTTATGGAAAATCTAATATCTGGTCGAGTATTGACCAAATACATGAGCGATCTAATCAACAGACGATAGATGGTCGGGTCTACTATATTTGAATTTGATGCATCAATATTCCTCCAGATTGTAACCAAATGTGTGGACATGGGCCTACAGTCCATCATCCTGAACCTGTGAAAAATATCTCCTACATACTTCCCTTGTCTTAGGAAGAAGCGCCCATCCATCTGCCAAACCTCCAACCCTAGAAAATAGTGCATCAACCCAAGTTCTTTCATTTCAAACTCAGCTATAAGGTTGACCTTGTAATGTTCTATCAGTTGTTCATCTCCAATGAAAAATAGGTCATCTACATAAAGTACCAGTATAAGAGGATCCTTCCCTGAAAGAAAATACAGGCTCGGATATGCCTTGCTCTGTTGGAATCCCATCTCCCTAAAGTAGTTTTCAATTCTTGAGTACCATGCTTGAGGTTCCTACTTGATCCCATACAAGGCTCTCATCAGTCTTCACTCATGTGTCTCTCTGCTACCAACTTAAAATCCCTTTGGTTGGTCCACATATACCTCCTCCTTAATAAATCCATTAAGGAAGGTGGTCTTCATGTCCATCTGATGAATATGCCAACTTTTTTTTGTTTCCAATGAAATGATCGCTCGGATTGAATAGTACTTGGCCACTGGAGAGAAATTCTCCTTGTAATCAACTCCCTCTTGTTGTGAAAACCCCTTGGCCATGAAGCGATCTTTATACTTGTCCACGATTCCATATTATGCATGCTTAAATTTGTGGATCCACTTGGATCCAACCACATTTGTATCCTCTATCCTCGAAACTACCTCCCATACATCATTTTTCATAATGGATTCATATTTCTCCATCATGGCCTCTTAGCACAATTTATGGCGTGCAACATTCTCATAAATGGAAGTCTCAAAATCAATGAGTTGAGTCATCAATGCCATATATCCAAGTATATCTAGTGGTTTGCTACATCTAAAGTCCCTCTTTGGAAGCCCTTCCAACCTATAATCACTGACTGTGGACTTGTACCACTTAGGCCATGGCTTAACAATTTTCTCTGGTGGAATTGTATCCTACTTCTCCTTCTCATAATCAATTCGCTCATGATGATCTTGTCTAACAGTCTCCTTCTGAACACTTGTATCCTGTGTCTTCTCATGTGATCATATCTTCTAACTCTGTGCCTCCTACTTTTGGAATCATGTACTATGTCCCTATTGGTTCTCTACACTTGCTAGAAAATCCTTCGATATCCTCAATGCACGTTCCTCCTCAAACTGCACATATCTTCACACAATAACCATCCCACATCCAGGCACATAGATCTTGTAGGGTTTGGAGGCCTCACTGTAACCAACAAGTAACCCCTTCACCGATGTAGGGTCCAACTTTGTCCTCTTCTTTGAAGGGACATGAAAATAACACATGCTGCCCCAAATGCAAATATGACTTACAACTGGCCTAGTACATGAAAATGTCTACTCAAGTGTTTTCCTCCCCAAAATTGTGTGGGTACTCCTATTCTACAAATATACTGCAACACTACTCGCTTATGTCCATAAGAAAAATGGAAATCCCTAAGCTCCAACCACGGTCTTTTTCTTTCTCTCAACCACTCCATTTTGTTTAGGATTGTAAGGAACTGTGAGTTCCTTTTTTATCCCCATTGCTATGTAATAATCCTCGAATTCCTTGGAGGTGTACTCTCCCCCATTATCCGATCTTAAGACCTTAATCTTCCTCCTAGTTTGGTTTTCAAACAGATCTCTAAACTCTTGAAACCTCCCAAATACCTCATCCTTGGTCTTTGGAAAGTAAATCCAGGTCTTCCTGGAGTAGACATCAATAAGCAAGACAAAGTATCTGGAGCCACTCACTGACTTGACACTCATCGACCCACATATGTCAGAGTGTATCAGATCCAATACTCCCTTGTACCTGTGATCGCTATATGGAAAGGGTTTGCAGGCATACTTTTCCAATCCACAACCCTTGCAAGGGTCATGCCTCTCAGCTGTAATGTTAGGCAATATAGTGAATCCCTCTCTCAAATCCCCCAAATCACCAAAATGAATATTTGTCATCCTCTTGTGCCACAACTCACCTATATTTGTGGTGAAACTCACTAATGCTCTCCCTGCCTGAACCTGTAACCTATAGACCTTCTCCTCTCGAACCCCAATCATTATTTCCATCTTCTTATCTGTCCCACTTGGTTCGATGAACACCTTTCCTTTACATAAAGTGACCTCATATCCTTTATTCTCAAGATTAGAAATTGATATGAGGTTCTTGGTCAACTATGGAACATATAACACATCACTGAAATGGAGTGATTTCCCGAAATCCATCTAAAATGAGACTATGCCAACTTCTTGAACCTTGTAGCTCCTATCATCCCCTAAATCAATGACTAGATTTACGCCTCCCTCTTGTAGCCTAGTAAACCACTCTTTGCACCCTATCATATGACAATATGAACCATTGTCTACAAACCACATGTATGAAACAACTATACTAGACATACATGTTATGAATCAGAAATCCTCTTCAAATGACATGGAAACCTCATCCGCTGTTACTGAAGCTGCCATCTGTGGCTTCTTCTTCTTTCTCTTGAATTTTGAGAAGTCAATGCTTTTCTTTCCTTTCCTCTTCTTCTTGCCCTTTTATTTTCCTATAAGGCCAACCCTTCTTCCTTATATGTATTAGTTGAATATGATGGTCCTACTTGACCAGTTCTAATTTCTTCTTGCATAGAAGCATCCCACAACTACTGCCAATCAGTGAGCTTCTCTCAAGCTACCACACCACGGATAAAACTATCTCATGAATTAGTAAATCTATCTAGTGCAATACACACCAGCTTAGGATATTCAGTCTTTTCACCAAATGTTGCAAGTTCATCCCTAATCTATTTTATCCTGGTAAGATAAGGTAATACACCCTCATATTTGGCCATCTTGGTTCCACACAATTGCTTGTGAAAAGCTATCACTCTATTCTCATTTTGTTTTTGGTAGAGGTCACTCAGGGCTTTCCACATGTCTTTTGCTTCATCTTTTCCTGAGATATGTGGAACTAGATGGTCCTTTATCCCATAAAGAATTAGGTTCTTGGCCTTAGCCTCACCTTTATACCAGATTACCAACTCAATTTCACCTGTGGGGGATGTTGCCTTGTCACTAACATGCTCTAACACATCATTGACTTTCAATATCATTGTCGTACTTTATTTTCAGGTGGGGTTATTCTGAGACCCTTGTAAAATGCCTTCCACCCTCAAACTCATGGCCATTTTATAAAAGTTTTATGTTCAAAACCTCACGATTCAATCCCTACCTATGCTTTTCGTTTTATGCTAAAACCCTAGCGCAAAAACCCTAGGCGCAAGGGAAGATGACGAATTCCTTAGATATGTTCTTGAAAATTCATATTTCTATTGGATATTGAAAAACCACTTGTTATAGTGCCTCTTTAGCAGTCCTACTCTAATACCATGTGAAAATTTTGAAACCCATTACACTTTAAAAAAATTAAATTAATTTTAATTTTTTTTTAAGGGTTTTTCTTCACATAAAATTAAATACACAGCATAAACAAATTACCATAACTGATAGTAAAAGTATACAACAATCTCATCAAATGTACACACTTGTTTTTGGACAATAGTCCCCAGAAAAACCTAAGGTGGGAAAACTGGTGCAACAGATCTGAGATTTTATTATTTCTAAAAAAGAAAATATGTAAATTATCTTACAAGTAAAATGAGCCTATGCCAATAGTTGAATAATCATGAAAATAACTCTCTTCAATAGAATAGTACGACCTCTCTAGGCCCTCCAAAACATAAGCAGAATGGAAAAACTGCTAGAAGGTGAGCCTCTGTGTGTTGTATGGCCCTCCTGCGTAACTCCTACATCAGCTTGTACGACCCTTCCATATCACCCCTAGAAAAACACTAATGAATGTCTCTAAAAAAAACTCATTGTTGGATGAGCTAAAAGAAAAATAATAGAGCTCTAGATAAAAATCTGAAAAAAGATCTAGCTTTACCATCATAATTGCAAAGATCCAACTAGAAGAGTGAGGGGAGCCTGAGGAGGGAGAGTGCCCCTTCCATTCATAAATTTGGATGAAGGGGACTCCACTACATAGCATTGTTTACAACATTGTGTAGAAACATATTATATCAATCAATTTCATCAATATGACAATCATGTCACACACCCAGCCATACACCGTTGGTTGGTTGAGTAAGGGATGAGACCTTTATGTCAACCAATAATGTCACTTGTCCTACATCATCATCCCTTCAAAGATGTGGTATTGTGTTATGTTTCCTCACTTTAATTTTGTGATCTTTTAGGACACCCCTATATGTGTAAACATCATGTTGTTTATGAGTCCATGCCTCATAGTGTCATTGTTACAAGATATTTGTATGATGTCACTTCCTCAAAGTTATTGTTTCCATCCACAAAATTAGCATAAGTGGTATTTTTTAATTTAATCATCATAAAAGTTTTATGTCAATTCATTTTGAGTGTGGGATAGGTTTTGGTATATTTCATCTATTAAGATATCTTAATTGTTGCATGATATTTTTGGTTGACTAATTCATGTACGAAGACAAGAATGGTTTATTATGACTTTAGGGTTTCTCATTGAATGGGTGAAACGAGATGTGAGAGAATGCTACGTGATAGTAAATTAGGTTTTCTTATGTAGGATACAATTTCATCGTATCTAATATCCTTACTCACCTTACAAATTGAAATAATGAGTCATTTATTAAACCCAAAAAATAGAGATTAATTGCACTAATAATTGTTCTAAGCACTAAAGATCTTTCTCATTAGAGGAACATTTGAGATAGAGCCCATACATCAAATTATACAGAGGTCAATCTATTGGACCATATTAAAAATTTTCACCAAAATGGCTCAAAAAAACACTTGAAAGTGTTCATTCCGATGAGGTCGGAAAGACAAGAGCCAAAACTTCCTCAAAAAAATATGGAGGTAATGTAGATAATTAAAAATTAGGTGATGTAGATGAAATGAATGTTATGATTGTGAGTTGAATTCATCTTGTAATATTGAACCGATTTCCTTTGAATAAGCCACTTCTCATGATTAATGGAAAGAATGCATGTAGAAGGAATATGATTCTCTCATAAAGAATGGGACATGGACGTTGGTGGAACCTCCATTAGGAACCAAACCAATCGAATGCAAGTGGGTATTCAAGAATAATTACAAATTATATGTCTCACTTGACAAGAACAAAACAAGGCTAATGGAAAAATGATTTTCATATAAAGAAGGTGTTGATTATGAGGATACTTTTTCCCCAATAGTAAAATGGGATACCATCCATACTCTATTCTCCATGGTAGCACATAATGAATGGAAATTTCATGAAATGGATGTAAATACTTCTTTCTTGAATGGAGACTTGAAAGATAATGTTTTCATGTATTATACATAAGCATGTTTTGTGAAAGGACAAGAAAACAAGGTATGCAATATCATCAAATCCTTATATGGCCTAAAAAAAAGCACCATGAGCCTAGTATGAAAAGTTAACTAAGCATATTCTAAAATTCAATTTCAATCATTTCAATCTTGAAGATGCAACTTTATTTGTCACGAAAGTATGCCAAAATGTTGTATACATTTTAGTGTATCTAGATTATTTTTTGATAACAAGAAAAAATGAAATCTACATTGCATCCATAAAGAAATAGTTGAATAAAGTCTTCGAGATGGTAGATTTGGGAAATATTCACTACTATTTGGGCATCAAGATAATCAAAAATCCAAATTACATATTCATCTCCTAGAAGAAGTACATTGGCAAACTATTGAACAAGTTTGTCATGGATAAGTGCAATCTTGTCTCTACTCCAATGGAACATAATTTGGAGATCACATCAAAAGAGGGGAATGAATTTGAGGATTAAACCAAGTACATACAACTTGTGGGAAGTCTTGTGTATATTACTACCACCAGACCAAACATTTAATTTGTTGTTGGGATTATTTCCAAGTTCATGCAAAAACCTTGTGAAGGACATTGGTCTACTGCAAAAAGAGTTCTAAAATACTTGAAGGGAACTCAATATTTTGGACTAAGTTATTTTAAGGTGGATGACTTGAGCTTCATCAAATATTTTGATTCCGAATTTTTTGGGGATAAGTAAAATGGAGTGTCAACTCCAAGCTATCTCACAAGTCTTGGATCAGTAGTTATCTCCTAGAGATGACACAAATAATTAGTTCTAGTAGATTCCACAATAGATGCATAATATGTGGCAATTGTGAACCAATGTAAGATATTGTGTGGCTCAAGAAAATAATTGAACATTTGCAGGAGAAACAAGTGAATTCTACTCCCGTTCTATTTGAAAATACTTATGCAATGAACTTGGCCAAGAATCCTAGATTCCATGATTGAACTAAGAAAATCAATAAAAAGTATCGCTTGATTTGATATCATGTAGAGGCCAAAAATATTCACTTAATACATTATTCCACAAATAATAAAATTGCAGACATCTTCACCAATGTGCTTGGAAGAGAAAAAATTGAAAATTTTAGAATGATGCTTGGACTCACTAATATCCCTTCGAAGTAAGGGGGGAGAATATTGAACATGTAATCCTTGTGATTTCATTACTTACAACATTATTGTAAATATGAAGAGTCATAGGTGATAGGAAGAGTCACCTATTAAGGAAGACCAATAGTGATTTACATTGTAAATATGAACCTATCATGTTAATGAAAATAATAAGTGTGTGGAGTTACGTTTTCTGCTATACCTAGCATGACATATCAAAATTTAGAATAAATCTAAGTACAAGAATAAGCAGAAGATTTGGAAAAAGAAGCATGGTAAAGGTGTTCCTAACTGATAAAACAAAGGACAAAGTAAGTATATCCAACCTCAAGATAATAATTCCACGTTGTAGGAAAATAATGGTAACCATAAGTGAAAGAAGGACACTAGAAAGAGGTGTGATTTCTATAAAATCCCCTAGAACAACACTAATGAATGTCTCTCAAAACAATCATTGTTGGATGAGATAAAAGAAAAACTATAATTTAGATTAGGATAAGGGAAATCAAATCATTGATACAGAACCTATTGCTACCATCAAAACCACAAAGATCCAATTGGGAGAGTCATTCGAGCCTAAGGAAGGGGAGCACCTCTTCCATTCACAAATGTGGGTGAAGGGGACTCAACTACATATCATTGTTTTGAACATTAGCTAGAATAATATGATCTCAATTAAGGTCGTTAAAATGCCAACAATGTGAAACCCCCAACCATACACCTTCGGTTGGTTGAGATAGGGATGTGACCTATGTGTCAGACAATAATGTCACGTCTCTTACATTATCAACCCTTCAAATATGAGGTATTTTGTGATGTTTCCACACTTGAATTTTGTGATCTTTTAGGACAACTCTATATGTGGAAACATCATCTTGTTTATGAGTACAAGTCTCGTAGTGTCATTGTTACAAGATATTTTTATGAAGTCACTTCCTCCAAGCTATTGTTTCCATACACAAAATTAACATAAGTGGTTGTTTTCTATTTAGTCATCATAAAACATTTATGTGAGTGTTAATAGTGATACCCATACTATATAGAAAAAATACTTGAGAATATTCTTTTTTTTGTCAAAACTACTCCGACACCCAAGGCTCCTGAACAACCTAATTCGGCATGCTTTCATTCTAGATCATTTAAAAGAAACGACCAACAAAATGAAGTGGAAAAAGGAACCTTATATTCCTTTGCCACATCTTGATGGCCTAATTTCGACGTGTTCGAACTAGATCTACTATATACACTAGAGCTCTTCACTCTCAAAGATGAGGTTTGGATATTGTCCGCTTTGGCTCTCTCATCTGGCTTATCTTTTTTGATCTGTTGCAGATTGCACCAAAGTAGCGTATGCTCTGTTGGGTATATATATCATATCTTGATGTAGGGATGTCTCAATTACCTAACCCACTTGAACCACTGCAATCATGTTTGTGTTGTGGATGGTGGAGAGGAGATGAGAAACAATAATTGTTGTGTCTTTGACTGAAGCTTGGTCTAGAGCATCCTCAACAGTCTTCTCCAAATCTACATTGATAGAACTATTCACCTCATCAAGAAGAATTAGACAAGGATATTTGAGCATAACTCTAGCAATGTCTATATGTTGTTTTTTCCCTCCTAGCTGCAATCTCCTTAGAAGTTGAATATAATCCACAACCGGAAGTCGAGTCCCAAATCAAGTCTTGGAAAATAATTAGTCTGTAGTGTATTAATAAGATATGACCTTCATGATGTTAGAAATATTTACACAAAATGCAAACTATCTCTCACATTTTCCTGGGCTCTACCATGAGGGAATCAAGCCTAGTCTCAATCTGATACCATGTTGATTTTTCTATATGAGATAATATAAGATGATATATGATCGATATATTATTAAAATGATTAGTGTTCCATATATAGAGAACATATGGTGACCATCCATGAAAGGATGTGTCCCTTGGATAATAAATCACTATTTATTATTATTATTACTTATTATATATATTATTTAATAATCAATAATTATATTATTAATTATTAATTAGGATAATGTCTTATCGATGTTGCCCAAACATCAAGAACATAGCCAATTATACATGCCATTTTTTTATATTGGAGTCTTTCACATTCTTTCCATTCATTTATACCTCAACTATCCAACTTAAAAAAAAAAAGCATACTACATATATTCACATTTCTCAAGTGAGACGACAAACTCGATGTATTTCATGAAGAGGGACTTCACTTCCTCCTCCTAGGAATGGTCTTCATAATTTAACTAACTTGGAGATCACATGTTTTTATAGGCATTTCATTCATGAGTACTGGTAGAAGTCAGAGGCACATCACATCATGTGCACTCAACAACCTAATGAACCAACAATATACTCTCATGAAAAACTCATATAGCTCACAAAAAACATCGATTTAACTGTCCATTTTATGATACCAAATGATGTAATCAAAGGCACAAAAAAATTAAAAATCACACTAAATACATTATGCAAAGAAAGGGACACAGGAGATATGTGATCCCAAACCCATGAAGAGGAAATTTTATTAAAAAATCATTCTCCAATGTTTAACTATAGTATGAATGGTCCCTTTATATAATATGAGGTGACCATAAAGAATACATCATAATTGGGAAATTAGTTCAACTATTTCATCAATTATTTCCAACATTATTTCCCAACAATCTCCTATGATCCACAATCTCTCCATGATTTTATCAACAATCTTCATCCCTATATTCACTCAATTCTCTCCATGTCCTATTACTACGTAGAGTTTCTAGAGTAAGTCTAGCACATTACAATAATCATATTATTAATCATTACAAGTAGGAATTATTTCATCATGTTCCCCTCTTAATGAGCATTTTTCATTAAAGTGGTCCCTTTTCTCTTCTAGGTTTTGTACCTTCCTCGTCAATTTTCTTCATCTTCAATTCTTCCACAATCTTTGGTCTTTTCATTCTTCATTCTCAATCTTCTTCATCTTGCACCTACAAACATAAACATTTGTTGAAGTCCATATAAAATGATAGCCATCCACCATAATACATGGGTCGTTAGCCATTATATACGTCGATTCACTAGGAAAATCCTCCTCATACATGGTTCATCAATCATTCGTCCATCACAATTCTTCATTCTGGTACCTGTTACCCCTCTTGCTTCACCATCACCATCATCCTGATCTTGGACATTGAACATACCTATAGCCATGCTCTTGATGCTCCTTCATCATATGCTTAAGATATGAATCCAATATGTAGTCTCCATTTGTCAACTACCATAGATACATGGAACAACTCCTTGGTTATATGGATGTTCAAAAAAATGCTTGATTCTTAAATTATGTATGAAGCTCTAATTTTCATTTTTAACTCTTTGAAATTTCTATGAAGAGAATATTAACAACTTATCTTTTATGAAATTGATTTAATTTTAATGTATGTATTACCCATCATATGATTACATTTGAAATTAAATGGTATGTTTATTATTAGTTTCTTTAAAATTGCAATTTACTTATTTTCTAGTTACTTAATTTTTAATGTTGTTAAAAATTGAAAAAGTAATATTGTTTTAGACTAATTGTTTTTATGAGGTGTATGAGAAGTTTATTCTTGTTAATTGAAGGATCCATACCTTTTCAACTTTTCATTATAAAAGAGTTAAATGAATATATACCCCTCAACTTGAAATTAAGATTATCCTTTAAATATGATTAAACTTTAGTGTATTTTTTTAGTGAAATACTTTTGTCTTTTAACTTTACTTTTATCGTTCAAGTAAGATTGTCTTTTAACTTTACATTTTATTTTTACTAAATTACATTAATATATTAAATAAAATTTAGAGAAGTTTTAATTATTTTTATTTATTTTAATGAAGAAATGGTAGAGAATTAAAAATATGAGATGCTAAGATTGAAATATGTATATCAAAAATAATTTTTTTCCTCCCAACTACAAAAGTCCATCCAATTGGCATATATAAATATATATTAAAATTGAATATTAATGTAAAATTAGAGAAATATATACATAAATTTTGAGTCCTTAAAAATTTAATTTTAAAATAGATTTAATCTAATCTACTTTAATATTATTATTTTTATGTTGTAATAATTAATTTAGTTATTTTAATTAAAATTTAGAATTTTCCGTTAAATGTCCTAGATTTGAATTTTTTTTTACACAATAACATAATATTCCTTACAAATTACCATAATACTTTTAAAACTTTTATTAAAAATATACATTAATTTTTTTTATATCTATTAAAGATTAATAATTTATTACAAATTACCATAATAATTTTTTAAATTTTATTAAAATTATATTTCAAACTTATTTATATCTATTAAACATTAATAAAATATTTGTTTATACATATAATTTTTTTATAACATCATAAATTATTTTTTTTATTAAAAAATGCTTTTCCATATAATTTATTTAAAATCAATCTATAATAATAATTGTTACATTTTTTTTTCTCTTTTTTTCAATATGAGCACTCCATCGCCTATTCCAAAAATTCACCCTAACAAGGGGAGGCCCCCTAAAATCACCCTAGAGATCTGTTACGATTATATGGAATTAGTAGAAAAAAAAAAGAGAAGAGAGAGATGTCAAAATCCAAATAGAGTTAGAAACATTAGAAAAAAAGGAGTGAAGAAAGAGACGTAAAACTCAAATATGATTGATAAAAAAATCAAAGATACCATTCAAACTCAAATAGAGGATAGACTCTTAGGGTTCAAGAGGGAATTGTAGATAATCAAGGATATAATTCAAGAAATGGAAAAACATAAACAATCAACCCAAGAAGGAGGGGTTGAAGAAAATCACAACTTAAGAGATAGGATTAAAGATCTAGAAGAAAAAGTAACTAACAATTTCACCCTCAGTAATATGGAAAACAAATTGGATATCAAACCCATCAAAGAGGAAATGAATAAGCTAATTGAATTGGACCATGAACGTAACAAAAGATCCTTGAACCTCATAATTTTTGGTATAAATGAACAACAAAAGGAGGATACACTAGCAATAGTAAAAGAAGAATTAAAAAATAAATAAAAAATTGATACAACTTACCTCATAAAAGCAAAGAGGCTAGGAAAAATAATTGATCACAAAGATAGGTTGATCTGTGTTAAAGTAAGTTGTAATGACCATAAATATAGCATACTTAGTAAATCTGTGAGCTTAAAAGAGTTGGAAATATTTATAAATGAAGACCTCATTCCCGAAGACCAAGATGAATTAAGGAAGGAAGTTCAAAAGGTAAAATAATCCAGGAAAGAAGGAAAATGAGAAATAATTAGAAATTGAAAAGCTATTGTTAGGGATAGAGACCAGAAGGATAATAATAAATAGGAATTTGGGATAGTTGGGATCCTTTTCTGGAATTGCGGTGGCTTTCCATGGCGCAAAGGTCCTATGATAAGTTGGATCCTGAGTGGTATTGATATTAGTTGTCTAGTTGAAACTTGGGAGCATGAGGAGTCTAAGGTCCCTAACATGGAAGGATTTATCTTGTGGTCGACATGGAACAAAAAATCCCACCGTAGAGGGATAGTCAACTTCGTAAGATTGACCCTCTTATTCAATACATTTGGATAGGAATTTCAGACACCAATGCTAAGATCTATATAAAAATTTGTTATTTTGCACCTAATAATTATACTTTTTATAAGAAAAATAATCTAGATAAAATTTGTCCCTATAATAATTTAGAACAAGATATTTATAATTTGAAAAATAAAGGTAATATCCTCCTGCTAGGAGACTTAAATGGTAGGACTACAACTAAACAAGCTACTCTTTTAAGCGATGACTCCAACCATAATCCTTTATGGCTAGATGAGGACCTTGTTTTATCTAGTAGCTACAAAAGAAGCTCTGAAGACCTAATTGAGAATTTGTTTGGTATTGAGTTGGTCAAGTTCTGCAACTCTCAAGACCTAATAATTAGCAATGGAGTAATGAAGTGGCCAAACTCCAATCAAATGACTTGTATTCATGGGCTAGATAGTAGTGTTGTAGATTATGTGATATATGATATCCCCGTTTCCAACCAAATAACAACTTTTGACCTTTTAAATGACCATGAGCCTAACTCTGATCATAAACCTTCAACCCTAATTCTAAAATTCTCTATGCATAGGAGCACCATTGAAGATAATTTGGATAATCAAAGGAATTTGCGCTTTGACAAAAGTAAATTTGACATTTTCTTAAACCATTTAAATAGTAAATTAAAACTCCTAACTTATAAGGACAACATTGAAGAACTCTATCATAATTTTACAAGTACCCTTTCCACTTCAATTAACAAGTTCTCTTTCAAGGTGTCCCATAAAAAGAATAATAGAACAACCAACCCTTGGTATGATAAAGAATGTAAAATTGCTAGGAAATCCATTAGAGATGCTTCTAATGAGCCCTTAAAACTCAATAAGATCAATGTGTACAAAGCCCTAATTAAAATGAAAAAAAGACACTATATCAATAAAAGGCAAGAGAAACTTTCACAACTATACATGTTGCATCCTAAGAAGTTCTAGAGCCAATTTCTAAAACGCAATACTAAAGAAAATAATAGGATTCCCTTAACGGATTGAAATTCCTACCTTAAAAGACTTTACGAGTTCCCTAATGCCATGGACACCATTCCTATTGTCCCTACAAAGGAAGAATTTTTTTCTTTAGATGACATAGAGTTCGGGGTTAAGAGGCTCGCAAATGGGAAAGCTAAGGACATTGAAGGATACCAAGCTTAAATTTTTAAAATCGGAGGGCCAATCCTTATCCCTCACATACACAAGTTCTTCAATTTAGCAGTCACGCAGGCTTTCCCTAAACCCTGGATACAAAGCCTCATTGTTCCTATTTTTAAAAATGGGGATAAAAACATTCCCTCTAATTATAGGACCATTATGATTAGCCCGATTTTAGCCAAGCTTTATCGAATTATTTTGGAAAATAAGAATAGCATTTGGCTGGAAAGTTATGGTAAAAGAGATAAAGGCCAAGATGGGTTTAGGAGATATCATTCAACTGTGGACCATCTTGTTACCTTTACGATCATTGCAGAGGAGTTTGACAATACTAAAACCAATCTTTTTTGTTGTTTTGTTGACTTTAGAAATTTTTTTGACATGGTTCCTAGGAAAAACCTTTGGAATAGGTTGGAAGAGACAAAAGTGCATCTCGAGTTGAGGGATGTTGCAATAAAGATGTATGAAAATGTTATTGCTAAGTTTAAAAACATTGAGGGCTGGTCAAAAGAGATTAACTACAATATCATAGTTAAAAAAGGTTGTCTCTTGTCACCTACCCTTTTTGGCATATACATTGATAAATTAGAAGAATTCTTGGAAAAATGAGGTTGTGTCGGCCCTACTCTCACTCGTATAGTCATCAATATTCTTTTTTATGCTGATGATATTGTTATTATGGCAAGGAATCCCCATGATCTGGAAAACCAACTAATAATCCTCAAGGATTTTTGCTCCAATATGGGTATGACTATTAATACTGATAAGACTAAGGTCATGATTATTAAATCCAATAATATCCCTTATGATACCTTGGTATATGACAACAACAACTTGGAGGAAGTGACTTCATACAAATATCTTGGAATTAATATTCACCATAAGCTTAATTGGAATTATAGCATTGAGAAAATGATTATTGGGGGATGGAAAGCTTATTATGGGCTTGAAAACAATTGTAAATCAACTCAAGTTTAGAGTTGGGATAAGAAGAAACTCCTCTTTGTGACTCTTGTTACACTTTTTATTCTTTATGGATGTGAAGTTTGGGGCTATAGTACCTCTCGTGAATCCTGGAGAAAGATAGAACAAATACACAAGAATTTTATAACCTATAATCTCAAAATTAAAGGAAATACGCCCTATCCCATCCTCCTCGTAGAAACAAGCCTCTCCCCCATTGAGAGCATGGCTATGACTAGATACCTAATGT
>JZKD02S0509635.1:42776-53577 GCA_000966675.3 Picea glauca
AATTTAAATATGATGATACATAGTTATTTCGATTGTATAAAGAAACTTTATAAAATTTAAAATGGATGTACCACTACACTAGTTTCTCAATTTGGAGGAGAAAGTGGTATAACACTGTCTTCCCACAGTTCGATTCTTCATAATGTATGTACTACTTTTCTGAGATGGGTGAATTCGTGTGTTGGACAAACTAGTGTGCAATTTGAATTACACAACCCTCTGCGCAAAGAGGGAAAGGTGGAGATGGAGCTTCAGCGAAAACAAACTCAGATTTCTTCACTTCATGCTCAGTTTGATCATCATGTGTAGTGATTGCAATGATCATTATGGACAACTTGCTCGGGATAGGGTTCAATACGACATTTTGTCCAATAGGCCCTTGCACCTTTGAGTGAAGAACCAAAATGCATAAGATGCTCAGCCAAATTATTATTAGGTAAATCTAAGAGTTGTTGACGCAAGGCTTCAATTGTTGTTGGGGAGTTATCATGTATATTTTTCTTTAAAAAAACTGCAACAGTTTCCTGGCTTTGATGTCTCATTATCATGTTCAATAAAAAGTATCAAAAGAGAGGATGGCTTCCAAATCGTTGATAAAAGTATCTGAGAAGATGCAATCCATATTCATGAAGTTGAATGTTACAAATACATGGATGCAACCAATCAGCCTCACCATTGGGAAATAATGTGGGGAATGCCATGTCTATTAACCCTTCAACATTATATTCATTGATTGGAGATGAACCAATAGTTGGTCAGTCAATTGGTTGAATAAGTCAAGACTCAACATTTTCAATAAATGTTCTTATTTCTTCCACTTCTCTACGTTCATTGGGTAGGCGAGCGAGAAAATATAAAGGATGAGAGTCCAAACGGTCAACGGGAAACCCTTGAATGTCAACAACATTGTTATTTGTTTCTTCAATATCACAACCAACAAATTTAAGCTTAATTGACACATCTATTGGGTTTTCACGAAGAGAAGGAACTGAGTCAAGGTCAATTTGAACATCATGATAAAATTTATCCATTTGAATTTTGAAAGATAATGCATTCATCACCCATGATATCTACACATAAACTTCATAATATTTGGATTGGGAACCATGTCTTCTCACAATCAGGAAGTCAAGGTCTTCAACATGTCGTGGAAGGTTTCTAGAAATCACATAAATATCTTGCAGAAAGTTGATTGTGTGGCCACAATATTTATATTTCCCACCACGAGCATTGGTCACTTGCAATATAGGATTTACATGTGCTATGTGCATCTATTCAACTTGGGTAAGTACTCTTAGAACATGAGTTTTCTTACCAGGATCCATGTGATTCCATCGATAAAAATGATGGGAACCTCTCTCCTTCTTACACCTTTTACAAATAGGTACTTTAGACCCCCTCACAACTTGGATACCATGATATGAGTCTTGGAAAACATGGTACATTTGAGCATTGGAGAGATTATCTATCTTTGCTCGAAATGTTTTATGTACTGCAATCATATTGGGATGAAACTGTATATGTCCTCTATGCATGGGATCATGTTCACCACCAATGGGAAGAGTAGAATGACCTCTAAAATCTACTTAATCTTCAACAATGTTAGAGGCCCCACCAAAATTTGCAGTAGCTGGATTGCGCATGGTACTTCCAATAGTTATTTACCTTAAATTCATGGATTGCATTTCTCTATCCTGATTGCATTGAATGGTGTCCTGGTCATAAAATACTAAAAACTTTAATGTCGAGGTAATTGTGAAAATGAGGAGTGTAAATATAAAAAATAATATAAAATCAAATACATAAAACATCAACATTTGCTTGCCAATTAGATAGTCTTGGAATATTTGAAGGGAAATTATGAGATGGGTCTCATTGACTTGTAACATGAGTTTTTACAACATGTACAAAGTTCATTTTTGTATGTCTATTTGAACGAACAATATACTGAGAGAAGAAAAAAAAACATGGTTAAAGTCATTAATAGAAGAAAAGAACTACCAATATAGTCATCATTAATGAGGATTGAAATACCTTTGTTGTTCCAAGTGAAATAGTATGTGGGATGATTGATTTTGTTGGTGGTATGACACTTTCTATAGAATGATCGTTGTGAAAGGAAGGAGCACTGTTAGGAGGAGGAGTTTGCAAATTTTGTAGCAAATGGGAAAGCACATGATGAACAAGCACTTCAGTAGATGGCACATGTTCCTGAATGACATCAATGACTATATCCTACATGTTTTGTGTTATTGATTCATTATCTAAACTTTCACTTCCATTGGTTTAAGTATGGAGGTTTCCATTTGTAGGTATCCTATGTACATGATGATCTTCCAGAAAAAGAGAACTTTTCCCAATAAAATGAATGTTGTTAGAAGATTGTAGAATAGTAGAAATATTAGGATTATGAAAATATTCAGGGAATGAAACATTCATGGAAAATGTTCTTTGCATGATATCATCCAAATTGCGATACTTACAGCTATGGGGAAAATCAATATCCATAGTACTTTCTGTGGTATGTCTTTGATATAGAAATCTTCTACGTTGATTTATTTCATCTTTGTTTCGTTGATACCATAAACGTTGATGTTCATTAGCCCTGTCACGTGACGTTGGTGATGTATTGTATTTGGTAGAACGCTTACTTGTTCCTTGAGTGGATATTTCTACAAGTACATAGAAATAATAACAAATTTTTAACATCACCAAAGAAATATAAATTCCATTGGTATAGAGAAGAAGAAATTATGGAATTAAAAAAACAATAAATAAAAACATATTTAGATACATTTGAATATATATAAAGTGACATGAACATGATAATAAAGAAGACATTAAATGAAATGTAAAAGAAAAATTGCAATAACCATAACATGTGAACTTAAAAATTAAACCAATTCATAATGGAATAAAATTTAGAAATAAACTTGCAATAACCATATAACCATAACAAAATCACTTAAAAATTAAATTGATTCATAATTTTGAAAATTTATAATGGAATAAGAACATTTTTGAAACAAGTACAAAATGTTTGATAATATTTGATATTACTTATTATAAGTCCAAGTAGTCTAAACCATCACATATGTTCCGAATGGTGGAATGTCATCAACAAAATCCATATTTTGTAGAAGTGGAAAAACATTTTCATTTTCAATTAGATCATTGAAATGGTCATGAAATGGAAATCTCAACCAGAGTTGTATACCATGGAAACATCAGTGATATTTATTGGGAAACATAAGCCAATAATAAAGTCATATAACATGACTGGAAGTTTAGTGTTATTTCACATTAGTACTATTGCACCAACTGTTCAAAATGGAAGATACCGAGGGATTTTTTTATTTATATCTTCTAAAAGTTGTTGCAACAAATTCCATTTGAATCCCTAGTCATCCTCGAAATAGTCCAAAATTTGTTCAATACATGGCTGACCGAATTGAAAATTATCCAATTCTTCAGTAGACCAAATAGTGGTGGACCCATTATTCATGAGGCATATAAGTTGGTTATTGTATAATCTCAATGACATACAACATATGTCTATGATTGGAACAAAATATAAACCCCACTGATTATTTAAAACATTCAACCAATATATACTGTACCCA
Source organism: Picea glauca (assembly GCA_000966675.3). NCBI lineage: Eukaryota > Viridiplantae > Streptophyta > Pinopsida > Pinales > Pinaceae > Picea > Picea glauca. Next base: position 46,400 of record JZKD02S0509635.1, read on the forward strand.
TACCGAGGGTAGTCATCATAATATTTGTCCAAATACAACCAATAAATTTTACTTTTGTAGACCACTGCTTTTTTTGGAGATTTAGTCCCACCATAAGGAATGGTTGTCGTCCTCTAGACATTGTCAATGCTACTACAAATGAAATAATTTAATTTATTTTTTCTGCAAATATGTTTCAAAACAACCCATTCATATTTTCTCTCACTGATATGCTCCAAGAGTGTAAAGAAACCCCCATCTCCAACCCATATAGAACCAATATTTTTTAATGACAACAAAATCATGGATTGAACTTTGCATTCAATTGTGTATCTAGAATCTATAAATGGCACATGAAAATGACACATGCGACCAATTTGATTAAGGTATGCTCCTACGAAGCAATTTTCATCAGCAATGAGCAATGGAATAAAAAAATCAAATTCATTGTTGGAAACTTGATGTCATTGAGCAATGAATGAACAGATTTGTAGAATATTGTTCCAGTGTTTACAAATAGTTCTAAATCTTGTCAATACTGAAAAAGGGAGACAAAAAAATAAACTCCAAAATATGGAATGGAAAACAACTCCACACCGTTGGATCCATAATGATATCAAGAAGTTTCCTAATAGTGATAAAATAAGAAGAGAGTGAATATAACTATTATTTAATGAAATCTTAAATATGAAACCTTTAATGAATAGCACAATGAATAAAAGCACAAATATTTCAAAACAAATGAAATAAATGAGATAAATATGAAGTAACTTAATAGATGCATCAAATGTAAGGATGTACATGTATTAAGCATATTTAAAACCCAAATAATTTTATAAAAACATCTAATCAATGGGTGATGTGGCTACCAAAAGCATTACATATAATAAAAACATTAATTATGAAGATATAATGGAAGGAAAGGGAAACATAATGCATACATATATGGATAATTTATTGATGTAATTTGAAAATGAAAGGGAAAAATAATACATACATATATGGTTAATTTATTGATCTTATGTGCTTTAATCTAGTGGTAACATGGATATATAGTTTTTTTGTTTAAATTAAATTTTGGGATTCAAAATCCATATCTAGGAAAACATCAACCTTATGTATATGTCAAACATCAACCACTTATAGGGAGTCTCTATGACCAATGTGAAAACCATGAAAATGGAATTTTAATGAGACCATGAAGAATGCTCGGCACAAACCTCCAATATAGTGATAACGACCAATCTGCAATATAGTTTTTTTTTTTTTTTAATTGATTTTATAAGATTCAACATACACATCTGAGATACATTTTAATTTTGGTATTTTACAAACATCAATCTTATTAATATGGTCTAGTAAGTTTATATGACTATTGTGCAAACCATGAAAATCGACTTTTAATGATATCTCATAAATAACCCTTGCTAGTAATCTCCAATATAGTGAAAAAGGACCAATTTTACACTCAAATTTATTTTTCGTTCTCCTTTATTTAAAGTTATAAAATACAATTTATATTTATAGCTATAAAATATAGTTTCTCAAGGCAATAAAAATTTTAAAGTTGATAAATGAATAAAAAACAAAAATATGTAAAGAAGAAAAGATTAAGGACAAGTAAGGTGCTTTATAATGTAATCTATTAAGATGCTTTAATTAATTTATATATTCTATTACTTTATTAATTAACTTATGTAATGTAATAAATAGTTTAATAATATAATCTATTAATAATGTATTGATACAATGATTTGATAAATCATTATTGTAGTAAAGTTTAATGTGTAATTAAAATAATACACTTATGATATATAAATTAATGTATAGAATATGCAATACATTAATGTGTTAAATGATTAAATGTATTAAATAACCAAAATTGTAATGTGATTTATAGATTAAAGTATTAAAATACTAATCTATAATCTATAATATAATGTATGAATATTAATTAATTAGTAAAAATAAATTATCAATTAATGATAAAAATAATATTTAATTAATTAATACATTGATATATCAAATAATACCTTTAGGATCATTGTAGAGGAATTCTGCAATACTAAAACCAATATTTTTTGTTGTTTTGTTAACTTTAGAAAAGCTTTTGACATGGTTTGTAAGAAAAACATTTGGAATAGCTTGGAAGAGATAAAAGTGCCTCTCAACTTGAGGGTTTCTCCAATAAGGATGTATGAGAACGTTATTGATAAGTTTAAAAACATTGAGGGTTGGTCAAAAGAGATTAATTGCAATATCAGAGTCAAACAAGGTTGTCCGTTGTCCCCTACCCTTTTTGGCATATACATTGACAAGTTAGAAGAATGCTTGGAAAAAGCAGGCTGTGTCGGCCCTACTCTCACTCGTATAGTCATTAATCTTCTTCTTGATGCCGATGATATCATTCTTATAGCAAGGATTCCCCGTGATCTTGAAAACCAACTAAGAATCCTCAAGGATTTTTTCTCCAATATGGGTATGACTGTTAATATTGATAAGATTAAGTTCATGATTATTAAATCCAATAAGATCCCTCATGATACCTTTGTATATGAAAAACAACTTGGAGGAAGTGAATTCATACAAATATCTTGGAATTAGTATTCACCACAAACTCAATTGGAATTATAGCATTGAGAAAAAGATTACTGGGAGATGAAAAGTTTAATATGGGCTTGAAAACAATTGTAAATCAGTTGATGTTTGGAGTTCGGATAAGAAGAAACTCCTCTTTGAGACTCTTGTTACACCTGTTATTCTTTATGGATGTGAAGTATGGGTTTGTAGTATCTCTCGTGAATCCTGGAGAAAGATAGAGAAAATAAAAAATAATTTTATAACCTATAATCTCAAAATTAAAGGAAATACACCCTATCCCATCCTCCCCTTAGAAACAATCCTCTCCCCCATTGAGAGCATGGATATGACTAGATACCTAATGTATAAGAACAAGTTAAGCCACATGGAAGACAAGAAGCTACCCAAAACTGTTTCTAATCAAGTCACAACCACCATCAACTCAAGTGAGGATGGCATAAAGACCCACATTCTTGGCTAAACTATTGGGGACTCATGGAAGAAACCATTTTGCAGAATAAATATACTATTAAAAAAAACGTCAAATCAAAATTTAAGGAGAAAATGTGATGTCATAAATGGTTAGAGGAAAAAATAAAATTAAGGTAATTTAAAGATGTAATCAACCCTAATCTAGAAGATCAAAATTATTCATTTGTTTTACCAAGTGTAAAGAAACAAATAAGTATTGCTAAGATAAGAAGAAATTCTCACGAGCTCCATAATGAAACTAGGTGTTGGTCAATTCCTAAAGCGCCATGGGATGAAAGAGTGTGTCACCTTTGTGACACTAAGAATGTTGAAGATGAAAAACACTTTTTCTTAGATTGTCCATCCTATACCCATATTAGATCTTGTTTTCAAAATATTTATCACACTACCAACCTTCCTAACGTCTTAACTCAACAAAAATATGTTGATCTTGGAAAACTTCTATTAATTATTTTTTAGCATAGAAACAAAATTCTAGAGAATCACAAGTAATCACTTACCCTCTTCAGGTCCGTTAGACCAATTTGGTCTTAGTGGACGTTAATTATCATCATAATATCAATAAATTAATAAAATATTAAAGTAATGCAAAAAAATACAGGAATGACATATATAATAATGTATAAAATATCAAATACATTAAAGCACTAAACCATTAAATGTATTAAATAAATATCTTAATTAGTAAAAATACATTATCAATTACTAATCAAAATAGTATTTAATTAATTAATACATTTATATAATATCAATAAATTAATAAAATATTAAAGTAATACAGAGAATATATTAAAGATATATATAATTAAATAAATATCTTAATAGTGTAATGTATTAATTAAGTAATACTATTAATTTATTTATACTATTTATTAATAAATAAAAGTATTAAAAAATTAATATGATCATGATGATGATTAACGTCCACTAAGACCAAATTGGTCTATTAGACCTTAAGAGGATAAGTGATTACTTGTGATTCTTTAGAATTTTGTTTTTGTGCTCGAAAAACATTAAGATAAGATTTCCAAGATCACCATATTTTTCTTGAGTTAAGAGGTTAGGTAGGTTGGTAGTGTGATAAATATTTTGAAAATGAGATCTAATATGGGTATAGGCTCAACAATATAAGAGAAAGTGCTTTTCATCTTGAACATTTTTAGTGTCACAAAGGTGACACACTCTTTCATCCCATGGCGTTTTAGGAATTGACCAACACCCAGTTTCACTATGGAGATCGTCAGAATTTGTTCTTATCTTAGCAATGCCTATTTTTTTCTTTATGCTTGGCAAAACACATAAATAATTTTGATCTTCTAGATTAGGGTTGATTACATCTTTATAATACCTTAATTTTCTTTTTCCCTCTAACTCTTTATCACACCACATTTTCTCCTTAAATTTTGATTTGACGTTTTTTTTAATAGTATCCATATTCTGCAAAATGGTTTCTTCCATGATTCCTCAATAGTTTAGCCAAGATGGGGTGTCTTTATGCCATCATCGCTTGAGTCGATGGTGGTTATGACTTGATTTTGAAACAATTTTAGGTAGTCTCTTGTCTTCCATATTGTTTAACTTGTTCTTATACATTAGGTATCTAGTCATAGCCATGCTCTAAATGGGGGAGAGACTTGTTTCTAAGAGGATGATGGGATAGGGTGTATTTCCTTTAATTTTGAAATTATAGGTTATAAAATTCTTTTGTATTTGCTCTATTTTTCTCCAAGATTCATGAGATATACTATAGCCCCAGACTTCACATCCATAAAGAATAACAAGTGTAACAAGAATCTCAAAGAGGATTTTCTTCTTATCGCAACTCGAAAGATCAACTGATTTACAATTGTTTTCAAGCCCATAATAAGTTTTTCATCCCCCAATAATCTTTTTCTCAATGCTATAATTCCAATTGAGCTTGTGGTAAATATCAATTCCAAGATATCTGTATGAAGTCACTTCCTCCAATTTGTTGTTGTCCTATATAAAAGTATCATAAGGGATCTTATTGGATTTAATAATCATGACCTTGGTCTTATCACTATTAAGAGTCATACCCATATTGAAACTTATATGAATAATAAATTTTTAATTAGTAAAAGTACATTATATTAAAATATTATATAAATAATTAAAACAATTATATACTACCAATAAATTAATAAAATATTNTTATAAATAATACATTAATAATATATAAAATAATAAATACATGGATGCTTTAAATCATTAAATGTATTAAATAAATAGCTTTATAATACAATCTATTAATTAATTTATATAATTTATTATTTTATTAATTAATTTATGACACGTAATAAAAAGTATTAATAATGTAAGTTATTAATTAATTTATCCATTAATAAATTCTTAAAGTATTAAAATTAATTGATTAATATAAAATAAAAATACATTTATTTATAATATATTAGTGATTAATGTATTATTTAAATAAAACACTAATCATATATAAATGCATGTATAAAATGATAAAAAAAAACAATATTAATATGTTCAAATAAATGTACTAAATAAATTAAACATTAATTCTATTTAATTTATAAATTAAAGTATTAAAACATTATAGAATTAATCATAGTTTTTTTTATCATTTTATACATGCATTTATATATGATTAGTATTTTATTTAAATAATATATTAATATGTTCAAATAAATGTACTAAATAAATTAAACATTAATTCTATTTAAATTATAAATTAAAGTATTAAAACATTATAGAATTAATCATAGAATGTATAACATGATTAATACATTAATTAAAAAATTTAAACATTAATAAAGTGACTTAGGTTACCAGTTCGGTGAAAGTGGAGTGAAGCTCACAATCTAGAGCAAGAAAGATGTAAGATATAAAAATTAATGGAATCACTCAAAATATTAAATATTAATGAGTTAACAACATAATGATTCAAGCGCATTTTCTTCCACATATTCAAACACATAATTTATCATTTTCCAGCGCATTTTCTATGACAGATTCTCAATAATGATTTGTGGGCTTATTTACAGGTGACATTGTATGTGGAGAATGAAAGTCCCAGGGAAATAAGAGAGGTCATAGACAAGCATATATAAACCTTATAGAATTAATCATATAAAAAACATGTATAAAATGATAAATACATTATTTAAAAAAAATTAAACATTAATAAAGAGACTCGTGTTACCAGTACAGTACCCCGTGAAACTGGAGTGAAGTTCACAATTTAAAGCAAGTGGACCAAGAAGCAAGTGGACGAAAAAAAATGTAAGATATAAAAATTAATGGGACTATCATTAATCATTCAAAAAATGCAATATTAACGAGTTAACACCATAATGATTCAAGTGCATTTTCTGCCACAGATTCAAGCACATAATTTATCATTTTCAAGTGCATTTTCTATGACAGATTCTCAATAATGATTTCTTGGCTTATTTATGTGGAGAATGAAAGTGCCAAGGAAATAAGAGAGGTCATAGACGGGAGGTTGGCCTTTTCCAGAGTATATCACATATGAGTTATTTGGGAATGCTTTCACAGATATTTGGGATGTTGAAGTCTGGAGGTCTTTTACGCACATCTAATATATTTTCACGCACATCTCGATCAATGAAGTTTGGATGTCTTCAAGGGAAGATTGATAATGCTCCCATGTTTATCTTCATAAGGAATATAACATAGAAACCCAAAGAGACATTAAAAAGAAATGAGATTCTATTTGTTTCTTAGAATAATAAATTATAGACTAAAATTTTATAAATAATAAATTTCAAAATTATCAACAATAATTATTATGGAAAATATATAAATACTTAGGTAAATCTTTTACTTGTCGATTGAACCGTGCTTCATGCTTTTGAACCCGAATTTACGAAACATATATCTCATTATTATACTTGTTGAGTACGGCAGAGGTCGACACTACATTTCTATATGTTCATTAGTTTATCATAAAACACATGCTTTTATTCAGATAGATACAATAAGAACCTTAAGTTTACTTTCTTAAACATGAAATCATGGAACATTTAAGAAGAAGGTTAACAACGACAGTAACCATAGTTGTTCCATTACAAACACTATTTAAAATATAGTGCTAGATGTACAAATGTGTTTGTTTA
>JZKD02S0509635.1:86640-105554 GCA_000966675.3 Picea glauca
AGTTGTCTCCACCACTCCAAGCATAACTCTCAGTTCCGAAAATTTCTTTTTAGTGAAGGACTTGGTGAATATGTCTGCAACCTACTATTCTATGGGGAAGTATTGTGGTGAAATGAATCTGTCATGGATCATCTCACGGATGTAGTGCATGTGATGAACTTCCCATCCGTGATAAGTGGCAATGGCCAAAACTAGTCGAATGTAGTCCATTTTTGCAACAAGTGCAAATGACTTTGTGTAGTCTATGCCATGTACCTGTGAGTATCCTTTTGTGACAAGTCGAGATTTATACTTGTTGATCTCACCATATACAACAATATTTGTTCGATATATCCATCGGCATCAAACAAACTTTCTTCCTTTCGGAAGTGGAACCAAGTCCCATGTGTTGTTGTCCATACGAGCAAAGTACTCTTCATCCATGGTAGCCTCCCAGAGTGGGTTTCCAGCAGCCTCATAGTGTGAATTTCGATCTGAACCAACTGACATATAGAAATGTATGGGCAACAAAGGTTTTTTGGCATCCAGGGCTTGAGGAGCCCCAAACAACTGTGATCTAGTCCTTCTTGTATCTACAGGATCACCGACTAGTTCACCCACATCTTTTTCTCTGCCCAAGTTGGAAACTTAGTTGGAGAAGCCATGACATAATCATCATCCTCTATATAAGACCCAAAATTATTCTCCGATGCCTGCTATGAAGTGCTCAAAGAAGTTTTCAACTCCTCCTCATAAGTGACAACAAGTGGTTCCTCGACAGGGTCTTCTGAAAAATCATGCAGTGATTCTTCTTCAAACTTCACACTTCGATCTAGAATGAACTTTTCAGTGTGAGAGTCCGGAAATCTATATCCTTTGACACCTTCAAGATATCCAACAAATATGCATTCAACACTTTGAGGATCCAAATCCTTCCTCTTATATGTCGGAATGTAAGCCCATGCTCATGAACCAAAAATATGAAAGTGTGACACTTTCGGTTTCTTACTGGTCCAACATTCAAAAGGAGTGGTGCCTTTGAGTGATTTGTGAGGAACTCGGTTCTAAATGTATGCTGAAAAATTAATAGCTTCAACCCATATCTTGGGAGCTAATGATTTCAATTGTAGCATACAATTGGCCATCTCTTTTAAGGGTCGATTTTTCCTCTCTGCAACATTGTTCTGTTGTGGTGTATATGGCATTGTGTGTTGTAGTTGTATACCTGCATCAATACAAAGTTGTTTCACATCTTTGTTGACATAATCCCCCCCATTATCAGTACGGAGTATCTTAATCTTACACCCAAACTCATTTTAAGAAAGTTCTTTAAATTCTATAAGGCATTCAAATACTTTCGATTTTAATTTCAAAACAAATACCCAAGTAAAGCGAGAGAAATCATCTATGAAGGTGAGTACATATTGAGCCTTACTAATTGAAGGCTGCGGGAATGGGCTCGTGATGTCCCTGTGAATCAACCTAGGAGGTGAAGAAGTTCTCTGTGCCTTCCCTTTGTCAAACTTTTCCTCTGGATGCTTGCCAAGAATGAATTCTTGACATACACTTCTTGTGAATTTAATAGCTGACAATCCCTCTACCATGTTTTCCTTATTGAGTTGATACAAGTACTCATAGTTTAGATGGCCAAATATTTCATTCCATAACCTGCTGATATCATTAGATTGTGATAGAAATATAGTGCTAATATATTTAGGAACAAAGTGGGAGAAGAAATACAAAGAGAACTGTGATCTGTAATTCCATGTGCAAGTTGTGAGCCTTTGGAAATGTCGGTAATCACTGTGGAGTCTGGAGTGAACTCCACCTTCCTTCCAGAGCTAGAATGAGTGATCTGATATATCAAGAGAATATTTGCGGACAGAGAGGGAACATGAATCACATTTGTGAATCATCCCCCTTCAATATCAACAATTCCTTCTCCACACACCTTTGTGGGTGTGGCATCTCCCAAGTAAATTGGGGATCTGGTGCTTTCTTCGATGGACGAAAATTCATCTTTCGATGCATCCATATGGTTCAATGCACCTGAATCAAGGATCCAATATGATGGAGTGGATGTGATGGCCATTAAATCATGACCATCTCATTCTCTCCCTCTGGTTCTGTTATCGTCTTTCTTCTTTGCATTTTCGGGCACCGTGAGATTGTGTTGCTGCAATTGCTTAGCCATCTCATTGATAGTCTTCCTCATGCAATTTTATTCAAGAAGAAAACATTTGGAACAGTAACTGCAAATTTTTCTTTCCTTCTTCTTCTTACCCTTAGTCTCAAAAGAGTTATCTGAAGATTATGCGGATCTCTCCTTCTTCGATTCAGGAAATTTACCCATTCCTTTTTTCTTGTCTTTTCCACTGCTCTTTGGAGCATTAGTAGCCGCAAGTGCTTGGCTCTTGGAATGCTTGATGGAACCCATTTGGACTAACTTAGATTTATCTTGAGTCAATTTTGCAATGAAATCATTCAATGGAGGCATTTTCCATTTTTCCTGAGTCAATTTAGATGCTTGAAAAGATGACACAAATACAGAATATTCAGGGCCTAATTTCGAGAGAATTGAAAGGATGAGTTGTTATTCTTCTTTCGTGAATCCACATGAATTAAGTTCAACGAGGAGGGATTTGAACTTGGTGAATAATTCTTGTAGGTTTTTGAAATGAATTGGAGTTAGGGATATGAGTTCATTCTCTAGTTGATGCACTCTCATTGCATCCTGCTTGTCAAATAGTCCTTCCAATGTGGTCCAGACCACATCGGGATTAGTGGCTCTACTGACATGAAAGAGGATATATATGGAAATTGATAGGCATATCAACCCAATTTCTTCATATAATTTATTGAAATACTTTATCTTCTCCACTACAACAGTCGATTCTTTCTCCATTCCCATTGTTACCCGGTAAAGCCCTTTGCTTCGGAGGAGCAGAGAGATCTCTGTCTTCCATTCGAAGTAATTGAAAGGATTTAGAATGAGTTTTGTGGGCTCGGAGAGATGATCAATTTCTTCTTTCTGCGCCTCCTAATGATCTATACCTACAAATAAAAACATGTACAATCCACTAAATTCAATCTAGCTCTGATACCATGTAGAATTCCTGCAGAAACCCCGATAGATCTAGAATTCTAGTTAAATTGAACACATGAAATTTGTTGATATTAAATAGATGAGAGAAAGGTTTTTCTCCATAAATCAGAGAATTATATAAATAAAAAATGAATATACATTAGAAACCAGCCTCAAAAAAGAAGAGAGGAGGGGAATATATAGATTTTCCAACATAGAAATTCTAATTAAAAAAAGATAGAAATAGCTAAAATATGTGTTATAAGCTAAGGGATACCACATAGTTCAACCTAGACCACTAAATATACATGTCACACTCTCATTAATGTCCACACGAGTCAAGTGATGTGCATGAGCTCACTTAAGCTCACTTAACTGACAAGAGAAGCAGTTCTAACTCACTTAACTGACCCGAAATAGTAGTTACTAATAATAGTAATAAAAAAAATCATTGATTAAGGAATAAATCTCTCACTCAAAGAAGAGGTGCTCATTCCCCAATAATAGATGATTTTTTTCATGGGGGAGTTGGAATAAATCATGAATAAATCAAGAAAATGAAGAGCCGGGAGTTGAGTCTTGATCTAAAAATAACAGTTTTCCCTAAAATCTAGGGATGAGGCACCCTTCTTCTCTATGTGGCCAAATTAGGTGAAATAAAGTGTAAATGAATGTATTAACCAAGATCTAGGAGTCTAAGGTAGGTATAAACTAATGCAAGTTAGGTTTATGCTCCAACAAAGTGTTAACAAAAGAAGTCATTAGAGTCGAAGCTCATGTCTGTCATTGTATTTTGTATTTGTGCACAGTTCCAAAGTTATTAATATTACATTTTGTGTATTGAAAAAGTTTTTTTCTTATTTTTGAGTTTATGTTCCAAGCATAGCACTGTGTTAATTCCACATTTATAAATTATTTCGTTAAGTGTGTGTATTCACAACACACAACAAAATGAGTATTTTGTGCACTACACAGTGGGTTTGAGAACTTTGTAGCGTAGCTTGTTTGGTGTGAAGTATTTGAAACTACGTTGCACGGAGTAGAATGTGGGCACCATTGACCCAACAGAGTCAATCCCAAGATATGGTATCAGAGAAGGTTATATCAAAACAATTTTGTCATAGAAGAAATTCTATTCAAAGTAAAATATGGCGTCTACCTCAAATCTGCAACCTCCCGCTTTTAGAGGAAATAATTATGAGATGTGGTTCTTGATCATGAAATATTTGTTTCAAGGTCAATATGCATGGGAAATAGTCGAGAATGAATATGTGGAACCAACAGATCAGGAAGCATATAATTCCCTCACACAAGCTGAGAAAGATGTCTTGAAAGGTCAAAGAAAGAAAGATGGAAAGACATTTTTTTACATACATAAATCCATGCATGGGAGCATACTTTCAAGAGTTTCATAGGAAAATCAAGCCAAGGAAGCATGGGACATATTACAAACCTCTTATCAGGGTATGTAAAAAGTAAATATGACAAAAGTACATATTCTTACAAGAGATTTTGAAACCATGTTAATGAAAGATTCAAACACAATAGATTCATTCTACACTCACATCATTGGACTGATAAATCATATTAAGTCTCATGGTGAAACCAAAACAAACATAAAATTTGTTGAGAAGGTACTGAGGAGTCTTCCTCCTAAATTTGATACCCTTGTTGTGACTCTAGAAAAAAATAAAGACTTGAGTCAGTTCAGTCTAGATGAACTGCAAGCTTCCCTCATCAATCATGAACACATATTGAATAGATCAAGTATGTCATTAGAGAATTCATTTTTTGCATAGTCACCTATAAGCCATGGAAGAGGAAGGGGGAGAAATAAAACTAGAGGCAGAGGAAGGAGTTATGACAGAAGTGGATGCAGTAGAAATCCTGGAAATACTGGTGGAAGAGGTCAAAACCCAAGTACCAGCCAATCAAGTTGTCAAAGAATTGACATATCAAATATTCAATATCATTACTGTTGCTACACATTATTTTCATCACTCTTGTTACCATTAATGATGTAAACCTATTCTTTGTATTTAGAACAATCAGTTGCATTAATCCTTGAAGAAGAATGAAGACACACTTTCCCAGAGAGATGAAAATTACCTTTTCCTTTGTAAAAAAATCATAAAGTGGGATTGTCGCACCTTTTTTTAGTGTTGAGGGTGAAACTATCTAGGATCATCGCAGGTTGCACCACAATATCCTGTGATGATGTCACAATTTTCCTAGCTTTAACGATGTGACGATTTTCATATGAGGGGAAAAAGAGGAATTTCTCGAAAATTCTAGAATAGAAGCTTCTAGGGTGAGGTGGCCTCTGATCGGTTTGGATATGAGTCATGTCCATGATATCATGGGATCATCCTAACCTCTTCTCTATATCCTTTTAACCTTATAAAAGGACAAAAATTCTCATGGAAAAATATTAGATTAAGCTTTTGGGGTTGGAAAGTTCTTGAGTTTTGTAGCTTGGAGTTTTTCGAACTTGTATGTTGGCTTTGAAATTTTCTTTGTCAAGAGAGATTGTTGATATTAGAATCCATGGAACAAAAGTGTGTGGGAAGAAAGGAACTATTGGAAGGAACCTGACAACATCAACGCATATGGTTGTATCTTTCTTCCTCATTATTTAATACAATGATATATTTCTTTCCCATAAAATTGGTCTTATTTTATTGTATGACTCCTTGATCACATACATAGTTTTTGTTGAGTATACATTGTTGCTTTCACTTCGTTGGCTTATGTATTTTTATGTGTTCAACATCCCATAATTCTTGGAGCAGAGTGAGGATGACACTAGGGAGGACAAACAACATTTAAAAGGTATGTCATTTATCTCTTGTTAGTTAGTATGCTTGATAATTAAAACTTAGGGGAAGTTTTATATTCTATATTGTTTTGTTCTAGTTTCATGGTACAACTAGGGAGATCTATTTTTGTCCACACTTATCGATTTGTCCGATAAAATCTATAAAAGGCATGGACATTATTCATATGAGTGAATAAATAGACAATATAATCAGAACAAGCAAAGTCTAGATCAGTCACACAACGCAAATAACCAAACTCGCCCTATGTTTATGGTGTGCATTTTAGTTGTGCCTAGCACAGTAGAAATGCCTAATATTGTGTCACTAGTTCAATGAAACGTTTCTCAAGAAATTCAATGTGACATATGGTACTTATATTCAGGCTTCCATAACCACATGACATGAAACATAGAACTGTTTTATAGTTTGGATGAGTCAGTCCAAACCAAGGTTACACTTGGAACATACATCCAATTCATTCTCTTAGGGAAAGGAAGTATAAAATTTTAACTAGACAAGGAGAACAAAAGGTTATGTCTGATGTATATTGTGTGTTTGTTCTGAAGCATAATATGATGAGTACAGAGCAACTATTACAGAAAGGATATAGAATCTAAATGGAAGATAATCACTGTGTGATCATAGATAAATGCCCAAGCAATCTTCTTATTGAAAAATCCAGATGACAAGTAACAAGATGTTCCCATTGACATTAAATACAGTCAATAAGAAGAATATAGTGAAAACCATTGATAAAGGAAAAAGTGTGTAGTTAAACACTACATTTACAATAGAAAGTGTGTGGAGTTCTAGTGAAGAAAATAGTGCGCGCAGTATCAATAAAGGAGAAAATGGCATAGAGATGAAGACAAAATTCCAATATGAAATACAGGATGATTCTTGGCTATGGAATTTCAGATTTGGACATTTGAACTTTGGAGGAATAAAGCTACTACACACAAAGGGTATGGTAAAAGGTTTTCCATTGATTGAAAAACCAGAAAGGATATGTGAAGGATGCATATTTGGCAAGTAGCACAGAGAATCATTTCCAGTTGGTAAGTCTTACAGATCAAAAATTCTAGTAGAAACAGTACACTCAGACATTTGTGGACCAATGAAAACTCCATCAATAGGAGGAAGCACCTATTTTCTAACATTAATTGATGATTTCTCAAAAAATACATGGATTTATTTCCTAAAGAATAAATCTCATGCATTAGGTTGTTTTCAGCAGTTTAAATCACTTGTGGAGAAACATAGTGGTTTTTACATCAAGTGTCTAAGAATGGACAAAGGAGGAGAATACATTTCAAGAGAATTTCAGAAATTTTGTAAAGTTCATGTCATCTAGAGGAAATTTATTGTTTGATACACACCACAACACAATGGTGTCACAGAGAGAAAGAATAGAACCATCATGGAAGTGGCGCACAATATACTGATAACCAAAATTTTTTCAAATGAGTAATGGGATGAAGCAGTAACAACTACAATATACATCTTGAATAGATGTATGACAAAGAGTGTGAAGAATAGAGTTCCTCAGGAAGCCTGGACATGTTCAAAGCATAATGTGGCGCACTTAGATTTTTTTGGTTGCATTGTTCCAGATGAACTGAGAAGGAAGTTGGACAACAAATAAATTTTTTTATATTTGTTGGATATGTTGAAGAAACAAAAGGATACAGGTTGTATGAACCTGTCGCAAGGAAATTCATAATCAATCGTGATGTTTAGTTCGTGGAGAATGAAGCATAGGATGGAACCATTGCAAAGATAGTAAAAATTATTGACGCAATGGAGTATGCTAACACAAAAGATGAAGTGGTTCAAACACCATGCACAATTCAGTGAGTAGAGTCGTCTACACCTTGCACTACGATGCAAATTACTGTGCACAATACTCCAGTAAGAACAATAGGTGTGCAATCTACACCTAGAGCACAACAAACATCAACAAGCAGTCCAAGAAGTTCTTCATCTCCAGATCCAACTTTAGAAAGTCTGTTACCAAAAAAGATAAGAATTCTATGCGACATCTATAATGAAGATGCAACAAATTCATTTTCAGTTTTTTCTCTGTTTTCACAAATAGACGATCCATTAACCTTTGAAGAAGTTGTCAAAGAGGATGTATGGGCACAAGCCATGGATGACGAAATCATATGCATAGAGAACACTCAAACATGGAATTTGGTTGATGTACCTGAAGACATGGATTCTATAAGCGTCAAGTGGATTTATAAAACCAAGCAAGAAGCAAAAGGAAATGTACATAAGTACAAGGAAAGGTTAGTTGCAAGAGGCTTTACACAACAACCTAGAATTGATTACAATGAAACATTTTCACTAGTGGCACGCATGGAAATAGTCAGAACCGTGTTAGCTATTGTCACGCAATACAAATGGCCATTTTATCAAATGGATGTAAAGTCAACATTCTTAAATGGAAACTTAGAAGAAGAAGTATATGTGGAACAACCAAAAGGTTATGAGGTTCCAGGACAAGAAGACAAAGTATATAGATTAAATAAAGCATTGTATGGATTAAAGCAAGCTCCAAAAACTTGGTACAGTCACATAGATTCTTATCTCATAGAAAATAGATTTCAGAGAAGTGAAAATGAGCCAACATTGTACATAAAATCAAATCAACAAGGTAATGTGTTAATTGTTTGTTTATATGTGGATGATTTGATATTTACAGGTGATTTTGGCATAGAAGAATTCAAGACAGTCATGCAGGATGAATTTGAAATGATTGATTTGGGGCTTATGAGATATTTTCTAGGAATAGAAGTACACCAGTCTGAAACTGACATAGTTATCTCACATTCCAAGTATGTGCATGAAATATTGAAAATATTGAATATGGTGAATTCAAAAGAAACACCAACACCTGTCATAATAGGATTGAAGCTAAGCAAGGAAGATAAAGGGTCCAAGGTGGATCCCACACTGTTTAAAACACTAGTAGATAGTGTTATGTATCTAACAGTGAAAAGACCTGACATTATGTATGGAGTGAGCCTAATTTCAACGTTCATGGAAAATCCAAAAGAATCACATTGGAAGGCAGTAAAGAGAATACTGAGATATGTAAATGGAACAAAAGATTTTGGTATTAAGTACTCCACTTCATAATATTTCAGACTCACTTGATACACTGACAGTGATTGTGGAGGAAGCATCGATGACAGGAAAAGTATCTCAAGGTACACATTTAATTTTGGAACAGGTATGGTATCATGGGAATCAAGGAATCCACCCATAGTGACACTCTCTTCAGCTGAAGCAAAGAACGTCACAGTTACAAGCGCAGTTTGTCAAGAAATTTGGATGAGAAGGATGTTAAAAGATTTGTTGCATGAATAACAAGAACCGGTAACAATATTTTGTGACAACAATTAAACCATTATGTTATCAAAGAATCATGTGCTTCAGAGAAAACCAAGCACATTGATACAAGGTATCACTTCATCAGAGAATTACTGAATAAAAAATAGATCTGTTTAGAATTTTGCAGGTCAAAAGAACAATTTGTAGACATTTTCAGAAGGGCTTTAGCAATAGATGCATTTCAGCATCTACGTAGTAGTCTAGGAGTCTGCGCAGTAAAAAATGAGTGACAATAAAATGAAAACTCAAAATTTTGATGTAATTTTCTTTTGTAATCCCACCTACTTATAATTAAGGGGGAGTGTTGGCATATGTAATTACAAGTCGGTGAGGTCTTCATGTCTCCTCCGATTTCTCTATCAGTCATTTCTTCAGTGGTTTGTCAGTTAGCCAAAATTTTAGTCAGACTGACTGACATTTGTAAGTGCAAAGTCACACATTTAATCAAAAGTCTGTCGGCAAGAAGGAAGCTATAAACGGAGCCGATCTTTATCTTCTCGGGTTGATTTAAGTGGTTGAAGAGTCAGTCGAATTAATGACAGTCTTTAATTTTGAGTCAGTCTTAGCGTCTATAGGAAGTTTCAGTCGGAGTCCATATAAGTCTAAATCATTTAGTTAGTCAATGATGTTAGATGATGTTGAAGAGAAGCACTTGAGGCATAGAGAAGAAGCAGAGAGGTAGAGAGAACTGGCAGCAGTTGAAGAGTTGATAGAAGAAGTCATTAGAGATGAAGCTCATCTCTGTCATTGTATTTTGTATTCTCTCACAATGCCAAAGTTACTGATATCAATTTTTGTGTACTCACAAAGTTTCAGTCTTTTTTCTTTAGTTTATGGCACACTATGTTAATTCTGCATTTATAAATCATTTCATTAAGTGTGTGTTTTCAAATCACGCAATAGAATGAGTAGTATGTACACTACATAGTGGTTTTGAGAACTTTGTAGCATAGCTTGTTTGGTGCACAGTATTTCAAACTATGCTGCACAGAGTAAACTGCACGCACCATCGACCCATCGGAGTTGATCCCAAGACTAGAGACATATCCAACTATTGTTTTTTAGCCACCAATTTATTGAGTTGAAATTCGAGTTGATTGAGTTTACATAGATCCATAATCCATTTACCTATTAGCAAAGATGTGGGAAATTTATAGTGATACAGACATGGGGATCACTCTTGAATTACCTGTCGATGTCTGGACTTGGGCTGATACATAATCTAGCTTAAGCAACTCAGAGAGCCTTCTTAATATTTTTGTGACTCTGAGATCCCCTAGCTGGGTATTCCATCAAATCATTGACAACGAACAGACAATGATCTCTCCTTAGCTGATCAGAAGAATGGTTTTCTAGGCCCAAGCTGCAAATAGCTATCAACGATAGAAACATTGTTAACATTGGCATACTATGTACCTAGAACATTCCGTCATACACTCCATCCTAGTGCAGTTAATCACATCCTCCCAAAGAATTGAACTCTGGACTTCAATCTGTCTTTTGTTGAAGTTGTTTGTCTTGCAAGAGCCCAAGCAAATGTATACTCTAAACATGTTGTTTCACATCTTCTCTTCCACCGTCGAGGGTTTCCATCAGCGAAAACGTGTACTCTAAATTATTTTATTTTTCGTTATCTAAATTTATTTGTATTTAATAAAATCTTGACATGTTTCTTTATTTAAAAAATTCTTTCATATGGTTAGGATGCTTTATGGAATATGGGTCAAAAAATGTTTACTCGTTAGGTTCTCATTTATAGTGTTGTCTAGATATTTTTTTCACTTCAATATAGGTCTTTACACGAACACTAGACTAAATCTGTATAAACAAAGGCCATAAGAGGGAGATCATTTTTCATCATATTGTACTTTCTGCAATTTAAGCCACACAATCATACTCATTTGAAGCCTATAAGATTCCGCTTATATTCAACCATGCAGATAATAAAAAAACTGATAACAAGAAGACCTATAAAATATTTTTACACGCACACGTCTGGTTGTGAATTTGCTCCCTATCATCTAATCTATCATATTGTAATAGTTAATTAAAATTACAAGTCATTTGCAAGCATAATCCCTAGAAAGGAAACAATATTTCCCTAATCACTAGATTTTACATGAGGCATCTTGGGCTTCGTGGACTCATGTCAAGTTCTATGATAAATTGACATTATGGCTAAACCAGATTTACTCATTGTGGTAGGGTCTTGTTTCCCTTTACAGATTGCCATGCTACATCTACAGGAATTCACACATATATTTAACCGTAAACAAAAGGAAATTATGCTCAGAATATCTAACTATCATATTCACAACAATGAGAAGGTACTTATCTTGTTTGAAAATTGAATACCAAGAAACTGATTAGAATATAGAAATTTTCTAACCAATCATGGATAGTCCCTTAAAAATACAATGTGTTTCTGATCTTTGTTGTGGAATTTTCTAACCAATTATAGATAGTCCCTTAAAAATACAATGGTGGGAGAGAAACTCATGGCGAAGTTATTGTTTTTTTTTCCTCTCCTCCACTTTATGTGTTCTCTTCCAAAGAAATTTTGACTTATTTTTGCCTTCTCAACCATCAACTTCAGCTACCGGTTGATCCATTTAAGATATAATTGCTTTTTATCATCAATAATGTATTTCTAGGATCAATGATTCATGACATATCTTAAATAATAGTCTAGATATTAAATCATTCTATTGACATACTTCCATTTGTAGAAGTACATGTTATATAGGAAAGCACTCTAGATACAAATATACAACAGTGAATCATATAACTTACAATTTTATATACAAAACACACAATGTTTTTCTTGGGTCACCACATCCTCCAAGAACCACAAACAATAACAAACTATAAACATAATCAAATCAACTATATGTTCTTGTGTCAGAAGTACATCAAGAACTACCAACTTAAATTAAATTATGTTACTCTGTTATATAATTTTACCAACAACATAAATAATACTTACAACTGCACCACACTCAATCAAAAAAAAAGATCACACACAGATCTGAAAGCTGAAAGATTGGACGGGTCAAATATGGGAATAATGTGTCGTTATCTTGCAATCAAAAAACAATAGCCAAATCTCATATTACTTAACATCATAGGAATAATAATAAATTCCATTCACATCCTTTCTTGTGACCCAATCGTTGCTCTGCAATGGCTCTTTCTTGGACAAAATTAGGCAACTCAGCAAATTCTTGGTTGACGCCCCTCTGACCTTCACTATGCATAAAACATGTTCAAAACTCTCCAAATCGGAAGGGATGGTGAGGACGTCGATCTGATCCATTTGGAACTCCTAAACCAATCTGTCTACCAAAGCGGGGTTGATTCAAATAAGAAATGCGCACAAAATATCATTTTCTCTCCAAGTCAGCCATTGTATAGAATGAGTCTCCTAAAAGATTTCGTTACATGAAGTGATTCTCTCTTCATAGGAAATAAAGAAACAACAATCTCACACCCTTAACCTGAATTCTTTTAATTAATATGGCATCTCGTTAACCTGACGAAAACCCTCTTCTCTCACAGGCAGCGTCTCCCCAGATTTCTCGTGCTCTTCATTTATCGCCAAATCGTGGCCTCCTCCTGTAACCCCAACAATCTGACTGTACACTTCCAGCTATACTGGACAACTGTACTTTCTATTTTTGTCTTGCTTGAGCCTATTTAGCACAACCATCTCCCATTGCATTTTACTTCACTTAACTTCTTCAGTACTTCTTCATACATTTCAATATACTGTTCTATTCTTTTCTCTTTGCATTTATCTTTGCTTCACAATTTATCATGGTATCAGAGCTTCAAGAGAAATCCTCTTCACACAGTCCATAGAGCAACATGATCCTCACAGCGCAGAGCTTCACGGATCTTGAGAGCACGTGACATAGACTCTTTCACAAGGTTTGGAGAGCCGTCTGTCATACTCTCGAAAGATCCTTGCAGGAAACTTCCATGAGGAAGCAGTATGTCATACGCTCAAAGATTAGCATAAGAATCTCACGCGAGGTTGCAGAGCGTACTACGCTCGAAAGTTTCAAAGAGAAGAAACACGAGAAGGGAGAAGAGAGTGTAGAAAGAAGAAACTTTAAATATTCTTACACATTTTTCAAGAATCATCAAAGATTGATGAAGAAGAGTTGCAGAATGGAAGAACATTTAAAGAACTCGAAGAATTCATTCAAAATCGTTAAAGATTCCTACAGAAGGCAGAATCGTTTAAAGATTTCAAGAAATCGCTCAAATATGTCAAAGAAAGTGGCAGATAACAAAGAACTCGTCAAATTCTTTCAAATCTTTGAAAGATTCACAATTTTTTTCTTCGGTAGGAGAAATTTCTTTCAAATTCAGCAAAGATCCCATCTACTATGCAAAGAACAGCCACTGAGGCTGTAAGAAAAAAGTGCGGAAAACCAGTTTAGAAGGGACGAAGAAAGCGCGGAAAAGGCGAAAGAATTTCAGCCATTAGATCTTCCGCAGAGGCCCGACAGTCGTTGGATCATTGAGAAAGTGCACAAGGTTTAGTCCTCTAGAGTGCACAGGAGAGATTTCGACTTGTGAAGTCGCGAAACCTCGACATCATCTGGACCGTCCATCAAGAGACACGTGGCGAGATCCTATTCCATCGCAAAATCGGTAATCGAGAGTTGGATGCGCAAAGGCGATTGCACTCCAAAAACTTCGATACGCGATATTGTGAAATCCCGAGAGGACTTGTGAGATGTCCATCTCAGAGGACAGGTGGAAGTAGATCCAAGCCATCACTCCATCGTAATTTCAAAGTTCGGGATATCGGAGGTCTTTTTGACAAAAGACACTCCACGACGAATGTCGCGAAATCGCAATTCACGAAATAGCGATAAGATCTCAGCCGTCCATTTGTTTGGACACATGGCAGACATCGAGGAAATCGTCGGTGTTTTGGAAATCGCAGTTTCAAGTTGTCAGAGAAATTTGGAGTCGCAAGTCACGAACTCATGAAATGACAAGGACCGTCCATCCTGAGGGGACGCGTGGCATAAATCCGAGGACTCGGGAAATATCCCGGAAAGGAAAGGGCCATCAATAGATCGGGATTCGGTGTTTCACGAATCCTGAGGACAAGAAGCACAAGCATTTCAGAACTGCGAAGTCTGAAATCCCGACAGGAGGAAAGCTCTGTTTTGGGGCCCAACTGACATCATCTTGTCAAAATGAGGGATCGGGAATCTCCACGGTGAAACCCCCGAAGCATATTTGAGTCGTCCATCTGTTGAGGACACGTGGTAGAGATCGAGGCTTTCCGAAAATTTCCCGAAAGCAGAGTCCATCGGCTTTACGGGATTCGGAAAAGAGTGGATCCTCGAGACGAGAAGTTCCGAACATATCAAGTTGCGAATTCGCGAGGAGAAATCAGGACCATCCATCTGTTAGGATGGGTGGAGGCGATTAAAGCAATCGCAGAATTTCCCAAAAAGAAAACGCCATCAAAAAATCGGAGATCGGGGAATTGAGGAGTCATAAGAGCTCGTCATCAGAACTCGCGAAGTCCCGATTCGCGATATCCCGATAAGATCCGGATCGTCAGATCAAAGGAAGATCTAGACCATTGAATTGTCCAAAGGCGAATTTCGCATTTCAGCAATTTGAAAGGCAAAAAACCCGAAAAGCCCGTAGGGCTTTAACGTTAAGGAACATTGTCACATTGCACCATGACAAAGGCCAATTCAAGAATGATAAGCTCTTTTCGGCCATTGACAAATCGACGTTTCGGTGATCGGAGGTAAATACGAAATTTCCCTCTATTTTTTCAGCAAATTTTTTTTATGGCATCGTCTAGCAATTTAGGACCAAATCAGGGTCCGATTCTTCTGGGAAAGAATTACGAGTTTTGGTCTCTTCGAATGAGGTCGTTCTTGCAAGCACAAGAGTTTTGGGAACCAGTGGATCTTGGATATGTGGAACCAGACCCCGCAGCCCTGTCTGCCATGACAAATCCACAACAAATTGCTCAGGCAACATTGACGAATAAAGAAAATAAAGTGAAATTCTGGATTCAAAATTCTGTGGATGACTCGATTTTTTCGAAAATCACAGGCACTGGTACTTCCAAACAAGCCTGGGACATCCTTAAATCTTCCTACCAAGGAAATGACAGGGTGAAAACAATTAAACTACAGACCTTAAGAACGCAAGTCGAGACTCTAAGGATGACAAAGTCTGAAAATGTGGATCAGTTCATGACCCAATTCATGGGAATCGTGAACTAGATCAGATTGACTGGCGAAGCCATCACTGATCAACGAATTGTTGAGAAAATTCTCAGAAGTTTACCCAAGAAATTCGAAATGGTTGTAACAACAATCCTTGAATCCAAGGATCTGTCAATATTTTCAACAGATGAACTAATTGGTTCTCTAGTGACACATGAGACCAGACTGCATCTCACATATGAGTCAATCTCCAATTCCTTCAAAACTCAATTCTCCTTCAGCAGAGGGAGAGGCACGGGTAGAAGCAGAGGTCACCAAGGAAGAGGGAGAAATAAAAGTAACTGTCACTCCAGTGGAGGTAGTAGACAACAATATATGAATCAAAATTTCCAAGGTCAAAGACAACAACAACAAAATCAACATTAGAATTTCCAGCCTCAAAAAGGCAGAGGGAGAAGATCAAATGAGAAATCAAGCATACAATGCTATTACTGCAAAAAGTATGGGCACTATGAATCTGAATGCAGGAAGAAGAAAGCAGATCATCTCTCAGGCAAAGCACATGTGTCAAATCACACGGGAGAAAACTCAAGAGGTATGTTTCTCTCATGCTACAAGATTGAACAACAACCTAAAGATCTCTGGTTGCTGGACAGTGGATGTAGCAATCACATGACAGGTAACAAAGAATTACTTTCATGCATTGATTCTTCAATCTCATCTGATATTACACTAGGAAATGATTATTTAGTCAAAGTTCAAGGAAAAGGAATTGTTCCTATTCTTACCAAACAAAATGTAAAGAAAGACATAAACACTGTCTATCATGTTCCATATCTGAAACATAATTTGTTAAGTGTAGGACATCCCATTGAACATGGCTATAAGGTACCTTTTGAGGGAGCATCTTGCAAGATATATGACAAATTCCCAAGCAGAAAATTGATTTCTGAAATCCATATGACTTCAAATAGGATGTTTCCCCTTACCCTCAAAACTGCAAATCTGAGTCAACCATATGCACAGAGTGAACCAACCCTGAATGAAACAATGGTTTGGAATACAATATTTGGACATCTACCATTTCAGAGTCTAAGTCTTCTTCAGAAGAACTCCATGGTCAAAGGTCTACCTATCTTTAAAGAGAAAATCCCCCCATGTGAGTCTTTCATACCTAGAAAACATAAGAGAACTAGCTTTCCACAGTCATCAAATCAAGCCAAACAACATCTTGAACTTGTTCACACTAACCTATGTGGACCAATGCAAACAAATTCAATAGGTGGTAGCTTTTACTTTCTAAATTTTATTGATGATTTCAGCAGAAAAATATGGATCTATTTTCTCAGACACAAGTTTGAAACTTTTAAAAAATTCAAAGAATTCAAGGCAAAAGCTGAAAAACAGAGTGGCAAATCTATCAAAGCACTCAGGTCAGATGGAGGAGGAGAATACAACTCCAGAGAATTTGCAAATTTCTGCAAATCACAAGGCATTCTCATGCAAACAACAACCAGATATACTCCACAGCAGAATGGAGTGGCTGAAAGGAAAAATCAGACAATAATGAATATGGAAAGAACACTTCTTAAAGAGAAAAGTCCATCAAACACTTTTTGGGCTAAAGAAGTAGCATGCTCAGTTTATCTCTTGAATAGATCACCAACCAAAAGTCTAAAGATGAAAGTTCCCCAAGAAGCATGGAGTGGGACAAAGCTCAATGTAGCGCATCCAAGGAAATTTGGATGCATAGCATATGCTCACATACCTTCCGAATTAAGGAAGAAACTCGATGACAGAAGTGAGAAATGTATTTTCACTGGATAAAGTGAAACATCTAAAGCTTACAGGCTTTACAATCCAATCACCAAGAAATTAATTCTCAGCAGAGATGTAAAATTTCTGGAAAATCAATTCTGGAATGATTCAGAAAATCAACAAATGGACAGTCAAAATCCATTGCTGCCAAGTTATGAAAATGCAGAAAATTAAGAACAACAAGCACCTCAAACTACTCTTCCAAGATTGCAGGTACAAAGACAACCTGAAAATTCTCGGGATAACTTAACTTCCAGCATAGAATTATTCTTTGAACCACAAAATCAAAGAACTCGAAGTTTGAGAGAAATCCATCAGCAGTTGGATGACTTTGAACAACATAACCTTTTTTCTTTAATGTCATGTGAACCTACATCATTTAAGGAAGCAACTAAGGACCCACATTGGGTTCAAACCATGAACCAAGAAATTGACTCCATTGAGAAAAAGAAGACATGGGATCTTGTTGATTTGCCAACTCACAAGAAGAGTATTGGTGTCAAGTGGGTTTACAAAACTAAACTCAATGAAAAAGGACAGATTGAAAAACACAAGGCAAGACTTGTTGCAAAAGGATTCTCACAACAACCAGGTATTGATTATGGTGAAACTTTTGCTCCAGTAGCAAGATTAGACACTGTAAGGACTCTATTGGCCATAGCAACACAACACAAATGGAAAGTATACCAAATGGATGTCAAGTCAGCATTCCTGAATGGTTTCTTAGAAGAAGAAGCTTATGTCGATCAACCACCTGGATTTGAAGTCCAAGAGCACCCAGCCAAAGTATATCGGTTGAAGAAAGATGTGTATGGATTAAAACAAACTCCAAGAGCTTGGTACAACATAATTGACACTTATCTCATCAAAAGTGGTTTCAGCAGAAGCCAAAATGAGCCAACTCTTTACACTAAAACAGATCAGCACGGTAAAATTTTAATCGTATGTTTATATGTTGATGACATAATCTATACAGGAAATCTTGAGTTAACAGATTTTAAACATGCCATGCAATCTGAATTTGAGATGACAGATCTTGGCATAATGAAATATTTTTTAGGGATTGAGGTTCATCAATCAGCCAAAGGCATTTTTGTCTGTCAGCAAAAGTATGCAGCAGACATTTTGAAAATATTTCGCATGGAAGGATGCGATCCAATAGAAACCCCCATACCACTAGGCACAAAATTGAGCAAGAATGATGAAGGTCCTACAGTGGACTCTACTTTATACAAAAGTTTAGTAGGCAGTTTGTTGTATCTTACAGCAACTAGGCCTGACATTATGTATGCAACCAACCTTGTTTCCAGATTCATGGAATCACCTAAAGATTCTCATTGGAAAATGGTGAAACGAATTTTGAGATATGTTGCAGGAACTCTCAATTTCGGCTTATGGTACACTAAATCTGATAGTAATCAACTTTTTGGTTACACAGATAGTGATTTTCCAGGCAGCCTAGATGACAGGAAAAGCACATCTGGACATATGTTTCAACTAGGCACAAACCTGATCTCATGGGCATCAAATAAGCAGCCAATTGTATCAATATATTCTGCAGAGGCAGAGTATGTAGCTGTTACCTCAGCTTTC
>JZKD02S0509635.1:117674-161529 GCA_000966675.3 Picea glauca
TTATAACCTTGATTTGCAATTTGAATCACAGAGAGTAAATTTGACTTAAGATTGGGAACCAACATAACATTATTGAATACTCCATCTTCAATAGAAACATTTCCACTTTCAATCAGGTCTAGTGTTGTATCATCACCAAGAAAAAATTTCTCCTTAGTGCAATCATTATCTAAAGTAGAAAATTTCTCCTTATTGTGGGACATATGCCTAGTTGCTCCTAATTCTATGACCCATTCATCTTTATTTGAAACATTGGCATTAAGTGCAACAAAAAGAGCGTTACCTTTTTCTCTTATAGAGTTTTTATGATTTGAAAATTTAAGTTGCTTTTGTTGCATGTCCCATTGTTTTTTATGACAATCCTTCTCATAATGCCCTAGCTTCCCATAATAATGACAATTATTATTAAATCTATAAGAATGTTTCTTTTCTTCAAGTTGCTTTGAAAAAGGAACTGGCTTATCTTTGAATTTCTTAGTATAGTGAGTTGATCTTCCCTTGGAGACAAGTGCATGACTTTCATCATTAGATGAATCCCTTTCCTTTGCTAGGCGTTGCTCTTCCTGCAATAACTTGGCAGTAAG
The DNA here is from genome assembly GCA_000966675.3 of Picea glauca. NCBI lineage: Eukaryota > Viridiplantae > Streptophyta > Pinopsida > Pinales > Pinaceae > Picea > Picea glauca. The sequence continues at coordinate 118,259 of JZKD02S0509635.1, forward strand.
ATTAGCTACAGAAATAGTGGGAATTTTATCAGTTGTGTCAAGCCCTCTAATGAAAGGCTGATAGGAACTAGGAAGGCTCATAAGGATGATATGGGAAAACTCCTTTTCTTCCACTGATTTTCCAAGACTTTCTAATTCATTACGCATATCTTTCAACTTGGTTAGATGAGGCACAATTTCTTGATTATTGGACAACCTCAAATTATGTAAATCACTAGTAAGATTTAAGATCCATGATTCACTTGTATTATGATACAATTGCTTAAGTACCTTCCATATTTTAGTGCCTTCCCTTAAATTTTTAATTTCTGCAAATACTTCATCAGACACACAAGTTTTAATATATGCACCAGATTCCTTATTTCTTTTGATCCCATTTTTCAAGAGCCTTTTGTTCACTAGGAGGGGCCTCTTTCCCACTAACCAAGTCATATTGTTTCCTCATTGTTAAAAATGGCTCTATTTTATGCACCCAATCATTATAATTTTTCCCATTTAACTTAATTTCTAGAATTATACCCATGTTAATGGCCATTTTATCAATGAAAAAATACTCCCACACATAAATTATTCCTTCACACAATATCCCACACACAAAAATTATCCCTTCTTCACAATAGCACAAACAATAACACCATTTAAAATATCCTTTCCTGCTATTTTAAATTTCTTTATTATTAAAAAAAAAGACTCCGATAACTCCAAAACCGAAATGGTCAACCCAAAAACTTCATTAAATTTTTGTAATTTAAGAATAAATCTCACCCTCCTAGTGGCGGCTTCCTCACCCCAACACAGCCTCCTTCACCAATGTCACGCCTCCTTCACCAACGCGACCTCCTTCACCAATAATCCTTCACCAACACGGCCTCCTTCACCAAATCCCGTTTTTTGGCTTTTGCACTAGACGACTTCTGCAATCAGGGGTTTTGTTATTTGAATCTCGCAACAGACAACAAATTTGGCAGCACCTTCAGCACGGAGCACACACAATAATTCGATTTGAGCCTGGTAGCAGACAAGAATTCACTTGAAAGCACTCAACAAAAAGCCCAGTACAACCCAGTATCAATGCTGCTCTGATACCATGAAGAGAGCAAGAAAAACAAAACACAAAATTAAAACAATAGAGAGAAGGGAAACGTATACACAACTGAATTGAAACTAAGACAATGCTGAACATGTTAGATAGATATGAATTTATAGAAAAATTACATGTTGCAGGATTGTCTCGAAGCCTCCAGAGCTTCCGGGGATTTCTAGAAGTTTATTGATATTTTCTGCAGTCCGTCGTCTTTGCCAGCTACCACATTTAATTCTTCTTCTAGATGTCTTCTTACCGCCATACTAATAAACATTACAAGTTAATTAATCTTTGTTTTAACAACCACCAACCAAAACCACCTTCATATGTCAAAATTATAAGAGTATGCATTTGTCAATCATGGATTAGTTTAGGGGCTAAATTTCGTTTATGGTCTAATTTTTCATTTTTTTTCCGAAAAAAAGATTAGCTATTCTAAAATTGATTCCCCCAAATGCTACAGGACTAGCACAGTGGCAAAGTCGGCTCGTGAACGTGGCATTAAAACTCGCTTTAAAACCCCACTCCATAAAAAACAAATGTCATTCACACTCCAAATGTGGAATGAGGTTGTTCTTATTCCAACACTTCAATCAATCCGTGGTTTAATACAATAAGAACTTCCACATATATTAATTCTTGTTAATCATCTAAAGGTGACAATCATATGGTCTTAAGGTAATTTCTTAATATGATTAGGTAAATGTGAAAAAGTAAACACTTCCATCAAATTAGGTTTTTAGATTAAAAGGTCATTAATTGTGCACATTATCAATAGATGTACGTCTATGGGCATGATAAAATTATTTTACCTTAAAAATAGCCAAAATTTTATAATATATATAATAATTTATTTTTAAGGTCACTTCCAAGCCACACCAAATTGGTGTATGAGACCCCCTTGTTTGTGGGACAAGGGACCCCACTCAGCCCAACGATTTCACTAGTAAAGTCTATGGAGGTATACATACCCTACCCTTATATAAAATACTTAGAAATTTGAATATTTTTACAAAAATATTGCCAAACATTTATAGTTGGCATATTAAGGATTAGTAAAATTAACCAATATTTCTACATTTTTAAAATAATTTTCTATCCTTAAAATTATCCATATTACCAATTCATCTATCACAAATTCCAAACTCACACTTCCGGTGACACCAAAAAGATTCTCGAGCATTAGGAATAGCATATTTAAGTGTCATCTAGCGTCTTCATAACCTTCAACCATGAGCAAACTAAGGAGCTCATCCTGGTTTCGTTGAGAGTCACTAAAATAAAGTGTCACTTAGCACATAGTCATGACACTAGGAAATACTTGCAAGTCAATGCTCCATGCAAGCGCTAACAATGACTTTCACAACTGACACAATCACACCACACACCAGATCTGGCCCATCTTCTCCGAAGCTGGATACACTCGTTCCAAGACCTTCTTCGCAACTTCAACGTTCAGCAACCAATCCACTTCGGCAAACACTAAGCACTCTCGTATGGAGTATTAAATGTGGTTGCAAATGTTATGAATAATAAATAAATCATTTAGTTCTAGAACAATGAGTTCTAGAATTAGTTGTCGATTGTCTAGGTTTAGTATGCAATGCTAGAATTAGTTGTCGATTGTCTAGGTTTAGTATGCAATGCTTTTTTTCAGATAAAAAAATTTTAGGAGTTGGTTGAGTTTTTCAAATTCCTGTATATGTAATTTGTTTTGGGCATAATGAAATCAAGTGTCTATGAGACACATCATGTTATCTATGTGAGATTAATTGTTACTAGTTAGTTGTGGATTGTCTAGGTTTAGTAGGTTTAGTATGCAATGCTTATTTTTAGAAACAATTTTTTAGGAGTTGGTTGAGTTTTTCAAATTCCTGTATATGTAATTTGTTTTGGGCATAATGAAATCGTGTCTATGAGACACATCATGTTATCTATGTGAGATTAATTGTTACTAGTTAGTTGTGGATTGTCTAGGTTTAGTATGCAATGCTTATTTTTAAAACATTTTTTTAGGAGTTGGTTGAGTTTTTCAAATTCCTGTATATGTAATTTGTTTTGGGCATAATGAAATCAAGTGTCGATGAGACACATCATCTTATCTATGTGAGATTAATTGTTATTGTGTGTAAGTGCCATTTATGATACCAGAGTGACCGTAAGAAAGTTATATGCTATCGTTTCGTGTTTGTTGCCACCGTTTGAAGAGAAAACGGCCGTTGAGGAGGGCTGAGAACCTGTCTACTGCTATCGTTTGGTGTTTGTTGCCACCGCTTGAAGAGAGAACGGCCGTTGAGGGCTGAGAACCTGTCTACTGGTGGAAGGATCAGCACTCACACATGGTTGCTATTAGAGGAGTTGTTTTTTATCCGTATGCTATAAGAAGAGGAGAATCTGCATGAAGAAAGAGGATCCCACGCACAAAGAAAACAATTTGATGTTGGAAGAATTACCCAGAGTTGCTGAGGAGACGGCCACCCACTGTTTTGTAATCGCACAGTTTTAAATTCCAGTCTAGTTTTTCATGTATAACATTTGCTGTGTAGTTTATTGGAGCTGCAAACAGTTTTCTGTCCAACTCAACCTTGAAGAGCGTACCATTGTGCAGGAAGGGATCATAGTTGGGTGCGAGAGGGTAATGTGACAGGGTCGACATCCTTCTTGAGCATAGTAAATCAGCGTGGAGACTTGTGACAGGGCTGCAAAGCATCCAGGTCCTTCATGAGGAAGTAAATCGGCGTGGAGACTTGTGTGAGCATTGTGTTCGCTGGAGGAGTGCGAGTTTTTTTTATAGCCGCCAAGAAGATGCCAAAGAAGTGCAGTGGCCTATTAATCACTGAAACCAAGAAGTGAGTGTTGGTGCATAAGAATAGGTACAAGAATATTTCTTGTTTGCCATATATTTTGTTGTTTCTTGTTTGTCAGATATTTGTTGATTGCTTTGAAGATTCAAGAATAATAATGGCAAGTTTCAAGAATAATAATGGCAAATGCTATGGCTGATTCATATCTAAATGAATCAAATATGATGGATGGTTCCAATTATGTGAATTGGAAATTCAAGATTCAAACCTTGATGTTTCAAGAATAATAATAGAAAATGCTTTGGCTGATTTATATCTATCAAATATCAAATAAGATGGATGGTTCCAATTATGTGAATTGCAAATTCAAGATTCAAACCTTGATGGAAGCGTGGAGACATCCAATGAGATATGGGATATCTGTAAAGGGTCTTATGAAATAGTAATTTCAATTAAGATAGAAGAGAATGAAAATGTTAATAACTTTATTTCTAGAATTAAAGAATTGAAAGACAAAGTGGGTGATATTGGTGAAAAGATATAAGCACCGATCTTGTAACAAGAATGTTGAATGGCATGTTTGAAGAATATCAGATGTTTATTACAGGTCTTACACCCCAATAAAAATCTCATACATTTGTAACAAGAATGTTGAATGGCATGTTAGAAGAATATCAGATATTTACTACAGGTCTTGCACCCGGATAAAAGACTCATACATTTGAAGAGTTGGCAGGTATTCTTCTGCAAGAGGAAGAATGAAGGGAAAATCTTAATGTATTGGCATGTTTGAAGAATATCAGATGTTTATTATAGGTTTTACACCCCAATAAAAATCTCATACATTTGTAACAAGAATGTTGAATGGCATGTTAGAAGAATATCATATGTTTACTACAGGTCTTGCACCCTGATAAAAGACTCATACATTTGAAGAGTTGGCAGGTATTCTTCTGCAAGAGGAAGAATTTATGGAAAATATTAATTGCGGGCCTCAAAAGTCAAATTTGGCAATGTTGGAAAAGGGGAAACAACAGTAAAGAGGAAATCCATGGGAAAGAAATAAGGGAGGTAAGAAACCACCTCAAGAAACACATCAAGGTATGACACCATCAAAGGTTGATGCCTATGTTAAGATGAACGATGCATTTTTTTATTATAGAAAGGGACTTCATTCTAGAGATTGTTCACAAAATACGTTTGATGAGTCCAAACGTAGAAATAGAAGGCATATTGGTCATTTTGCTGATAGAGGATAAAAATTGAATGATGAATTGCAAAAGATCAGATTATTTATTTCATATGCTTATATGTAATAAGAAACATATGACTCAAATGTTTGGTTTATTGATTATGGTGCCTCCATTCACATGTCGCGTAATAAGGACTATAAAAATTGAATGATGAATTGCAAAAGATCAGATTATTTATTTCATATGCTTATGTGTAATAAGAAACATATGACTCAAATGTTTGGTTTATTGATTATGGTGCCTCCATTCACATGTCGCGTAATAAGGACTAGTTTGAAAATGATCATGAAATAAATAATGGTGTTAACATCTATCGAGGGGATGATATATCCCATCAAATGAAAGGGTATGGTAATGTAAATATAACCTTGCCAAATGGTTGTGTTAAGAAAATTCAAAATCTATTCTACATGTGACTAGTATAAAGAAGAACTTAATCTCAATTTTCACTATAGAAGTGCAAGATTTGAAGGTTGATTTTGATAGATCACATTGTGTTGTGAAAGATATAGAAGATCATTATAATATTATTGCAACATGAGTTGGAGTTGGAGGACTATACAAGCTTGATGTGACAAGGAACCATCAAGCCTTGGCATCTACAACCATGTCAACAAAGGTGTTATGGAATCAAAGGTATGGTCATCTACATTATAATGATTTGTTACTAATTCAAAAACAAGGAATGGTGGAGGGACATCTAATTCCATTGCTTAAGAAAGAACATACTACATGTGAAGGGTGTGCACTCGGTAAGAAGCATAAGGAAAAATTTCTCACTCATAAAAATAAAAGAAAAAGATATATTCTTGAACGTGTGCATATAGATGTATGTGGTCCCATGCAAAGAAGGTCACATGGTGGAGCATATTGTTTTCTAATATTTATTGATGTTAGCACTAAATATACATGGGTTTATTTTATGAGGAAGAAAAACGATGTCTTTGAGTAATTTAAAGAATTTAAAATCTTGGTTGAAAAAAAAATAGGAAGGTTCATAAAAATTCTTCGATCATATTAGGGAGGAGAATACACAAAAAGAGATTTCTTTAAATACTGCAAAGACAATGTAATACAACAACAATATATAGTTCTGCATACTCCTCAACATAATGGAGTAGCTAACAAGAAGACCATAACTTTGATTGATTTTGCTTGGAGAATCATAAAAGGTAAAAATCTTACTGACGGGTTTTGGGATGAAGTAGTTAGTACCATTGTTTATTTGAAAAATAGAAGTCCAACTAAAAGTTTAGACCATAATACTCTTTTTGATGTTTTTTATGCCTATAAAATAGTATTAAGTCATCTAATAATATTTAAATACAAAACATTTTGTTAGGGTCCTAACCCATACATAGGTAGAACAATATATTCGGATGTAATAAAGGTCAATATTAATAAGGTCTTTCAATAAAATAGAATAAGGCGGATGTAAGAAGACCTAATAGAAGCTTCTGCTTCTAGAAGGATCTTCCTCTAGATGCTTCTTTTTAGTATAAATAGGAGTCTAGGGTATGAGAACCCTAGCTTGGATATTACTATAATAGAGCTCTGCTCAACTGGATGTTGCCCCCTCGAAGAGGCCCATGAACATTGCTTTCAGATTCAAAGTGTTATTCCTATTGTTATTCTCATTTTAGTGTTATTATGGTGCATGTTCTGGTTATATTGTTGTTATTCTGCCATTACTAGCATTTTATTTATGTTTTTCATACATTTTATATCTGGTATATTACAAGTGGTATTAGATCACTTTCCTCGACAAAAAGTGTGGGTTAAATTTTTTTCAGGGTAGAGACGTATTCCAGCGTCTTTAAGCCATAGATATCTATCGTTATGCGCATAAACCTGTAGTTGAGGGATTCATACACGAAGGAAATACAAGTGGTACTTAAGCGCACATCTATTGGCCACCCTTGTAACCCTTGTTGGTACCCCTTCGAGTGGTAGCACATCAAACAACACTTATGTATGGATCGACCTAGATTACTTGAAGCCCTATTTAGATAAACCAATCGGTCGTCTGACTACTATAGTGTCACCGAGAACAACACTCGGGAAGATACTCTCTAGTACTTGGGTATTCGAGTAGTACGGCTAAGGGTACGGTCTATCCTCCTTAGTTAGTTCCCTAAGATATTGGGCCGAGTACTACTGTTGGACCCCACATGTATAGCAAAGAGTTATAGCACACGCCAAATTCTTGTCTGCAGAACCCTTGAATACCTAACCCTTGGGGACATAAACATAAACAAATTAAAATATACAAGACCTATTGTCGTGCAAATATTTTTGGGTTGCCAAGTAAATGCACATTTTTTTCTGGTTAAGCATTTGGGCATTTCCTCTCTGCAGTATTCTTCAGACCCGACGTAAAAGTAAAAAATAAAAAATAAAAAATAAAAATATGTCTGGAATTTTTTTCACCATTATTTCAGACCTATTCCATTGGATTCATCTCTTTGCCCTTATCACATTCATCCATATCATTTTTTTGGAAAAATGTTTTTACCCCGCCCACCCCTTTTCAGTTCCCCCATCCTCATGGCCCACACTCGTAGCCAAGACTTGAAAGCTCGCTTCAACACCTTGTAATTTGGTCTCATTGAGACCCAACAAGAAGTGAAACAACTTAGTGCCAATGTTGTTGCCATCAATACAACCATGCAGTCCTCAATGGGAAAAATTAAACAAGACCTCACCACCCAGCTTGAATCAGTCATTTCGACACTCTACACCAAACTACATATCGCTATAGATAATCCTTCCTCTTCCTCACCCCCGCATACTGAAGGTGACCATTCCTCTCATTCCCATACCTTGCAGAACCATCACTTTCAATGTGACCTATGCCTTCCACAAGTGGATGTGACCAAATTTGATGGCTCGGATCCCATTGGTTGGGTAACCCAAATGGAACATTACTTCTCTTTATATAGCATTACAGATGACTTGGCCAAACTCCGGTATGGTGTTCTCCATCTAGATCAAGAACGTTGGCAATGGTGGCAATGGAGAATTTTTTTTCATCAAGGGTATATTGCTTGGACATAATTTGTGGCATAGATTTATGAGCACTTTGACACTGACACCAACCATTTGGGTTGTTTGACAAAGCTGAAACAATTAGGAATAGTGGAAGACTTTATAGCTTCCTTTGAGCGCCTGGATTTTATAACAGAGGGCATGTCTGATGCCTTTTTCTGAGAGTGTTTTATCAGCGGCCTCAAGGATGAAATTTGGGCCCATGTCCTCATGGCTCGGCCTGAGAATTGGGTGGAGGCTACCAAAAGAGCTAAAGAATCACAACAGGTTGTATCTTCTCAAAACTGCAAACCCTCCTTCATCCCTCACCCTAAACCGGTAAATCCCACTACTCCCTCTACTCCACTAAAGATCCCAAAATTGACTCGGGCTGAAATGGTTGAACGCCAACTCAAAGGCCTTTGTTATAACTATGACGATAAATATTTCCTAGGCCACAAGTGTAAGGAACAAAATATTTGTATGGCCTTCTCCGAGGAGATTTCGGAAGAAGATGAAGAAACCCCCTCTATGTCTGAATCACCTGAATCCACTGACATAATCACTCCCTCATACCCTCTCGAAGTAGAACCAATCATTTACCTCAATGCTCTGACTGGCTTCTCCGCTCTCCAAACCCTCAATATAATCGGTTACATCAAGCATCGGAAGGTCATCATTCTGGTTGATAGTGGCAACACCCATAATTTTATTCATCACCACATTGCCCAAGAAACTCATTGCTACATCCATGCCATCAATCAATTCCAAATCATGATTGCCAATGGTGGTTCCATGAAATGTGGAGGGCATTGTGAAAATGTGTGTCTCCAAATTGATGACTATGACCTGAAATCCCATATGTTTGCTATCGACATGGGAGGTTGTGACATTGTGCTGGGTGCAGACTGGCTAAGGACTTTGGGTCCCATTCTCATGGATTTTAAAGACTTAACCATGCAATTTGAGTAGGAGGTCCACCAATATAAGTTCCAAGGAATCACCGTTGGTTCACCTGAGATCATTAGTTCCCATTGCATGGAAAAGATGCTCAAAAAGGATCATTCTAGTGTTATCGCCCAACTCCATTCCATACAAGCAACAAAGACACCCTGAGTACCGCAAGACCTCCAAACCATCCTTTCTAAACATCAATTGGTCTTTTCCACTCACTAAGGCCTCCCTCCTTCCCGCAGTGTTCATGATCATTCCATTCCCCTTGTACCAGGAAGCCTTCCTCCCAATATCCATCTGTATCGTCACCCCTTTCCCAAAAAAATGAAATTGAGAAAATGGTCCAGGAACTCCTTACTACGATGTTATCCGCCCTAGTATGATCCCCTACTCGTCTCTTGTGGTCATGGTCCTGAAGAAAGAAGGTTCTTGGTGAATTTTTCCTGACTTCTGTTCCCTCAACAAACTTACCATCAAAGACAAATTCCCCATTCCTGTCATTGATGACCTCCTGGATGAATTGAGTGGCGCCCAATTCTTCACTAAACTGGATCTTCATTCAGGCTACCATCAGATACGTATGAAAGAGTCAGATATTCCAAAGACTTCCTTTACAAATCATGAGGTCCACTATGAGTTTTTGGTCATGCCCTTTGGCTTCTGTAATGCCCCCTCCACCTTCCAAAGCCTCATGAATCACGTCTTCCATCATTTTCTCTGCCATTTTTTCTTAGTTTTCTTTAATGATATACTCATCTATAGAAAAACCTGGAGAGACCATCTTTCTCATGTGGATCAATTTCTCCATCTACTCGCTCAGCACCAACTTTTCTTGAAACAGTCTAAATGTGCTTTTGGCACCTCAGAAGTAGAATAATTGGGTCATCTGGATGGAAAATATGGCATCACGGTGGTTCCTAAAAAGATTGAAGCTATGAAAGACTAGCCTCACCCAAAGACTCTTAAGAGATTGCATGGATTTCTAGGATTTACAGGGTATTATCGCAAGTTTGTTAAGAATTATGGGAAGATTGCAACACCTCTCACTGCTCTCCTAAAAAAGAACCATTTAACTTGGACTCCAACCACTACTCAAGCCTTTCAAACCTTGAAGATGGCCATGTGCACCACTCCAGTCCTCGCCCTTCCCGATTTCACAAAGACCTTTATGTTGGAATGTGATGCCTCAGGGAAAGTAATTGGTGTTGTCCATATGCAAGAGGGTCGACCTTTGGCCTTTACTAGCAAGCAACTATCTAAAATAAATCTGGGCAAATCCATCTATGGAAAGGAAATGTTGGCTATTCTGCATGTCGTGGATCTGTGGCGTCCTTATCTATTGGGGAAACGGTTCCAAAATAAGACAGACCATCAAAGCCTCAAGTATTTTCTGGAACAATGCATTTCCTCCCCAGAACAACAAAAATGGGTGACTAAACTCATTGGATATGATTATGAGATCATTTATAAGAAAAGAAAATACAATGTGGTTGTGAATGCACTTTCCCGAAAATATGAAGATGAAGGATCCCTTTTTTCTCTTTCATTCATTGTACCGGATTGGCTCCAAGCTGTTCACCAGGAATGGCTACAAGATCCTAAAAGTTCACAGTTGATCCAACAATTGCATTCCAATGCTCCAACTTCCCCAGTTCTTGGCTCCATGAGGAACTTTGATACAAAGGTCATTTGTATTTAAGTAAACAATCAAAGCTTAAATCCATAGTACTTTATGAGCTTCATGCTACACCCATAGCAAGGCAGTCCAGGTTCACCAAAACATATGACAGGGTCAAACGTTCCTTTTTTTGGGATGGTATGAAACAGGACATTTGTAATTTTCTAGCTGAATGTGACATGTGTCGATGCAACAAGGGAGAAACAGTCAAATCATCAGGCACACTACAACCACTCGTGATTCCACCTGCTATTTGGAAGGATATCTCTATAGATTTTATTACCGGCTTACCCAAATCAGGAAATAAATCTTTCATCATGGTGGTAGTTGATCACCTTTCCAAGTATGTTCATTTCAACACCCTTCAACATCCATTTACAACATCCACGGTGGCTGAAATATTCATGGATTAGGTCTTCAGGCTTCATGGTATGCCACACTCTATTGTTTCTGATCTGTAACATCCCTCTCTGGCACACTGAGAAAACTTATTCTTGAGGACACTTGCTCGCAGGTGATCTGGACTTTTATGATGTTAAACCGTTTATACTTGATTATGATGCGATTGATAGACAACATGATGTTTTACTATTTGATGTAGACAGGTGCTATTGACGCAGTTTTATTGAGTGTGCAGGGTTTTGGACCTTGAGGATGCAGAGGCATTGGGGGAACCCCTTGGACTCCAGATTGAGTCAGTGAGTGTGCTATTTGGGTTGATTTATTTACTGTGATATTTCATTGATTTGATGATTTGATGTTGACATGTTCTATAATGATTTTCGATGATGCAGGCTGACGATAGCTTGTCGACTAGACTCACATATGGAGTAAAGGGGCCACACACAATTTCTAGAGAGGTTGAGGGAGAGGGGTGGACAGCAGCCCTACCACCGCCTACTAGCACTCATGTTGTGGCTTGAACTGTAGGTTAACGATTATCTAGTTCGAGAGGATCCACGCTGCCGTGAGGGCAGACTGTGACAATCACTCACGATGATTCTAAGGGGCGTGAAATAAGGCGGGGGACTTATTCCTTAGAGCCCTTAGTCTCCCACAAGTTCACCTGGCGGAGCGTTGACTCCAGGGGTTATAGATGTCTACCAATCAGCCCAGTTGGCAAGTGTAACCTTTGGAGAACGTGGTGCATCCTGAAGGGCATGTCGCACAAAAGAAACACAAGAAGCGAGTGGCACCCTTGGAGCACATGGTGCATCCTGAAGGGCACGTCGCGCAAAGGAAACAAACGAGGCGAGTGGCACCCTTGGAGCACGTGGTGTGTCCTAAAGGGCACGTCGCATTGATGTAGATGAAGGAAACAAACCTAATTATCCCTAAGACAATAACGCCTTAAGAAATCCTTAAACAACTTCCCTAACCAATTGTCGCCTAGCTCAAAATCTAAATCCTAAGCCTAATACTTTTCTAGGGTAAAAATTTAGTGTAACCTTAAAGAAAAAGGCCCTAGCATAAAAATAAAAATTCAAACAAAAACCCACTTAAGTAATAGTTAGGTCTTCATAAAATTTTGGGGGTAAATAATGAGAGTAAGAATTAAATTAAAACTAATGGTTTAAAATTTTTGCAAAGAAGAAATTATTTCCTAACTTGTGAAAGAACAAAATATAATTAAATAAATAATAAGTGAAATGATTAATTAGCGCATTTATATTATTTCCTAACTTGTGAAAGAACAAAAGATAATTAAATAAATAATAAGTGAAAAGATTAATTAGCACATTTATATTATTTCCTAACTTGTGAAAGAAAAAAAGATAATTAAATAAATAATAAATGAAAAGATTAATTAGCGCATTTACCTTTTTGGTTTTTAAAAAGAAAAAGAAAAAGAAAAAAAGGGAATAATAAAAATAGGGAAATGAGATTTTAATAAAAATAAAATAATTTATGGAGAAACGTGGGGGATGAGTGACACTTGTAAAACAGAGAATTTTTGGAGGGTTTTCATTAAAACTTAAATTAATTGTGATTAGGGCAAGAGGGGGTCTCAAAACACGATAAAAAAGAAAATGAGGGTTAGGGTTAAGGGGGTTATGCTGCTGAATTGAGACTGGATTGATTGCTTGTGAGGAGTTGGGAATTTCCCAGCCGTATTGGAGTGGTAGCTCAGCCTTGGAGGTGAGCTGAGAAGCTAGTCGTATCTTATGGATCTTGTGTGGCCCCTTTGCAGATCGAGGGGCTAAGGGGGAAGCAGAGTACCCCTAGCGTTTGGCTGGGAGGTACCGGTGTAGTCTCTACGGTCGGTGAACGGGAGCAGAACAGAGAGAGAGAAAGACATCAAGGGGTCATGCAAAGTGGAGAAAAAAAAATGTGAGTATTCCCGCAAAGACAAAGGACTGGATTCACCATCTCTAACGGTTTCCTGCCTCTGGCAAAAATATTGATGCCTCTACTTTTCCATTGGCAGTTTGATGCTTGTGGATATGAAGGTGCATTATCTTTTTCCTTTCCCTATCCTTTTAATTTTTGTCAAGAAGATTTGAATGGAGGATGCACTGTAAAAAGACGTTTGGAATTTGTGGTCTATGTGTTGTAGGCTCATTTCGTGTTATCTTATCTTGTGGTTCAATCCTCTGCATTTTGAGTATTTTCTTGGGTAGTTTCTGATTCAAATCTGGAATTGGAGTGGTGACTATGCCAAAAACAAAATTAGGGTATTTTTCCCAATATTTTTCCTCATATGTCCCCTTTACTTCTCAAGTTTTATTTATACGTCATAAATCTTGTACCTAACGTAGAAATTATCTTTTTAAGGTTTCTTCAGAGAGGAGAGGGTGAGGATATATTTTTCTCTAACATTTTCGCGTTTGAAGCTACTAGTTTTATCCTTCACATGGTATATTTTCTGATTTAGATTCTAAATGCTGGGTGTGAGAGATATTTATTATTATTATACATAATAGGAAAATCGAGGCTTTTGTGGATTAGGGCTCTTCGGGAATAATATTTGACATTTTTTGTACTTGCTTTAGAAACAAAATATGTTGAAGGCTTCAATGAACAACCTCTATGGAAAAACAACTATTGTCTGCAATCACATTGGCTTCACCTTACTGTGAGAGATCCTCCTGGCGGTCAAATAAACCCTCTTAACAAATGTGTCAAACACACTGTTTAAGGTAACATTGTTTTTTACTGTTTGCGTGGTAACTATCGATTTAAGTTGGATAAAAGAATTGCGTTTGACCTACACATTTCATGATCAGGTCCTCCAAATTGGGTTATTTGAAAATTATCATCCTACCCCAAAAGGGACATGATAGTTAAAATGTTTCAATGTACTTCATTCTTCAATCTGTAATCATTTACATACAATTTTAGTCAGATACAACGATAATGTCTTGAAAAAGTTTTTCCTATCACAAAAACAACATAAATCGTCCATACAGGTACCGATCTACAAAGTAAGGCAGTGATTCTCATGCTTGTTCCTATAAATGTTTTCTGAGCCATGGGTATCCATCATATACTACCAAGACTTCAAAGATACTAGGCAATGGAATTCCTTTTTAAGGTCCATCCTCTAGACAATACACGGGGATCTTTAATAGGAAGAAAATCAACGAACACTCCTTGCCTTCATCTGAGTCCGTTAGGGACCGACATCTTTAGTTGTCATTCAAACCAAGCGCTTATTCTGATCGGGGTTGGCCTCTGTTGATTGGACTAGTTATCCCGCCTCGTATTATATGAAGGATGTAAAAATCTCTAACCCGACATTCATTGCCTTGAACCCTTAAATCTGAGTTTTTATTTACTGTGACGGTGTTGATGTCTGCGTTTTTCCTTTAATGGGGGTTTACTTGGATGACTTGGTTCACGCTCTTCTGAAGGAAGCCGTTTCATCCTGGATATTTCACCCAGGCATTTTCCACCTCGAGACCCCAGCCTTAGCCTGTGCATTGGCGAATCGGGATTGTTAGTGTCTCCACCTCGTTGACTTCCTCCACGAATTTTTTCTCTTGCCGTGAAGTGCCCTTGCAGCTGGTTTAGATTGCGTCCTCTCCCAAGACCCACCTGGTCGTCCCGCCTCCTTCTTTAATCAGTGTTTGCCTCTTTGAGCGAAGGCATGGAGTTTAACCTCCACATGTACATGTGAGCCTCTGCGTTTGGGCTAAACTCAGAACCGATACTGACATAGAATAACCCCAATATTGCCCCTGTGCGTCGACTCATCCGTGCATGGTTTCGATGTGCTTCGACTATGTAGAAACCGCCTATTGGTGTTATAACCATGGCGCCCCCTTGTTTATGTTGGCAGTAACCTTAGTTAGGTGGCCAGTCATTTCAACTTGTGGTTGAGCTCGCCCCCGCCCTGCGTCCTTACCAGTCGTAGTTGTTACCTGGCACGTAATCCTCATTTTTTCTCTTTTATTTTAAACGCAATTTTTTTCTTATTATTTCTCTTCTATTTTAATAACTAATACTACCTTACCTTAATTCTAGTAAATTAATATTAAATGCCTCGTCCTTCATTTCCTTATTTATTTTAATGGTAGTCGTTTAGCCTTGATTATGCTATGATGGTTAAACTAAATCAGTAACCCCAATAGCGTTAAAGGAGGGATATTGAGGGATGGCTATAGATAAGGGATGGTTTACGGCTCGGGAGATTTTTAGTGAAGATCCTAGAATTTTATATCATCCTGGTTCCCGTTGTTTACAAACAAATGAAAAATGAGTGATGGTCAGATTCCAGCTGTCACTGTTTTATAAATTTGATCTGGAATAGTTTTGTTTCCTCTTTATAAATCTAGACATATTTATTCTATTGATTATAACGGAATGTAATGTGATATAACGAGAAGTTAAGATGATGTATTAAGTAATAGAATGTTGTTGTAAGGAATGTAAGGCAGTGATTGGGTTAATGAACTATAACATGATGAATGTAATGAATGGTTAAGGTTACCTTATAGATATATGCATTGGAATTTGTGGTTATATAAAGCTATAGGTTTTCCTATTGTTAAAAATTTAACTTTTCCATTTTTAACCACTATATCATTTAGATCAATTAGTGATTGTTAAGGTTAATGTTGCTTAATACATTTATGCGTTGGGAATTATGGTTATTTAAAGAGGTATTTGTTTTATGTTGTTGTAAATCGAACCCTTCCATTTATAACAATTGCATCATTTAGATCCTTTAGTTATGGCTAATACTAATGTTACCTTATACATTTAAGCATTTAGATCATTATACATTAGATCTTTGTACATCCAAATGCTAATGTTAATGTTACTTCATCGATTATACATTTAGAGCATTTAGTAATGTTAATGATACTTATGTGTTTGCGATGAAGGGATTTGAATTTTGCATTAATTAGGGAATGATAAGCCTCACGTTGCGAAGACATTTATTGGCTCATAATTTTGGTCTAGCCAAATTATAAGTTTAGATCATGGGACAAATGCTAATGTAAATTTTACGAGGATTGCGTTTAATGATTTAGGATATTTCGTTGATTATAGATTAAAAGTTATTTATTGCGACAATGATAATTATAGCGATTCCATTATTTTACGAACTTAATTAATGACTAATTATGTTGTTGAATGTTAACCAGTCGAAGTTCAGACTTATGCATTAAGGCCCCTTGAATGTTGATTCAGAGGGTACCTTGTTGACGAATTAGGATCTAAGATTGCACATTGGAATGACCTTAAGAATCTTATAGATTGTAGTCCCTTGATTAACTAATTTCGTACTGGGTTGTAAATTTTTGGTGTGCTTGGTCTGCTTGTGTCAGGCGAGAAGTAGACACCTCCTTGTTCCTCAGAACAGTCGCTAGCCCTGAGACCTTAAATGGTTAAAATCGATGGGAACCTAGGCTTGAGCGTTGCTTATGTGTCTTGGAGGTCCTAACCATTACAGGGTAGGACGGGCGGGTAGTCAGTATTACTTATTGCCTCTTGATCGTCGTTAAGCGCATGTTGTTACTGTGGTATGTCGTATGGTGTCTTGCTATGTTTGTATTGCTTGCGTCTTGTTCATCGTCGGGTTACTAGTTTTTGCCTGAGCAGTCGGCTAGGAGCCTATATGACCTTCTCTCTCTCCGGAGCAGAGGACTAAGATTAAACGCCCTACTTTCCTGTGAAGAAATAGTAAAACCTACTGTTATGGATTCTTCCTTATGTCTATGTCGTGTATAGGCTTGCAATCACTTGTTGTGTGCCTTATGTCTTCTTGTTGAGATCATCGTGGTTGCGTATTTTTAGTCGTCGGGTGGCGACGTAGGGTCAAGTGTGTTTGTTCCTCTTTACACGCGCACACACCTTAAACAAAAAACAAATTTGCCCCTGTTACAGAGTAGTTGTCGTAACTGACGGAGGATACTACATATGGTATCAGAGCCAGTTCGACCCGTGACTTGGGTTTCGCTACATCTTTCGTTGACGTGATTAGATTTGATTATACTGTTGTTGATCGAGTTGATTGTGTGCGTGCACGGTAATCATGGTTAGAGGATTCCGTGGAGGCAGACGATGGGGTTCTAGGGGAGGACGCATGATGCCTTCAGTAGCATCCATGCCTGAGGGGTCTAACCCCTAGAGAGGCGAGCAGGTTCTTGAAAAGGAGCACATAGCAGTTGGCGATGTTGTGGATATGATGAGATCTTTTCGGCGCATGTTCGAGGCCTTGATCAGCCGATAGGACAGAGACATGTGATTGTAGGATGGAACCAGGGAGTATCCCTGAGGTTCATCTCTTCCTTACAGTTACGGAAGAGTATGCACAAGGGGTGCAAGCTTTATGTGATCCTTGCGCTAAACGATAAGGGAGTAGCGAAAGGTCTAGAACACCTTCCAGTGGTGAAGGAGTTTGCGTACGTATTTCCAGAGGAGTTACCTGGGATGCCGCCGGAGAGAGAATTGGAGTTTACTATAGACTTGAAACCGCGGACCGAACCGATAGCAAGAACGCCTTATCGGATGACGACCCCGGAGTTGCAAGAGCTGAAAATGCAACTGAAGGAGTTGTTGGACCTGGGGTTGATACACCCTAGTGTGTCACCATGGGGTGCACCAGTTATTTTCATACGAAAGAAGGACGGGTCATGGAGGCTTTGCATTGACTACCATCAACTGAATAAGGCTACAATCAAGAATCAATATCCCTTACCAATAATTGATCATCTGTTCGATCAAATGAACGGTGCGACGGTGTTCTCCAAGATCAATTTGCGATTAGGGTATCACCAGTTACGGATCAAGGAGGATGACATCCCTAAGACCGCCTTTAATACGAGATTTGGACATTATGAGTTTACTGTTTTACCGTTTGGACTGACAACTGCCTAGGGGTATTCATGAGTTTGATGAATGGGGTGTTCCACGAGTACTTGGACAAGTTCGTCCAAGTATTCATTGACGACATCTTGATCTACTCTCGGATGATGGAGGAGCATGATGAGAACTTGCACTTGGTACTACAGTGCCTTCGAGAGCACAAATTGTATGGGAAGTTGTCAAAAATCTATTTTTATCAATCAAGGATTCACTACTTAGGGCATGTCATCTCCGGCGAAGGTATCGTCGGGGATCCAGCAAAGGTTGAGGATATTATGGAATGGCCTATGCCGACGAATGTCACAGAAGTGCATAGTTTTATGGGTTTAGCAGGATACTATCGACGGTTTGCCGAGGGTTTTTCGAAGATAGCAAATCCGATCACGGAATTGCAGAAGAAAAACAAGAAGTTTGTTTGGACAGAGAAATGCGCGGAATCATTTCAGAGGCTTAAAGAGTTATTGACAACCATGTAGATACTAAAGGTCCCTAACATGGACGCAGACTTCTTGGTATGCACTGACACATCAAAGGAAGGTTTAGCCGGAGTCTTGATGCAAGACGGACGAGTGATTGCTTACATTTTGAGGAAACTGAGAAGGCATGAGGAGAACTACACGACGCACGATTTGGATCTTTTAGCCATCGTTTATGCCTTGAAGGTTTGGAACCACTACCTTGTTGGACGAAAATTTGAATTAAAGACTGATCATTGTGGGCTGCAACACATTTTCACGCAAATCGACCTGAACGCGCGACAACGACATTGGTTGGAATTGCTTAGCGAGTACGACTTCGAGATTACTTACATAAAGGGAACAATGAACCGAGTGGCGGATGATTTGAGTTGGAGGCCATGCATCCTTTCGATGTTGCCTCTTCAAACGAATCTACGTGAGAATATTCTTACTTTACAACGTGACGATCACTGGTACAAAGAAGTCGAGGATTTTATCGAACCAAAACACAATGATGGTACCACGATATGAGGGATTTTCTTTTGGATAGCGATGGGTTATTGAGGTTTAGAAGTCAGATTTACGTACTGCCAAACGACGTTTTGAGGATGTTGATCCTCAGTGAGGCTCATAGAGTTGTTTACATGGCTCACCCAGGAGTTACGAAGATGAGGGTAGACCTTAAACCCTTATTCTTCTGGAGGGGAATGAAGGCCGACATAGTCAAATTTGTGGCTAGAGGTCTAGAGTGTCAGTAGGTAAAGGCTAAACATAGACACCTGGCAGGATTACTTCAACCACATGCCATTCTGGAATCGAAATGGGAAGTTATTTCAATGGATTTTATTATTGGATTGCCACTGACGGCAAGGAGACACGACTCAATTTTTGTAGTAGTAGACACTCTGATGAAGAGTGCTCACTTTATTCCTGTGCATACGACGTATCAGGCACCTGACATAGTGAGAGTTTTCATCAGTGAGATTGTGAGGCTGCATGGCATGCCTAAGAAGATTATATTCGATCGAGGAACGGTGTTTACTGGACGATTTTGGACGATTTTTCAAGGGGGGGGAACCCAACGCAATTTTAGTACTGCATATCACCTAGAGACTGACGGACGGATCGAACGAATGAAGAAAACCTTGGAAGACATGTTGTGCATGTATGTGATGGACCAACAAAAGCGTTGGGAGGAATTCTTGCCTCTAGTAGAGTTCACTTACAACAACAGCTACCAGAGCACCATTAAGATGGTTCCTTTCGAGTTTCTTTATGGGCGACTGTGTCAGACGCCCTTGAGTTGGGATCGAATTGAGGATAGGGTCCTAGTGGGACCAGAAGTGATCCAAGAAATGGAAGAGCAAATGAAAACCATAAGACCAAGGATTAAAGAAGCGCAGGATAGGTAGAAGAGTTATGCCGATGCGCACTGAGTCGACCGTAGTTACGAGGTCGGCGATCGAGTATTATTGCGGGTTGAACCACATAAGAGTTCGATCAAGTTTGGAAAGGGAGCTAAAATCTCTCCTAGATTCGTGGGACCTTTCAATATTGTGGAGAGAAAGGGGCCCGTGGCCTATCGACTAGCCTTGCGTGATTCTTTGTGGCGTATGGACGATGTTTTTCATGTATCTGTTCTGAGACATTATATTAGTGATCCTACACACGTGATTGAACTGAGTTCCTTGCAGGTATCGGACGAGGGAGCGCTCATGGCTGAGTCAATCCGCATCTTAGATCATCGTGTTTGACATTTATGACGTCAAATGGTATATTAGGTCAAGGTCCAGTGGGACAGTTACAGTCTGCACTCGGCGACCTGGGAGGACGCATATGATATGCGCGAGCAGTTTCCATTTTTGTTTGATAGATAGACTTATGATACTGTGGTACTTTTATTTCGTCATTTATACTGAGAAACTTCGGGACGAAGTTTATACCAAGAGGGGGCGTATGTAACATCCCGCTCTGGCGCACTGAGAAAACTTATTCTTGAGGACACTTGCTCGCAGGTGATCTGGACTTTTATGATGTTAAACCGTTTATACTTGATTATGATGCGATTGATAGACGACATGATGTTTTACTATTTGATGTAGACAGGTGCTATTGATTCAGTTTTATTGAGTGTGTAGGGTTTTGGACCTTGAGGATGTAGAGGCATCGGGGGAACCCCTTGGACTCTTTATTGAGTCAGGGAGTGTGCTACTTGGGTTGATTTATTTACTCTGATATTTCATTGATTTGATGATTTTATGTTGACATGTTATGACATGATTGTCGATGATGCAGGCTGAGGATAGCTTTCCGAACAGACTCACATATGGAGTAAAGGGGCCACACACAATTTCCAGAGAGGTTGAGGGAGAGGGGTGGACAACAGCCCTACCACCGCCTACTAGCACACCCGCCGTGGCTCAAACTGTAGGTTAAGGATTACCTAGTTCGAGAGGATCCACGCTGCCGTGAGGGCAGACTGCGATAGTTGCTCATGATGGTTCTAAGGGGCGCGCAATAAGGCGGGGGCCTTATTCCTTAGATCCCTTAGTCTCCAACAAGTTCACCTGGCATAGTGTTGACTCCAGGGGTTATAGATGTCTACCAATCAGTCCAGTTGGCGAGTGGCACCCTTGGAGCATGTGGTGCATCCTGAAGGGCACGTCGCACAAACAAAACACAAGAAGCGAGTGGCACCCTTGGAGCACATGGTGCATCCTGAAGGGCAGGTCGCACAAAGGAAACGAACGAGGCGAGTGGCACCCTTGGAGCATGTGGTGCATCCTAAAGTGCACGTCGCATTGATGTGGATGAAGGAAACAAACCTAATTAGTCCTAAGACAATAACGCCTTAAAAAATCCTTAAACAACTTCCCTAACCAATTGTCGCCTAGCTCAGAATCTATATCCTAAGCCTAAGACTTTTCTAGGGTAAAATTTTAGTGTAACCTTAAAGAAAAAGGCCCTAGCATAAAAATAAAAATTCAAACAAAAACCCACTTAAGTAATAGTTAGGTCTTCATAAAATTTTGGGGGTAAATAATGAGAGTAAGAATTAAATTAAAACTAATGGTTTAAAATTTTTGCAAAGAAGAAATTATTTCCTAACTTGTGAAAGAACAAAAGATAAATAAATAAATAATAAGTGAAATGATTAATTAGCGCATTTATATTATTTCCTAACTTGTGAAAGAAAAAAAGATAATTAAATAAATAATAAGTGAAAAGATTAATTAGTGCATTTATATTATTTCCTAACTTGTGAAAGAACAAAAGATAATTAAATAAATAATAAATGAAAAGATTAGTTAGCGCATTTACCTTTTTGGTTTAAAAAAAAAAAAGAAAAGAAAAAAAGGGAATAATAAAAATAGGGAAATGAGCTTTTAATAAAAAGAAAATAATTTATGGAGAAACGTGGAGGATGAGTGACACTTGTAAAACAGAGAATTTTTGGGGGGTTTTCATTAAAACTTAAATTAATTGTGATTAGGGCAAGAGGGGGTCTCAAAACACAATAAAAAAGAAAAGGAGGGTTATGGTTAAGGGGGTTATCCTGCCGAATTGAGACTGGACTGATTGCTTGTGAGGAGTTGGGAATTTCTCAGTCGTATTGGAGTGGTAGCTTAGCCTTGGAGGCGAGCTGAGAAGCTAGTCTTATCTTCTGGATCTTGTGTGGCCCCTTTGCAGCTCGGGGGGCTAAGGGGGAAGCAGAGTACCCCTAGCGTTTAGCTGGGAGGTACCAGTGTAGTCTCTACGGTCGGTGAATGGGAGCGGCACAGAGAGAGAGAAAGACAGCAAGGGGTCATGCAAAGTGGAGAAAAAAAAATGTGAGTATTCCAGCAAAGGAAAAGGACTGGATTCACCAACTCTAACGGTTTCCTGCCTCTGGGAAAAATATTGTTGCCTCTGCTTTTCCGTTGGCAGTTTGATGCTTGTGGATATGAAGGTGCATTATCTTTTTCCTTTCCCTATCCTTTTAATTTTTGTCAAGAAGATTTGAATGGAGGATGCACTGTAAAAAGATGTTTGGAATTTGTGGTGTATGTGTTGTAGGCTCATTTCATGAGTGAAAAATACTATTATCTTATCTTGTGGTTCAGTCCTCTGCATTTTGAGTATTTGCTTGGGTAGTTTATAATTCAAATCTGGAATTGCAGTGCTGACTATGCCAAAAAAAAATAGGGTATTTTTCCCGATAATTTTCCTCGTATGTCCCCTTTACTTCTCAAGTTTTATTTATACCTCCTAAATCTTGTACCTAACGTAGAAATTATCTTTTTAAGGTTTCTTCAGAGAGGCGAGGGTGAGGATATATTTTTCTCTAACATTTTTGCATTTGAAGCTACTAGTTTTCTCCTTCACATGGTATATTTTCTGATTTAGATTCTAAATGTTGGGTGTGAGAGATATTTATTATTATTATACATAATAGGAAAATCGAGGCTTCTGTGGATTAGGGATCTTCGGGAATAATATTTGACACTGTTTGTACTTGCTTTAGAAACAAAATATGTTGAAGGCTTCAATGAACAACCTCTATGGAAAAACAACTATTGTCTGCAATCACATTGGCTTCACCTTGTTGTGCGAGATCCTCCTAGTGGTCAAATAAACCCTCTTAACAAATGTGTCAAACAAACTATTTAAGATAACATTGTTTTTCATTGTTTGCATGGTAACTATCGATTTAAGTTGGATAAAAGAATTGCATTTGACCTGCACATTTCATGATCAGGTCCTCCAAATTGGGTTATTTGAAAATTGACATCCTACCCAAAAAGGGACATGATAGCTAAAATGTTTCAATGTACTTCATTCTTCAATCTGTAATCATTTACATACAATTTTAGTCAGATACAACGAAAATGTATTGAAAAAGTTTTTCTTGTCACAAAAACAGCAGAAATCGTCCATACAGGTACCGATCTACAAAGTATGGCAGTGATTCTCATGCTTGTTCCTATAAATGTTTTCTGAGCCATGGGTATCCATCATATACTGCCAAGACTTCAAAGATACTAGGAAACGGAATTCCTTTTTAGGGTCCATCCTCTAGACAATACACGGGGATCTTTAACAGGAAGCAAACCAGCGACCACTCCTTGCCTTCATCTGAGTCCGTTAGGGACCGACACCTTTAGTTGTCATCCAAACCAAGTGCTTATTCTGATCGGGGTTGGCCTATGTTGATTGGACTAGTTATCCCACGTCGTATTATATGAAGGATGTAAAAATCTCTAACCCGGTATTCATCGCCTTGAACCCTTAAATCTGAGTTTTTATTTACTGTGACGGTGTTGACGTCTGCGTTTTTCCTTTAATAGCGGTTTACCTGGCTGACTTGGTTCACGCTCTTCTGAAGGAATCCGTTTCATCCTAGATATTTCACCCAGGCATTTGCCACCTCGAGACCCCAGCCTTAGCCTGTGCATTGGTGAATCAGGATTGTTAGTGTCCACACCTCGTTGACTTCGTCCACGAATTGTTTCTCTTGCCGTGAAGTGCCCTTGCAGCTGGTTTAGACTGCGTCCTCGTCCAACACCCACCTGGTCGTCCCGCCTCCTTCTTTAATCGTTGTTTGCCTCTTGGAGAGAACGCGTGGCATTTAACCTCCGCATGTACATGTGAGCCTCTGCGTTTGGGCTAAACTCAGCAACCATACTGACATATATTAACCCCAATTTCGCCCCTGTGCATCGACTCATCCGTGCATGGTTTTGATGTGCTTCGACTGTGTAGAAACCGCCTATTGGTGTTATGACCATGCCACTCCCTTGTTTCTGTTGGTAGTAACCTTAGTTAGGTGGCCAGTCGTTTCAGCTTGTGGTTGAGTTCGCCCCCGCCGTGCGACCTTACTAGTCATAGTTGTTACCTGGCAGGTAATCCTCATTTTTGCTCTTTTATTTTAAACAACATTTTTGGCTTATTATTGCTCTTCAATTTTAATCGCTAATACGGCCTTACCTTAATGTCGGTAAATTAATCTTAAATGCCTCGTCCTTCATTTCCTTATTTATTTTAATGGTAGTTGTTTAGCCTTGATTATGCTGTGATGGTTAAACTAAATTAATAACCCCAATAGCGTTAAAGGAGGGATCTTGAGGGATGGCTGTAGATAAGGGATGGTTTACGGCCCGAGAGATTTTTAGTGAAGATCCTAGAATTTTATATCATCCTGTTCCCGTTGTTTACAAACAAACGAAAAAGAAGTGATGGTCAGATTCCATCTATCACTTCTTTATAAATTTGATCTGGAATAGTTTTGTTTCCTCTTTATAAATCTGGACATATTTATTCTATTGATTATAACAGAATGTAATGTGATATAACGAGAAGTTAAGATGATGTATTAAGTAATAGAATGTTGTTGTAAGGAATGTAAGGCATCCATTGGGTTAATGAACTATAACATGATGAATGTAATGAATGGTTAAGGTTACCTTATAGATATATGCATTGGAATTTGTGGTTATATAAAGTTGTAGGTTTTCCTATTGTTAAAAATTTAACTTTTCCATTTTTAACCACTATATCATTTAGATCAATTAGTGATTGTTAAGGTTAATGTTACTTAATACATTTATGCGTTGGGAATTATGGTTATTTAAAGAGGTATTTGTTTTATGTTGTTGTAAATCGAACCCTTCCATTTATAACAATTGCATCATTTAGATCCTTTAGTTATGGTTAATACTAATGTTACCTTATACATTTAAGCATTTAGATCATTATACATTAGATCTTTGTACATTCAAATGTTAATGTTAATGTTACTTCATCGATTATACATTTAGATCATTTAGTAATGTTAATGATACTTATGTGTTTGCGATGAAGGGATTTGAATTTTGCATTAATTAAGGAATTATAAGCCTCACGTTGCGAAGACATTTATTGGATCATAATTCTGGTCTAGTCGAATTATAAGTTTAGATCATGGGACAAATGCTAATGTAAATTTTATGAGGATTGCATTTAATGATTTAGGATATTTCTTTGATTATAGATTAAAATTTATTTATTGCGACAATGATAATTATAGCGATTCCATTATTTTATGAACTTAATTAATGACTAATTATGTTGTTGAATGTTAACCAGTCGAAGTTCAGACTTATGCATTAAGGCCCCTTGAATGTTGATTCAGAGGGTACCTTGTTGACGAATTAGGATCTAATATTGCGCATTGGAATGACCTTAAGAATCTTATAGATTGTAGTACCTTGATTAACTAATGTCATACTGGGTTGTAAATTTTTGGTGTGCTTGGTCTGCTTGTGTCGGGCAGGAAGTAGACACCCCCTTGTTCCTCAGAACAGTCGCCAGCCCTGAGACCTTAAATGGTTAAAATTGATGGGAACCTGGGCTTGAGCATTGTTTATGTGTCTTGGAGGTCCTAATCATTGCAGGGTAGGACGGGCAAGTAGTCAGTCTTACTTATTTCCTCTTGATCGTCGTTAATCGCATGTTGTTACTGTGGTACGCCGTATGGCGTCTTGCTGTGTTTATATTGCTTGCGTCTTGTTCATCGTTGGGTTACTAGTTTCTGCCTGAGTAGTCGGCCAAGAGCCTATCTGAAATTCTCTCTCTCCGGAGCAAAGGACTAAGATTAAACGCCCTGCTTTCCTGTGCAGAAATAGTAAAACCTAATGTTATGGATTCTTCCTTATGTCTATGTCATGTATAGGCTTCCAGTCACTTGTTTTGCGCCTTATGTATTCTTGTTGAGATCATCGTGGTTGCATCTTGTTATTCATCGGGTGGCAACGTAGGGTCAAGTGTGTCTGTTCCTCTTTACACGCGCGCACACACCTTAAACAAAAAAAAAAATTGCACTTGTTACAGAGTAATTGTCGTAACTGACGGAGGATACTACATGATCATGACCCAACTTTCACAAGCAATTTTTTGTAAGAACTGTTCAAGATACAAGTCACAGAATTTCATCTCAGCACAGGTTATCATCTCCAGACTGATGGCCAAACATAGTTTGTCAACAAGCTTTTGGAAACATATTTAAGGTGTTTTTCCTTGGAAAAGAAAAATTAGTGGGCTCAATGGCTACCCCTAGCTGAATGGTGGTACAACACTTCATACCATACAACTACACGCATGAATCCTTTTGAAGCAGTATATGGACAAAAGCCACCTTTAGTTCTCTCATACTTACCAGGTGCCTCGAAGGTCCAGGAAATTGACCTAACACTTACAACTTGAGAGTCTATTCTCCGTACCCTCAAAGAGAATTTGGTCATGGAACAGAATCGCATGAAGCAACAAGAAGATCAAGGTCACTTTGAACGTCAATTTGCAGAAGGGGATCATGTGTTTCTTTGACTGCAACCTTACAAGAAAACTTCCCTCAAGGCCGAGCATTGTCAGAAGCTAGTGCCCAAATTTTATGGTCCTTATACCATGCTCAAGCATGTGGGACAAGTCGCCTATCAGTTAGCTTTGCCCAACCATTTGAATCTACATCCTGTTTTTCATGTTTCATGCTTAAAGAAGGTGATTGGAGCTAAGTGCCAAATTCAAACCAACCTTCCAGAGTTAGCTGAAGAAGGATCCATTTGGCTACAACCAGAGGCATTTTTGGAATAGCGTGAGCATCACCTACGTCATATAACCATCAGGGAAGTGATAGTCGAATGGAAATATACAACTCTAGCAGATGCCACTTGGGAACCAACTACCATTCTACAGCAATTTCCTCATCTCAAGCCTTTAAGACAAGGTTGTTTTTAAGGGGGCAGACATGTTAGGGTCCTAACCCACACATAGGTAGAACAATATAATCAGATGTAATAAAGGTCAATATTAATAAGGCCTTTCAATAAAATAGAATAAGGAGGATGTAAGAATACCTAATAGAAGCTTTCGCTTCTAGAAAGATATTCCTCTAGATGCTTCTTTTTAGTATAAATAGGAGTTGAGGGTATGAGAACCCTAGCTTAGATATTACTGTAATAGAGCTCTGCTCAACTGGAGGTTGCCCCGTCGAAGAGGTCCGTGAACATTGCTTTCATATTCAAAGTGCTATTCCTGTTGTTATTCTTATATCATTTCAATGTTATTGTGGTGAATGTTCTGGTTATATTGTTATTATTCTGCCATTATTAACATTTTATTTTTGTTCTGCATACATTTTATATCTGGTATATTACACATTTTCTCATGTTCCTAAAGAAGACAAGATAAATCTTCATGCTAAAGTAATCAAGTGCATTTTTATTGGTTATTGTTCTGATCACAAAACATAGAAGATGTTTGATCCCAACACATGTAAATTTTTTGCAAGTAGAGATTTATTATTTCATGAGAATGAAGATTAAGGTTATAATATGGATAGTTATGATGCATGTCATATTCCTTATAACTATAATGAAAATTTCAAAGAAGTAAATGTTGAATAGTAACAAGAACGAGATGTAAATTTAAGTAGTATGGGCACTTCAAGTAGCCAAAGAAAACCAAGAGGTGGAGAATATTCATCATAGAGTAGAAGAAGAGATGAAGGAACTCCACGAAATAGTATAACACCTAGGAGATCAACAAGGAAAACTCATACACGTATAAGGTATAAAAATTATGCATTGATCACTCAAGTAATGAATGTTTTAGAACCTTTGTATTTTTAACAAGATAAAGAGAATAAAGAATGGAGGGATTCCATGAATGAAGAGTATGATTCCATAATGAAGAATAAAACATGAGAATGAACATAAAGGACTAAAAATAATGTTCCAATAGGATCCAAATGGTTGTTCAAATCCAAATTTGATGTTGATGGTAGTATAGATAAATATAAAGCCACATTTGTTGCAAATGGTCATTCACAAAAAGAGGGAATTGATTATGCCAACACTTTTGCACCTGTAGCTAACTTGTTGAACATCATTAGATTAATTATTTCATTAGCTACAAAACATAACTGGAAACTACATCAGTTGGATGTTAAGTTTTATTTTCTGAATGGGGAATTAAAGGAAGAAGTTTATCTTGTGTAGCTAGAAGGGTTTGTAAATAAGGGTCAATATCATATTGTTTGCAGGTCAAAGAAATCTTGTTATGTAAATATTGATGCTAGGGATGATTTTAAGTATGAAAAATTGTTTTAGAATGTAGAAACCTTGGTGAATCTTACTAATCCTTCATATGCCAACTATAATTGTTTGGCGATATTTTTGTAAAAATATTCAAATTTATAAGGATTTTATATAGTTTTTATAAATTTTTGGAGATTTTTAAGGTAAAATAATTTTATCCTATAGAATTTGGGCGAATCATTTTTAAAATAACGAATCTCATTTTTGAAAAAACCATGGAAAATTAGCCCATGAGCGAAATTTAGCCCCTAAAATCATCCATGATTGATACCTTATTCTTTCAGAAAGATTTTATGAAAAGTAAGAGTGATCCTAACCTGTATATCAAGATAGATCAATAGTGACATATTGCTTTAAATTCCTTGTATGTTTACAATCTTATTATTATAGGTATTGCATCTAAGTTGACTGAAGATATAAATAAACAATTATCATATGTATTTGAAATGAAGGATCTTGGACAATTACATTATTTTTTAGGCCTTGCGGTATGGAGGGACAATGGTAAGACCTTAATCACACAAAGAAATTATACAAAGGAGCTACTTGATAGATTTAATATGAATGAGTGTAAGACAATGTCTACTCCATTAAAACAAAATGTTAAGAAATTATTTTGATTCAAATGAGGTGAGTGATACTTTGTATCGACATTTGGTAGGAAGTCTGAATTATCTCACTACAATCAACAAAACCAGGCTAGATATTGCATATTCAATCAATATACTTAGTCAATTTATGGCTAAACCTCATCATAATCATTGGAAAGCGACCAAGAGGGTCCTTGAATATTTCAAAGGAACCATTAACTTTGGTATTAAATATACTAATGATTGTACTGTTGAGTTGACAGTTCATTCTGATTTTCATTCGATTGGAAATCCAGATGAGGTCAATATTTGGATATGTGTTCAATGTGGGATCTAGAGATGTGTCATGGAGTAGTAAAAAACAACCAATTGTTTACCTGTCATTCATAGAAGCTGAGTATAAATATTTATGCAACTCTACATGTGAAGCGGTATGGATTAGGTGGATTCTTGAAGATGTTGGAGAAAAGAAACAAGTATCTACAACCATCAAGTGTGATAATCAAATTTCTATCAAATTATCCAAAAATTTAGCGTATCATGTTAGATCAAAACATATTGAGGGACATTACCATTTTGTGAGGGAGAAGATTCAATCAAATGAAATTCACTTAGAATATTTTATTACAGTTAATAATGTTGAAAACATTTTTACTAGGACTGTTGGAAAGGCTAAATTTGAAATTTGTAGAAATAAGTTAGATATTGTAGAAAATACATTTCTCTATTAAGAGGGAGTGGATGGAATAATCCGGAAATGATTTAGTTAGAACAATAAGTTCTAGAATGTTAAACCATCAATAAAATATTAAGTACATGAAGAAAATATAGAGAATAGAAAAACTGATGGAAAAGACTCACTCTATATTAACATTATTACCAATTTAACGATAACTTTGTTGAGATCTCGTTTTTTCAAGGGTCCCATTTTTTACCACATTTTGAAAAATGATGCTACCAATAGCACCCTTTTTTGTTTTGAGGTAGTTTTTTGATATTTT
This sequence comes from Picea glauca, assembly GCA_000966675.3. NCBI lineage: Eukaryota > Viridiplantae > Streptophyta > Pinopsida > Pinales > Pinaceae > Picea > Picea glauca. The sequence goes on from JZKD02S0509635.1 coordinate 148,534, forward strand.
AAATATTCTTATCTATAACGGTTCCACATTTTGTTTATAAAATGCTTGTTTTTTGAACTATTTTCAATTTTTTTCAATTTTTTCTAAATCTTTTTTTTTACCAACAATTTTCTTTTATGATTTTTAATGATACTAAAAATCTTATAAAAATCTTATATATGATTTAAGTTTGTGAAATTGATATTTTTCATACAATTATGCCTCATTATTTAATTCATGGTGCCATAGTTTTTAAATATAGTGTAAAATTGTATTTTTAGCAAACTTATTATTTTTTGTTCAATACATAGCAAATAATTGTAGCTAAATAACACCATTTTCAAATATTTAGCAAAAAACTATACATTTCAAAGAAATTTATAAAAAATAACCTATACATTTTGGAATCTTTCCAATACATGTCACATAAAGTGTTTTTATGGAAAAATTTGAACAAAAAAATTGGAAAAAATTAATAAAAATTAACATTTCTTATGATATTTTTATAGATTTACAGTAAAAACTTGACAATATTTAATGTAATTTTCTCTAGCATAATAAACCACATAAAAATAAAAGTAAAAAGAAAACAATAAAACATATTCATCATAAAACAACAATAGATGCATATTTATTCTTATTTTAAAATCTGAAAGTCAAAACATTACAATTATAACTCATAAAAAAATTGCAAAATTTACCATGGTCTTCAAGGGAATCCTAAAACTAATAGAGAATTTCATATATCTAAAATTCATCATTCACAAAAGAGACATAATCGGTTTCTTGGACATCATGCAATGCTTCCATTGGCTCATTTGGCTCAGTTGGCTCATGTTGCTCTTCCATTGAGTTATTTATATCAGCAAGTTCTCCAAACTCATATTTTCCAAGAAAACCTCTTAATGGTACTTGAGGTTCCTGTGATATTTTTTCCACCATTGAGTCATTAAAATCCCATTTCCTCAAGCCAATTTCTTGAATTTCATGTGGAAGAGATCGAATAGCATTAATTCTTTGTTGAATAAAACCGCATTGCACTGCGTCACTTTCAATGACTATACAATTCATTCATTTTTGTAAGAAGCATGCTAATGTTGTACCTAATCACTAAATAAAAAATAAATAATTAAAGTAAATAATGTAAAACAACATAAATTAAAAATAATAAAGAGTGAAGTATGCTTTCATAAATGCTATATCATAAATCTTACCCGGACTACAGAACAAATCCAAAACCCAATCTCCTTCATTTCAAAATGTATCTATAGGATAATTAATTAGTTCTTGTGGATTTTGATAAATGTTAGCAATCTCTCTTTTGAAATCATTTTCCACATATGTTAACTTTCTATCCAGAACATTGTAAACCAATAAACTACTAGGCATCTTTCCATCCTTTACATTGTAAAGAATAGAATCATAAGTATCATATTTTGTCTAACTTGCAAGATGTATACTTTCTATGTCACGTGTAAATGGTTCACTATTGGAGCTATGAATATTAGGTTTTTTCCTATAACATAAATAAGTACAAATTCAATTAATTTATGAATTAATAAAATATATTTATAATCTTAATCGCTAAACATACAATTTCAATATCTTACCAATAAAGTTGCATCCTTGTCTTTCGTTTTCCCTTGAAACTTAATTGTACTAATCCTTGTTGTGTGTTTAAATCAAAAAACAAAATCTCCAAAATGGTGATGTTGTGACTTCCAGAAATCCCATAACCACTTTGTTGAAAGCTTGGTAAGTATAAGGCTCAATATCATATTCAATGTTTTGGATATTATAACCATGAGGGATATTTGCAATAACTAGGGAGTATTCCTTTTTAGGAACAAGATTTGCTATTTTTTCACAATCCCCTAATATCACATTATATTGAACAGTGTCAAGTCCATTGCAAATGTATAGATCAAAGGTGTCATCAAGATCAACATTTTGAAGATGTCGCCTTATTTATCTTTCAAACTTATCTTTTTGAATATAACTTTTGAAGGTTTTGTGTACTCCATCTATATTCATCTTTGGAATTTTTAATGAAAAAAACAAATATATAATTATATATCTATAACTAACAAAATCGAAATAAATTAATGTACAAATGAATAAAATGAATGTAATAAATCAACATACCTTTTTGAATGAAACAAAAAATTGACTCGATAATGTTGAAGAGATTGCATATGGATAGTTGAGTCTAACATCCTTTCAACTCTTCTCATTCAACATATTAACCATTTCCTCTTGTATTCTCATATAAACCTTGTGACTAAGTAAAAAAAACATTTAATGTTATAATCATATATAGAATAAAATACATTCTTATGTTATATAGGAACAACTAATTTTTGATCATAACATAAATAAGAAATAACTCAATAGACTTACATTCTAAATTCATCACACATTTCATCAACTAATAATTCACTTGAACTTACACGTGATAACATAGCTATGACAAGTTTATCATCCTTCACTCATTGCATCGTTCTCCAAGGCGTTATAGTCATATCATCTGGTAGGTTTTTTATTTTAGGACTTGTCTTACTTGTGCTACCTACTAAGGGTTTATACTTCCTAATGTCTTGATTTTTTATACTAATATTTTCCCATAGGTTACATATCTCATCTACCAAATCCCATATCTATCCAGTTTTAAATCTCAATTGGAAATAACTATCCATAGCTTTGAATGCATCACTTCCTTTGCGATTTTTTACTTTTATACGTTCCCCATCAATAGGGAAGCCTATTTCCATACAACATTCCTTCCTAAACTTCGCATCAACGTTTGATCTATGCCCACCAAATATTACAAAAACTCATTATGGATAAATCTCACTCCCTAAATGAAATTCATGGAAATCTTGTACTCATTATTCGTGTTATGATTCCATGCCAATAAATTTTCTTATCCATCTATTAAACCAACATAAATTACACATCTCACTGTCTCAAATAGAGGGTTATTGGGATACTCTTGCACCAATTCTCTTCTTTCCTCAGCAGAATGATTTCCTCTAATGACATAATATTTATCCTCAAAACATTTTGACCTATCAAATGAATCCTTGGTAGGAAATTTGATTGGGTAAACAAGGACTAAGTAGTCAAACACATGTGCATGTGGATTGTGCCTAATCAATGTTTTCAAGTTTTGGATATATAACTGATGTGGTTTTCTAATTTGGTATTTTTCTTTGCCATATGTAGGTGTTGACAGGTTTTACAGGCACTGTATGCTTGTCATTGATGGAAAGTACAACAACGATGATGTCTTGAGTATAGGAAGAATGTGCTAAGTGGGCACCAGAAGTATTTTAGGAATATGATGCAGGGAAAGCTCAATAAGATCATAAGAGAGAGTGGAGAGGATCGTTGGCATGTTTAACAGGCTAAGTGTGTTTGTCATTGATGGCAAGTTCAGAATATGAATCGATGGAAAAACAAGAACAAAGTCAGCTCAAGAGGAATTATCTCAGAGTCAAACGCAATGCGTAGGTGTGCACCGGGGATGAGCGCATAGATGTATGATAGATCTCAGGCGTTATATCCGAGCACAGGGTTCGAACATCATTGGATCTAGGAGAACCTACATGTTCTTTAAAGTGAAAGATCAAAGAGGTGGTCCAAATCCATTTCGGAGTTTTGGCTATCGAGATTTCGGATATCGAGAGATGGAAGTGTCAAGGTTCTTTACAACAGGAGTCCTGAAATCACGAAATGTGAAACATCGAAATCTCGTCAACCATCCATCTCAGGGGGTTATGTGAGCCGACCGTCTACTTCGAAGTTTCAGAAATCGGGAGATGGAGATGTTAAGAACTCTTACTATAGGAGTCCCAAAGTCGCAAACCCCGAAATTGCGATATGCAAAATCACGACAAGATTGGGACCATTGGGTCCATAGGAAACGTGGCGAAAGATAGTCATTTCACTGACTGGAGAGTCAAAGGAATGGGGTTCCCTAACCTCTCAAAATTGCAATATGCGAAATCGCGAAATATTCCTAATCGTCGGATCGAGGATTGATCTGAACCGTTGATCAGGCACAATGAAGGCTCATGGAGTTGCGAAGTCTCGATAAAATCTTGATCATTGATCCAAGAGGGATGCATGGAAGAATATCAGAGCATGTCAAAGACTCCATTTCTGGGTTTCACGAATCACGACTTGGAGAGGTAAGAAACAATACCACAGGAATGTCGAAATCGCAAAATGATCTGAGCCGTCAGATCAAGGGTTGATTGGGACCGTTGATCCCATGCCACTTCAGAGTTTCATGGACCAATTATTGGAATCATCGAGAACATTCACCAAAGAAACGCCAAAATCCCGAAATGCGAATTGGTGAAATAAACGCAAGATCACATGAAGTCAATCCAATAGTGCAAGGGATTTTTTGCATGATCAGAGGGATAATGTTTCTCCTCACAGTCTAACTATAGGAAACCATTGATGGTATCTACTAGAAGATTTGAATATACCTCTGTGTGATTACCAGAGGAGCTGAAGAGTCTTAAGGAATATTCCAGTGGAATGAAGACTGTTCGTGGAGGCAATTGACAGGTGGATGAGTGTTGAAGTCTGTAACTTCAATAGAGAGGATGAGCAGGACTGTGAAAGAGAATATGAAGAATCTAAAATACCATATAAACTAAGGAATCTCATAATAACACCTTGTGATGATGGATGTGTAGGTTAAACCGCCAGAGAAGATGAAGAGTTACCATGATGTTTAGGTAGAGGACTCACAATGAGAAGATAATGCAGAATAGAGAGAGAATGTGGTGCACAGGAGATTGGATAGTTGTGGAAAAGTGAAGTGGATAAAACTCTCCGATGTGGAGTATATTGGAGCAGCATGAGCATTCAGAGGCATGGCCAACATTTCATGCACAAGGTGTACAAAATCTATAAGAACACGGGACAAAGAAGTGATGTTGTTGTTGTTGCAGTGGGTGATGCATGTAGAAAGAAGGAGGTGAAGTGTAGGAGCTGGTATGGCCAGAAGTGAAAAGGGACATTGAACGGTAATGGTGTAGAGATCACAAAAGGAAGAAGAATAGAAAGTGCAATGTATGCATGCAGGAAGACTTTGAGGCAGACGGAGCAACGAAATCTTGCAGAACAGTGATGAGACTGGTAAGTTGTTGTTAAACATTATGTCACTGTAATAAGTTTCAGTAACACATATTGATAATCTAGGGTGGTAGGGAGGTGTTAGGGAGGGCTGGTGTCCTCAGAGGTTCAAGTGGGTGCTTGAACACAGGGAGTTGTATCTTCCTTCTAGTTGGTACTTCCTTCTAGTTGGTGATAGAGAAACCAGGGAGTTGGTGCTTCCTTCTAGTGGGTACTAGAGAAAACAAAGAGTTGGTGATCTCAGCAAGTTGCAACTTGCAAAACAGAGGTTGTAGCCTCACAATGAGTTGGAGCTCATATGTATGCAATGTAAAGAATGTAAAGATTACTTATCATATAAAGAAAAGGAGGTTCTTACCCTTTATGGGTTTCCTCAGGAAATATCTGTCTCTGTGTATCTCATATGCATGAATGATGTTGAATGTTACAATTCTTACTTCCCTGCATTACTATGATTATAATTGAGAGGTCTGTAATGAGTTTTAAGTAGGAATAATTGTTTAAGCATGGTAACAACTGATTCAACCCCCCTCCCTCTCATTTGTCCAACAGTAGGTTTATATAGCTACTTAACATTCAATAGAAATGTATGGCCCACATAAACCAAATTGTTCCTCCTTACTCGATCTAGAATGGTATTATATGTTGTTTTGATAATACCATCTTCTAGATTAGCACCATGTGTACCATCTTCTAGATCAAAACCATGTGTTATTATTTATCTTCTACCTTTAGGAATTCCATCATGATATTCATAGGTAACTATAAATTATTCTTCATTAAAAACCTTTGCTTTCCTCTTTTTACTATTTAAATGAGTTTCATCTAGCTCAACAATATCTTCATAATCACTAGTAATGAAATCATCATTGGTCATACCTCTTTTGCACTTATGTCGTTTAGTCCTTTTATAAGGAATAGAGGTAACCTCATTGTCTTTAATCTCAACGACATCTTCATCGGGAGTTTCCATATCTTCAAATGTAACCCTTTTATCCTTTCTAGAATGATGACTTTTATTTATTCTCTGTTTTCTGTTGTAGCTTCAACTTCCATTACTCTTTACTTATTTTTCTTTCCTTCCTGTAGCTTATCATATGAAATAAAATGATGAATTCCATGATATTTCTCTCTGTATAATAAATCTTCACTAACATCTCTAAAAGGCACCTAGCAAAATCCTATAAAGAAAAATGTGTCATTTCCATTGTTAAATAATATTTAACACTTATAAAGAAAATTATAATAATACATTTTATACCCTGGATGGGGTGTTAATGGAATAATCATGTGCATGGACAGTTGGAAAGAAACCTAGCCACATCCCACACAACACCACACCACTGCATCCCGCACTCACTCCAGGCATTTAATCCATTCATTTAAAATTTCGATCGATGTACCCCTACATTGATTTTCGCATAGAAAAAATTATGGTAATGGCGCTCCAGCTCGAAGGGGTTGTCCCATTAAAAGCCTCATAAATAGTCCCATCGTAACCCCTAGTTCAATGGTTTTTGGGCCACGAAGGTGAAACTCATGGCTCATTCGCACTTTTTTCCTCTAGCTCCTCACATTCACACACCAGTCCGAGTTTCTCTTAGTCTCTGGTTCAAGATTATCCCCCCTCTCCACCTTTGCTTCAAGCTCTTCCTTCCTCTCCACCTTTGGTTCATTTCCTCCCCTCCTCTCTTGGTCTTGTTCCTTATGTAGAGACAACGAGGTAAGTCAAAATGTGGGATGACTTAATATGTTGCGAGAGGCATAGGCTCGCGGGGTCGTGGTAGGAAAGTTCCTTAGAAATTTCCTTAGGATTCTATCTATACCTCCATTCTGGAACTCATCCCTAACTCTGTCGGCACATCCACTTTGAAAATTCCTCCTGACCATGCCACCAATCCAAATCTCCCTATGATGTCCTATTTGTTTGCATGCAGCGTCGAATGGTTCGATAACATTAGAAATTCACTGGGTTTTTCTCCTAAGCTCACCCTTAAGCCACCGCCCATACATAAGCCTCCACCTCATCGACCTCCTCCCTCCTCTCCCCCATCCCGATCACCTGTAACATCCCCTAAAATTAAATTATTTTTAAGTCTCAAAATACTTAGGAATTTATTTCCATTTTTGGTAAATTCAAAATTGGAAAATTATTGTCATTTATGGAAATTCCGAATTTAGAATTTGGTTAATTGTAAATTATGATTATAATATTTGGGCAAAGATTTGGTTTGTCCTAACCAACTCTTTGACTATGACACTTGTAAGAAGAAAACATTTTTATAATTATTGTTGATAGACAAATGGAATAGCCAGGTTGAAATCAACTGACCATGATTCCATGAGTGGGGAACATGTTAGAACTACCTCAGGGCTGAATGTTACAAGTGGAAAATTAGGAATTTGGCCATTGGCAGCCCCTGAAAATTAGGGATTTTTAAAGATGCGAAAATTCACAAGGGGAAAATACCTATGCATAATTTTTTTTGGCATATATAACATATGGGAGGAGGCAGGACGTTGCCTAGTATGTTGGGGAAATCATTATCACTTGTTGTCATGAACACTCGTTTTTTAGTGTGAGGCAAGGAGAAGTTATCTAAAACTGAAGGACTATTGCTAAGGAGGAGTTCTGGAGTTCTCCCTCATGGATTTATGGTGAGGCTAGGGTGTGAAAAGACAAAGTAGATTGGTTGTTTTGTTCTATGGTTGGAAGGAACTTGATTGTTCTTTTTGTTGTCCCAACTTTTTGTTCAGATAAGTACTCCTATCTATTGTTTACTGAATTGTTTTATTGTATGATGGCTAAGTGAAATAAAATGATTTGTAGGATGAACCTTGGAAGTTGGTTATGTTATTGAATAAAGTAATAAGGCTACTAGATGTTAGATGTTTAGGTACAATTTGAGTTGTAACAAAATAAGTATTGAAGCTACTATGTATTAGCTATTATAATTACAGTCTAATTTTAGTTAACGAATACAATGATGAAAACCATGGTGTGTCAGCTATGGTAGGTATCTAGGAGATACTTGTAATTCAAATAAAGTATCTTTCAAAGGTATTTTAAATTTTCCTACCAAACATGTGAATTACGTACACATAGATGCTTAGTTTTCTAGGTAACATTAAACTGTACAAATGCTAAAGGAAATTCTGGAAGTAAAATTGAGATTTGATATATATATCTAGACATATTGTTGTAGGTTAAATACACATAATTGTTTTAGATAGTTGAGAATACCAAACAGGATAAATGCTAAACAGGATAGTTGTTGTACATAATGTTGCATAACTACTTCTACATATAACTACTCATATAGTAAGGTTATCAGTGCTTGGACATGTGAGAAATGAAGTAAATCTTTGATTATTATGCTAACTGTATGAAATTGTACATCTCAGTCATTCCACCAAACAAAGACCTTTGTTGGATATACAATAACACAGGAGAAAAGGCTCATTAAATTAAAATACATAAATTATGTTCCATCTCCCAAAATCAGACCAGTAAGTTAGATAAGTAACCAAACTCTAGAACACTATGATTCATAACTATGAAACAACAAGATCTTATAAAAAAGGGGGGGTTTCCCTTCCTGTTCGCTTTATAACAGTTACATAGATAAAGAATCATCCATCTATTTCAGCCTAAGCAAATTCTTCCACAATGATAACATTCTATAACATAATCATATCATTTCGTTAGAAACCTAGAGTACACTCTTAAGAGTAGTAAAATGAAACCCGAATACATTTTCTTGTGCATGGAGTAGTCCTGAATATGGAGCTTTTGAAGGTTGAATTTCCTGCAAGGAAAGCATAAATTCATAATTATCAATTGTCCAACAGAAGTTAAATGAGTATATAACATAATTACTAGAGAGATTTAAGAAATGAAATTATTACAGTAGTTCACTTAACTTGTGAATTGGGAAAATTGATGTCCTTTTTCCATTCTCTTTATTGTTGAGAAAATGTCCCGAGATCGAAGGGGGAAGTGGACCAAAGACTAACTAATGTGTACCCTCCCAACAATAGGGGTCCCATCATCATATTGGTAACCCAATTTTTTTAATCAAACCTTTCAGGAAATACATAAATAAACAATAATAACACATCAAGAACTGGAAATCCGAATTGCAAGGGTTATGATGGTGTGTGTATGTCGAATGCATTAATCAAGTCCAATTATCGGTTTAAATAAAATGCATTTCTCAAAGATTTAAACACAGAGTTAAATATTATATGTCGAATATCACACACCAAACAAATTTTCCACACACAGACAACGATATCAATATAAGGAAGGGTGTTAACTTCAAGTTTGATTACTGACTTAAATATTGTATGCTGGAGGGTGCTTCTTAACAAATTATTTAGTACAAAGAAGCCCACTTTATATATATATATATATACCAAAGGGAAAATACAATAATTATTTAAAAAGAAAATACAGTTGCAGGAGCCAAATAGCGGTTGAAGGAATCTACAGAATGGTGGACTCCCAAGAAAAATCAGTATAAGAATACCCAGCAGAGACAAAGAAATGCTATAACACCTTATAGGAATGAAATTTCTTTTACCCAAATAGAATGGAACATGCAACACACAGTGTGGGATTTCGAGATGCAGATCGAGAAAAAACGTATACACTCATGATTTCCAAATAGCCATTGAGTTTAGGGAAGAGTATCAACCCGTAAGTCATGAAATAACTTCAAACTAGGGTAAGGACTATCAACAATATTGGAGTGAGGATTTAATCAACCCAATGCAAAAACCTTGTAAACTTCAGTAAGTCCTTCCCATACCCTGCTAAGCCAACATTACGGACAAGAGCTCCCACACAGTTCACAGAGACTCAACACCAGGTCACAGTGCATAAATATAGGGGAAACCTGTTGGAAAAATAGGACCGCGGAGCAATAAAATAAAAAAAATGCAGAAACAAAACATAGAAAATACACAATACAACAGAGACACAGATTTACGTGGTTCACCCAGTGTGGGATATGTCCACCAGAGAAATTGTCAGATCCTTCCTTTATTATTATCTAGCAAATGAAGGGATACAACCTACAGCAAAACCTGTTGTAACTTCCTCTTCTTTCTCTCACAGTATCCTCTCTCAGAATACAATACTCCCCATAATGCATAGCCACAATACATTTCCCTCATAACATAGGGTTTCCTTCTAGGGAAAAAAACCCTAACATAATTTCTATCATTAGATCTGTGACCTTATAATGAATGGTCCAGATTTACAAATGAAATTACAATATACATTTACAAGGCAATTATTCCTTCGGGGGACGCTTCCCCTAAACACTCGCAAGGGGCCCGCTTGCCCCCGGACCCCGCAGAGGGGGTAACCCCCCTCTGCACTCCCCCATGTGGAGGAGTGTACATAATTCTGTGGTGTAAATTCTTCATGGGGTATAAACATGGATGAAATCAAGGGACTTTGAATCAGGAACATAATTAGGCTCCACAACCAACAATCTCCCACCTAGAGACTGATCTCAACAACTCCACTGATGTTGCATATGTTGGACTCTGAACCTTCTTGGACGTGGAAAATTTCCCACCTTCATCTTCATTCTTGAAGACCAACTGAAACTGAGAAGGAACTCAGTTTCTCTCTGGTTACTCCCTTTGTTAACATGTTTGTAGGATTCTAGCTAGTGTGTATCTTTTCCAACTTTAAATGTCCATCTTCCAAGGTGGATCATATGAAGGGGTACCTCAACTATATATTCTTAGTATTTGAATGGAAGGCTAAGTTCTTTGCAATATGAATTGCACTCTCATTGTCACAATACAACCTACTATTCTCCTTCTTCTTTTACAATTCCTCCATAAACCTTTGTAACCAAATCATCTCTTTACTAGCCTCTGTAGCAACAACATACTCTGCTTCTATTGTTGAAAGTGCAACAAGCTTTTGCAGTTTCGAAATCCAACTTACTGTTGTTCCACCTATAGTAAAAACATGCCCTGTGGTACTCCTCTTGCTGTCTTTATCACCTGCTATATATGAATCAACATATCCCTGTAGAAAAGTGTCTGAACCTCCAAAACATAATGCATGAGTAGTAGTACCTCTCAAATACCTGAGAATCAACTTTACTGCCTCCCAATGATCTTTACCTAGACTGTTCATATACCTGCTCACAACTCCCATTGCATGTGGAATATCTGGTCTTGTGCAAACCATTGCAGACATGAAGCTGCCAACTGTTAATGAATAAGGGACCCTGGACATGTATTTTATCTCCTCCTGTGACTTGGGACACATTTCCTTAGTTAATTTGAAATGGCTAGCCAAAGGTGTACTAACTGGTTTTTCATTCTGCATTCTAAACCTCTCCAACACTTTCTCTGTGTACTCACCCTGAGACAATGTCAATTTTCGATTTTTTCTATCTCTTGTTATTCGCATGCCAAGGATTTTCTTTGCATCACCCAAATATTTCATCGCAAATGAATTGGCTAATTTATTCTTGAGCATATTTATATCATGCATATTAAACCCTGCAACAAGCATGTCATCTACATACAATAGAAAGATAATATAGTTTCCATTTTCCATCCTTTTAAAATAAACATAGTGATCATAATGACATCTACTATAACCCTGTTCTGTCATAAACCTATCAAAATTCAAATACCACTGCCTAGGAGCTTGCTTTAGGCCATACAATCTCTTCTTCAACTTGAATACCAAATTCTCCTTCCCTTTGACCTCATACCCCTATGGCTTCTACATATAAATCTCTTCCTCCAAATATCCATGGAGAAAAGTTGTGTTTACATCTAACTATTCAATATCCAAATATTCTACTGCCATAAGACTTAAAATAGTCCTAATTAAAGTCATTTTAACAACAGGAGAAAATATTTCATCAAAATCTATACCTTTCTTTTGTGCAAACCCCTTTACAACAAGTCTAGCCTTATACCACGTTTCTCCTCCATCTTCTTCCTTCAACTTGTAAACTTATTTATTCTGCAATGCTCTTTTTCCCGCAGGAAACTAAACCAAGTCCCAAGTTTGGTTATTTTCCAAGGAATCCATTTCCTCTTTCATGCCTTGTTCCCACTTCTTTTTCGTGTCTACTTGCATTGCCTCTTCATAACATTCTGGTTCACTAGAATCAATCAACAATAAATAATACAATGAAGGAGAGTATCGTTCAGGGGGTATACGTAACCTGGTAGATCTTCTAACAACACTTGTAGGCGTTTGAGGTACCTGTTCCTCTTGTTGTTGTACATTTTGATTTTCAAGTTTTCCTTTGGAATTTCTTTTTCAATGATCTCATCAAGCACTGTGTATTCTTGTTTTTCTTCTTCCTGTTTCTTTCCCTGCAATTGATCTTTGTACATGACCTTCTCATTGAATATGGAATCTCTACTCTTAATGATTTTGTTATTTTCATAATCCCATAATCGATAACCAAAATCATTAACACCGTATCCAATAAAGGTACACTTCTTGGATTTAGACTCAAGATTTGTTCTATATTCTTTATCAATATGGACAAATTCTTCACAACCAAAAGTTTTCGAAAAATAATAGTTTACATTTTTTCCCGTCCATTCCTCCTCTAGAATTCTACCATCCAAATATCTTGAAGGTCCTCTATTTATTAAGTATACAACAGTATCTACAGCATCCAAAGAGCTTGCATGCTCCATGATTGTCCCATTCATCCTTTCCAACACACCATTTTCTTGTGGTTTTCTTGGAACTGTCTTCTCTCTATGAATCCCATGGTATGAACAATAATCATCAAACTCCTTGTTGCAATATTCACCTCCATTATCTGATCTGAGACACTTCAAACTTTTTCCTGT
>JZKD02S0509635.1:171170-192541 GCA_000966675.3 Picea glauca
CTACTTCTACATCTAACTACTCATACAATAAGGTTATCACTGCTTGGACACGTGAGAAATGGAGTAAATCTATCATTATTATGGCTATGCTAACTGTATGAAATTGTACAACTCAATCATTCCACCGAACAAAGACCTTTGTTAGATATACAATAACACAGGAGAAAAGGATCATTAAATTAAAATACATAAATTATGTTCCATCTCCCAAAATCAGGCCAGTAAGTTAGATAAGTAACCAAACTCTATAACACTATGATTCATAACTTTGAAACAGTGAGATCTTATAAAAACGAAGGGCTTTCCCTTCCTGTTTGTTTTATAACAATTACAGAGATAAAGAATTAGCCATTTATTTCAGCCTGAACGAATTTGTCCACAATGATAGCATTCTAGAACGAAATGGTATCATTTCCTTAGAAACCTAGAGTACACTCTTAAGAGTAGTAAAATGAAACATGAATACCTTTTCTTCTGCATGGAGTGGTCTTGAATCTGGAGTTTTTGAAGGTCAAATTTATTGCAAGGAAACCATAAATTCATAATTAGTAGTTTCCAACATAAGTTAAACGAGTATATAACATAATTACTAGAGAAATTTAATAAATGAAATTATTACAATAGTTCACTAACTTGCAAACTGGGAGCTAATAGTGACATTCTAAGTTTTCACACAAGGTGGAAGGGGAAGGTTGCAGGTTGATGTCAGACCTACAACAAGAAGCCGAGGGGGCCTGTGTTTCAGATACAGAGGGGGACCTTTAAGGTTCCAGAGAGTCTTTTGACTCAAGAATCATAGATCCAAGACCGATAGGTCGCGCAACCCTACGGGGGAGTAGGGGGGCTGCATCAGGTGGTAGCAGAGGTAATATTAAATTTGTTTGTAGACAACAGACAAAAGGATAAAGGAGTAAAGTTGGTATCATTTGTGGTATCAAAGAAATTTCCAATTCTTGTTTGTAGGCAACGCAGCGAAAATCATGCCACTTAGAAGGCATAGATAAAATGCAAAAATGGAAGAAGAAATGAGGGGACTTTGAATGAGGTTGGATGCCATGGAAACAACAAAGAGAAGAACACCAGACACTGGTGATATCAGTGAATATGAGAGTTAAGAAGAAGCTGAGGGTGAAGAAAATGATGTAGAGGATGCTACATAAGATCACTTGGTAAAAGTTGTTTCAAAGATAGGATCCATAGAAAGGATACAGGTACCTATGTATGAAGGCAATTTAGAAGTTGAAGAATTGTTCGATTGGTTATGTGCTATGGAAAAATAATTTGATTATGAAGATATCGAATAAGACAAGATGGTGAAGCATGCAGTGACAAGACTAAAAGGTCATGCAACATTATGGTGGGATGAACTACAAGACAAATGCAAGAGAAATGGTAAGAAAATAATTTAAAACTAGGATAGGATGGTAGCTAAGTTGAAAGACAAATTTATCCTAAAGGATTACCAAATCAATCTTTACAGAAGATTGCAGAAACTAAAACAAAGGGTTTTATCAATGAAAGAGTACACTGAAGAGTTTTACTGACTGCACATCAGGGCTAGACAGAAAGAGAATGAAGATGAGAATATAGCCAGATAAATCAATGGGCTGAGATATGACATCCAAGAGGAGATCATCATGATATTTGTCAGTAAAGTCGAGGATGATTATCAAGCATCCTTGAAAGATGTAGAAACATTGTCTAGGAAGCAAAGCCAACGAAGTAGAGGCAGAAATTAAAGCAGAGGTAAGGGAACCAATAGAGAAAAGTTCCATAAGTCGAAGCCTGAAGATGAAAAACAACATAGTCACCATGAGAAGTGTGTAAGTTCTAAATAAGGAAAGCATGGAGGAAGAAGTTCTTTTTCCAAAGGTAGAGGAAGAGGAAGAGACATAGGAGGCATGGTTAAATGCTATACCTGTGAAAAAGAAGGACATAAATCTTGGGAATGTCTCGACAGAAAGAGGGAAGGTGAAGAAGCACATATTTCTGAAGTATAGAAGCATGTGGAAGAAGAAGAAGCAGAAGGAGGAAGAAACCTCATGATGAGGAAGATCCTTCTTAAACCATAAAAGGAGCGAGAGGAACCAGTTCAATGAACAAGCTTGTTCAGAACTGCTTTCAAGTCGAAAGACAAAGTTTGCAAGGTGATCATACACAGTGGGAGAAATGACTATCTAGTATCCACAAAGATGGTGGAGAAGCTAGAGATAAATACAACTGCACATCCAAAGCCATACAAGGTATCATGGTTGCATAAAGGACATCAAGTCATGGTAAGTCAACAATGCCAAGTTGAATTTAAAATAGGAGGTTACAATGATGAACTATTGTATGATGTAATTCCTATGGAATGGATGTCTATCATATTTTATTGGGGAGGCCGTGGCAGTATTAATGGAAGGCTATTCATGATGGGAGGAAGAATACCTATACCCTAGAGAAAAATGGTATAACACATATGTTGTTACCCATAGAAAAAAAAGAGCAAAAGATAGAAGCTAGTTCAAACATACTTCTCATGAGTGGGAAGGATATCTTGAATGAAGTAAAGAAAGAGAAATTAGTGCAATTCGTTGTAGTGAGGAATCCTAGAGTTATCCTTACGAATACTTATGTAGAAGACTTACCTATAGAAATTCAGGAACTGTTAGAAAACTCTGTTGATATAGTTGTGGATGAATTACCAAACTCATTTTCACCCATTAGGAGCATAAGCCATCATATTGAACTTATTCCAGGTGCTAGTTTACCAAACAAATCAGGTTATAGGTTGACACCTAGAGAGAATGAGGAGGTCAAGAATCAAGTCCAAGAGTTGTTGTTTAAAGGGTTAGTCAGGGAAATCCTAAGCCCATGTGTAGTACCGACTGTATTAAGTCCAAAGAAGGATGGAGGATGGAGGATGTGTACAGATTCCAAAGACATCAACAAGATAACCATTAGATATAGATTTCCTTTACTGAGGATGGATGATTTGATGGAATGTTTGAGTGGAGCAAGATATTTTTCCAAATAGACTTGAAGAGAGATCAGAGAGTGGCCATCATCGAGAAGCGTATTTGAAGTAAGAAGTTTTCATGGGTTAGCAAGATTTGATAGAAAATTCATCAGAAATTTCAGTGGCATATGTGCACCCATCTTAGACACTATGAAGAAGAAGCACAAGTCCTTCAGTTGGATAGAGGAAGCTGAAAAAAGTTTCAAAGTGTTGAAAGAGAAGATCCTAGAGTAGCCAGTTCTGGTCTTACTAGATTTTGGAAAAACATTTCAGGTGAGATGTGATGTAAGTGGATTAGCTATTGGAGCAGTCTTGATTCGAGACAATAGGCCAGTTGCTTATTTCATTGAGAAACTGAATGACGCCAAGAAAAAATATTCCACGTATGACAAGTAATTTTATGAAATGATTCAAGCTTTGAAAAAATGGAGACATTATCGAATCCATAAGGAATTTTTCTTGTAGAGTGATAATCATTCTTTACAGTTTATTAATAGGCAAGAAAAGTTGAATCAGAAACATGCAAAATGGGAGGAATTTATGAAGAATTTTACTTTTGTTATTAAACACATTGTTGGAATTGCTAACAAGGTCACAGATGCTTTGAGAAGGAGGATTTTGATTGTATGGGAATTCCAGGTGGAGACCTTGGGGTTCAGACACCTCAAGGAGATGTATAAGGAAGATGCATATTTTAAAGAAGCTTATGAGGCATGCAAGAATCCTTTGTTGGGAGACAAAATCCCATGTACTGAATATTTGATCCAGGATTGATTAATGTTCAAGGGAAGCCAATTATACATTCCAAAATTCTCAATGAAAGACAATCTACAGAAAGAGAAACACAACGGAGGTTTAGCTGGACATTTTGGTCACGATAAGACATTTGCACAACTGAGAAATTCATATTATTGGCCGAGTATGAGAGTAGAAGTGAAAACGTTTCTGACCAAATGTAGAATTTGTCAATATGCAAAAGGAATACAACAAAACGTTGGTTTGTATCAGCCATTACCAATTCTAGAAAGGTTGTGGGATTCAATCAGTATGGATTTTGTTTTGGGATTTCCTAAAACTAAAAAAGGGAGTGATTCCATATTTGTTATCGTGGACAGATTCTTGAAAATGGAACATTTCATACCATTCCATAAGAAAAGTGATGCCACACAAATCGCAAATTTGTTTTTCAGATAAGTAGTAAGACTACATGGATTTTCGAGGAGCATAGTTTTCGACAGGGACACCAAATTTGTAGGACACTTTTGGAGGACTCTACGGAAGAGACTCGGAACAAACTTATCCTTCAATTCAACATATCACCCTCAAATATATGGACATATTGAAGTAGTAGACAAAAGTCTCAGAAACTTATTGAGAATTTTAGTCACTAAGCAAGGTCAAAAATGGGATTAGATTCTAGCACAAGAAAAATTTGGATTTAACAATTCAGTGAATAGGAGCACAGGAAAAATTACATTTGAAATTGTGTATGGTATAAGACCAAGAGGGCTTACAGAGTTGAGATATTTAAATCACGATGAGTTCAGAAGTGTTGGATTAGATGATTTTGCAACATAAATGTAGAAATTGCATGACAAAGTTAGAGATCAACTATAGGACATAAGTCAAAAATGTTGGAAGATTGGTTGTTGTCATTGATGTCAACCCTAGTCATGGGTTTTGGACAGAAATATTGATGAAGGTATTTGGACATGAAGGACAATGCACATGTAGATAAAAAACCCATGGATGGATAGTATACATCATGTTGTTTCCGGTGGTATGTGGAACTTCATGTGGATCCTCGTGGTTGCGGAGAAAATAATTTTTGAAGATGACAAATTGAATTGAAGAAGGAATTACATGTAGGCCCTGAAGATAATTAAAGAAAACAATTACAAATTAAGAAAGTGTCAAGTTGTCCCTAATGTTAAAAGGAAGTGACATAAATGGTACAAATAAATATAATTATACATTCATTTGATATACAAGTCAAATTTCATAGGAAATCAGAAGTAAAGAAGGCCGAATTTCAAGGGAGGATAAAGTATTTTGGTGATGTGTTCTAAGGTATGTTATTTCTAGGTCATCTTACCATTTTCGCTATCACGTTTTTTATAGAACGATTCAGATGGTGAAATTGGTATGGTATTGAGAAGACATATCAAGGTACCTATGGTAAACGTTTCATCTCTTTATTCTCTATAATTATGGAGATGCACTATATGGAAGATAGGGTTATTGACCAGTCCCGAAGCTAGTCAATAAACATATGTTCCAGGTAAAATAGTCATAAATTCTTCATAGAGAATCCAAATCAAGTGGGACAAATTTCATTGGAAATATTACAAAATGTAGATTCTTGCGTGAGAGGTTAAGAATTTTCTATTAAATATTGAGTGTGAGACATGATTTACAAGTTCGGTCTCCTGAATAAACCAGAATTGAAAAAGGTCTACCATTCTCTTTATAACTTATTTTAGGGGAGGATTCAAGGAGTGAAAATTGGAGAATTTTCAGAGAATACATTGACTAATATTATCTATAGGATCATAGTATTTCAATAATTGAAGAATTGCAGAAGTTGAAGAAGTCTCATGAAGCATTATCGGGTTCTATGTGATGGTTGGTTGATGGTGATGATTTAGTGTAAAGTTTTATTATCTCTCATATATTATTGGGTGGAAGGAAGGGGAAAGGATGGAGAGTTAAACCCTCTCTTGATAATGGAGGATTGTATCTTCCTCTTATAGGTTTATCCCTCCCTTTACATTTGGAAGTTGTATCTACCTTTGGAAGTCATTACTTCCCTTGAAAAATAACTATTGATTATTTCTCATATATTTTGCATGGTGTACTGTGGTGTATTGGTGTAAATATTATACTATTGTTCATTTCTCATTGGATATAATCGAATGGTTTAAGTATAAGTTGAAAAGGGTTTTAAATTGTACTTGATATTGATTTACCCCCCTCTCAATATCAAAAATTGGTATTAGAGTCAGTTACCTTCAGTATAGTTTAACCACTGGAAGGAATATCCTATGCAGAAATGGAAGACAACATTCCAAATAGGATTCCACCATTTGATGGAAGAAATTTTGAATACTTGAGTAATAGAATGGAAACGTACTTGAAATCTCTTGGGGCATATGTTTGTTTCTCAGTTTCTTCAGGATACAATGATTTAAAGAAACCAAAGACTACAGCTCAAAAGGAAGAAAAAAGGAACAACAAATTCGCAATAGATACCATCCTAGATGGATTGACAAATTCAGTGAAATCCAAGGTGGGATCATGTGCATCAGAAAAAAATCTTTGGGACCAGATACAAGACCTTTATGCAAGGGAAGAAGCAACAGAAGAAGAAGAAGTTGAAGCAAATTACAACATCTCAGATTTCAAAGAAGAAAATAGAGGTCAGTTCTTTTGCTTTAATATTGAAGGAGTAGGACATGTTGAAATTGAATGTCCTCATACAAGGATTGAAAGAGATGACACTAAAGAAGAAAAGTCCAATGAAGAAGAAGAAAATCATGAAGCAGAAATGATTCAACAAGAAGATGGGAATCTTAAAAAATTGAAGCACATTGAGATTGAAAATAGCAAGCTCAAAGACACACGTAGAAAACTAAGAAGTGAATTGGGTAGTTATGAAAAGGCAGTTGTAAGCTTGAAGAAACAATTATAAGACTTTGAGAAAATAAGAGAAGAAACCATTTCCTTGAAAACTTTACTCGAAGAAGCAAGAAGAATAGGAGAAGTAAAGAAGGTCAAAATGATGAAGAAAGAAGAAGATTATGGGAAACTTGAACAAGAAGTTGTCTCATTGAGGAAGATCTTAAGAAACTCTCAAGTGCCAAAATAATTACCACATATTGGATGCATGGGTGAAACTTCATACAAAGAAAATGAAAATACCAGCAAGAATATTGAAGAAAGAGCTACACAGACAGTTGATGAGAAGTGGACCAGGATACTAGAAAGAAGGAATGATTACAAAAGAGATGAATATCCAAGAAGACCCCCTACCTTCATGAATCAAAGAAGCTTCAATGAATATGAAGGAAACTACAAAAGAATATATCATGAACCTATATGGACTACATCACAAGAAGGTCACTTAATCCAAGGTATCAAAATTTCTTTCTTGGTCATTGTTATACTTGCAAAAATTTTGGACATAAGGCAATTAATTGCAGAATCAATGAAAGGAACAAATACACAAAAAACATGAATGGTGTAAATAGAAGATATGGGAATAATCATGGATTTTTCAATATAAGTTATAATTCATTTTCCCCATTGATGTACAAAAATAGTGTATGCTAAAAATGTAATTATCTTGGTCACAATGCACAACATTGCAGATATATGAATGCCACAATATGGAGAAGGAAAGAGTTTCCAAACAATGAATATTGTCGAATAGCATTGACCGCTGAAAAATGTAAAGTAGAAGATGAATGGTACATAGAAAGTGGATTTTCTTCACACATGATCGGGGATCAAGACCAATTCATCAGCTTGAAGAGAAAGGGTGGCAATGTTGGATTTGGAGCTGACTCATCTGCCAAAATATTTGGAGAAGGTGTAGAAGAGATTGGAAGAAAAAATTTAAAAGAAAAGAATGTCCTATTGGTTGAAGACATGAAGCATAATCTACTCAGTGTTAGTAAATGTGTGATCATGGATACACTCTTACGTTTGACTCCCGAAAATGTAAAATTAGAGAAAATAACTTAGGAAGATTGGTTGCAACTGCAACAAGAAGACCGAAAAACATATACATCCTAGACATGAAGAATAGAGAGAATACAAAATCCACACAAAAGGATTCCAAGGAAGAAAAAGTCCCAAAGACCAAAAATAAGGATGGAGTATTATTGACTGCCAGATATTCATGGGGAGCAGCCCCAAAGAAGAGAGTTACCTTTTTCCATTAAACTCAGGGGGAGAAATATCTACCCTTGTCCATTGATGTCAAAGGGGGAGAAAAATTGGGATCGTGATGATAGGGGGAGCATGAGTGTTTCCATCAATGACAAAGGGGGGGATTGTTGTAAGATTTGTTTTTCTCATTGATGTCAACCCTAGTCATTGGTTTTGGACCGCAAGATTGATTAAGGTATTTTGACATGAAGGACAATGCACATGTAGATACAACACCAATGGATGGATAATATACATCATGTTGTTTCCGTTGGTATGTGGCATGTCACGTGGATCCTCATGGTTGAGGAGAAATGAATTTTTGAATATGACAAAGTGAATTGAAGAAGGAAGTACATGTAGGCCCTGAAGATAATTAATGAAAAGAATTACAAAATAAGAAAGTGTCAGGTCGACCTTAATGTTAAAAGGAAGTGAAATAAATGTTATAAATAAATATCATTATACATTCATTTGATATACAAGTCAAATTTCAGAGGAAATCAGAAGTAAAGAAGGCCGAATTTCAAGGGAGGATGAAGTCTTTTGGTGATGTGTTCTAAGGTATGTTATTTTCAGGTCATCTTACCATTTTCGCTATACCTTATTTTCTAGAATGAATGAGATGGTGAAATTTCTATGGTATTGAGAAGACATATCAAGGTACATGTGTTAAAAGTTCCATCTCTTGGTTCACTATAATTACAGAGATACACTCTGTGGAGCATAGGGTTATTGACCAATCTTGAAGCTAGTCGATAAACAGGTGTTTCGGGTAAAACAAACATAACTTCTTCATAGAGAATCGAAATGAAGTGGAAATAATTGAATTGGAAATAGTACAGACTATAGTTCCTTGTGTACGAGTTTCAGAATATGATGTTAAATTTTGAGCGTGGAGCATGTTGTACAAGTTCGGTTTCCTGAATAAAATAGAATTAAACAAGGTCTACCATTCTCTCTATAACTTCTTTTTGGGGTGGATTCAAAGAGTGAAGCTTGGAGAAGTTTCAGAGAACAGATTGAGTAATATTATCTATAGGATCAAATTATTTCAATAATTGAAGAATTGCAGAAATTGAATAAGTCTAATGAAGCATTATCAGGTTCTATGTGATGGTTAGTTGATGGTGATGATTTAATGTAAAGTTTTATTATCTCTCATATATTCTTGGGTGGAAGGAAGGGGCAAGGATGGAGAGTTAAACCCTCTCTTGATATTGGAGGATTGTATCTTCCTCTTGAAGGTTTATCCCTCCTTTACATTTGGAAGTTGTAGCTACCTTTGGAAGTCATTACTTCCCTTGAACAATAACTATTGATTATTTTTCATATATTGTGCATGGTGTACTGTGGTGTATTGGTGTAACTCTTATACTGTTTTTCATTTCTCATTGGGTATAATTGAATGGTTTAAGTATAAGTTGAAAAAGGTTTTAAATTGTACTTGATAATGATTCACCCCCCTTTTGGTATCAACAACAAATACAAGAGAAGAATTGATCAAAAGAGAAAATAAGTTCAATTCAAAGTTGGAGATCAATTTTTAGCTCATTTGAGAAAAGAGAGGTTTGCAAGGGGAACGTACAACAAATTAAAGATGAAAAAGATAGGACCATGCAGGATTCTCAGAAAATTCATAGCCAATGCTTATGAGACTGAGTTTCTAGACAATGTTGGGATATCACTGATATTCAATGTTGCAGACCTATATCCTTACATGAGAGATGAAGCAAGAGAATCAGATTATAAGAAAGAAATTCAGTGGGAAGAGCAATTTCCCACAACAGAAAAACCTCATATGGAGAAACTTATTGAACAAAGGGATGGAAAGAAAACTAGGAGAAAGACATATCCTGAATATTTGGTGAAGTGGAAAGATCATCCAATGGAAGTGATGCAGGAGCATTGCCAAAAACAAGCGAGCGGGGGACAAATGCCAATGCATTTTGACACATGATGAATTGTTTGAAATGTTTTGAAGTTGGATACGCCAAACTTAAATGAAATAGTTAAGAAAGGGTGTACTTGTAGATTGTAATCAGACCTTGAGAATCCCGCTCTCGTCTGAAGGACTAAGAGGCATTTATGCTAGTAAATGTAAGTAGGTAGCTTTAAATTCCTATATTAGACAGTTTTAGGACCCAAAGGGAAAACGGATATAGACATCCTCCCTTGTATCATTGTAACATTAGCATAATCAATCAAGAGAGCATAGAGAAGAAGAAGCATAAAACTATGTAGAAGAACCCATGTAAAAAAGTTCTGAGATTAATATATAAAGCTTGATTCACACTCATGGTGTTCAAATACTTTCTGTGTATGCATGATTGAATGTTATGCTCATGATTGTTTTACTCGTTCTGTTATACATTTGCTTGATGTATGAAAGTATGATTTCATGTTGAATGTCTAAAATCTGAAGAGGGGGAGAGTAAAGAATGAGTTTCAATTGTTTCTCTGTCTGAGCAAGAGTTTTCCTGCAAGGAGTGCAGTGAAATTGTCCACAAGGTGTGTGTTGACAGAAGTCAGAGTTTGTCTCTGGAAGCTCAGGAGGGACAACATTGTTCTCATTCCCACAGAAGTGAAAGTTAAGAACAAGAGTCGTGTAAGGAGTGCGCAGGTCGAGTGAAGTCTCAAAGTTACAACTTGAGCGAAATTGTTGAAGGAATGTTGTCGTAGGGAGTGTACAGAGGTGAAGAGGTTCAAATAATGGGAAGTATTTGAAGAATTGCCGCAAGGAGTGTGCGTAGGAGTATTTTTTAAGACTCAAGTTGTGGAGAAATATTAGAAGGGATAGAGTCTTCGAAGTTGTCGAAGAGAAGCTCAAGAGGGCTAGTTCCTTGAAGTGTTAGAAGGAGGTGCAACGACGTTGTTTTGTTGGTAGACAAGTTTCGTGAAGGCATACTTGTTCATTTTGGAGGAGTTGTTAAGGAGGAATTTGACAGTCGGAATTCTCCGTGGAGAATTTGTGAAGTTTCTAGAGCCATCGGATCTTGTAAAGGAGCAAAAAGGATTACGGTGAGTGTTTTTCTAAGTGCAAGCTCGGGAGAAATCGAGCCATAGGAGCTGAGCCAACAAGGGTCATTGGATCACTCACATAATCTCATTTCATGGATTCACGAGTTGAAGGTTTAAAACCTTTGCATCAAGATTTGTGAGTTCATGAAAGGCGAAGTCCCGAAATAGCGAGAGAATCTGAGTTGTTCATTGGAAGGAGGACATGTGTCACGAGATCCTCTCTATCGGGGATTCAAACATCGGGGCTTAGAGAAGGAAGTCCTTTGACTTCGCAAGTGGTGAAGTCATGAGAAGATCAGTACCATGCATTCGAAGAGGATAGGTGGCAGAGATCTAGGGATCTCACAAACTCGGAGGTTCACAAGGTGAGAGCCCATGAGTTGGAGCAAGGATAGTCGTTGGATCCAGGTCATAGGAGGATCGTTGGATCAGGAACCCCATTACCTATCATGCATTCGGGGGTTCAAAGGTTGAGAGGAGTCACTTTTGACATCAAAAGTCACGAAGTGCTGAGAGCGGAGGCTAGTGTGGACACATGGAAGAGCCATAAGGTGGGGCCCGCATGATAGATAGGCAGACATGCATCACCTAGAGAAGGGATTTAATGCTCCATTGATTTCTCGCATCTTGGGGATTTGCGGGATAAGAGCGTGAAGGCTCAATGCTTCAACCTACGAGGTTGCGAATAGAGAAAAGCATCAAGGAAGGAGTCAACCCGGTGTGGACTTATCACGTCTTGGGAGATCGCAACAGGAGGGCACAAGAGTTCGACCCACGAACTGATGAAGGTGTGAGTTACGAGAGGCACTGGTATTTAAGCCATAACCTATGGTTACATGTGGAAGGTGCTGATAGAGGAAGAGACATACCCGTATCGGCATTTCGGGTATCACGAGATTGGAAGGGAAGAGTCAGGAGCCTCGACTCGCGAACTCGCGAGTTGTGAGTTGCGATGAGCGCCTTTGGAATTGGGCCTTGTTCATAGCGTTGTGGTTGCACGAAAAGGCGGAGCTCGTTCCTAGTGTTGTTCGCACGGGGAAGCTACCAAAAAGGACCTGTGGATCGATAATTTGTGATTCTAGCAGGGAATCTAAAGAGATGATTTGGCTCGAGGGAGATAAAGAACGATCCTATGAGAGGATCTCGGCCCGAGGGCCAATAGGTCTACGTCAAGTGGTATGAGAGCTTGACTTTGTTTGTATACTTCAGACAGGGAAAGTGAGAAATAAATCTCAACCATGCCACTGAGAAGAAGAGACAGAACAACACCCGATCCACCAGAGGATATGGAAATGTCAAGAGAAAGGGGTAGGCAGGTGCAAAATACAGCCATGGAAAGAGAGATGCATAACCTATGTGCCAGGGTCGTGGACATGGAAATAAAACAGAGGCGGACAACCGATGTTGGAGATGTCAGTGAATCTGAAATTGAAGATGAAGCTAGACATGAAGGAGAAGAAGTTGCAGCAAAAGATGCAACAAATGAATGCCAGATTAGGTTTGTTGCAAGAATGGGTGCTAGGGAAAAAATGGATATTCCAGTATATGAAGGAAACCTAGATGTTGAAGAGCTTCTATACTATATTAGAGATTTGGACACATATTTTGATTGTGAAGATGTCGAGGAAGAGAAAAAGGTCAAACATGCTGTCACAAGACTTAAAGGACATGCAACTTTATGGTGGGATGAGCTACAAGCTGACAGACATTGCAAAGGCAAGCAGAAAATCAAGACTTGGGATATGATGATCGCGAAGATGAAGGCGAAATTTATTCCCAGGGATTATCAAATTACTATATTTCAGAGAATGCAAAATTTGAGATAGAAGATGATGTCAGTGAAAGAGTACACTGGAGAATTCTACAGGCTGAACATCAGGGAAGGTCAGCGGGAAAGTGATGATGAAAAATTTTCCAGGTATATGAATGGTTTGAGATATGACATTTAGGATGAGATGAGCATGATGACCATCCGAATGGTGGAAGATTCTTATCGTATGGCTCTAAAAGATGAAGAGAATTTGAGCCGAAAAAAAGGTCAAGGAGGCCAAGGCAAAAGTCAAGCCAGAGGAAAATCAGTTGCCTAGGATAGAAATCAGAAACCCAAGGAAGAGTGGAAGAAACATCAGACTCAAACTGAGAGAGTTGGAATCTCACAGAGATGAAAATACACTGAATAGAGAGGTCAGTATGCTGATGGAAATATTTTTCCTCGTACCAGAGGTAGAGGAAGAGGAAGAGGTGGAGTGGTGAAATGCTTCACATGTGAAAAGGTTGGACACAAGTCTTATGAATGTACGGATAAGAAGAAAGAAGGAGGTGAGACTCACATTTCCTAAGCACAGAGGTGGAATGTTGAGGTAGAGGATGCTAAAGGCAGAAGATCATTGGTGACGAGAAAATTTCTCTTAACACCAGAGAAGGAGGTGGAGAGTTCGATGTAAAGGAACAGTCTTTTTCGGACTACTTGCAAAACCAAGGATAGGGTATGCAAGGTCATTGTGGACAGTGGTAGCACAAATAATCTTGTTTCTACAGAGATGGTAGAAAAGATGGAGCTGGAGACTATTAAACATCCGAGCCCATACAGAGTTTCGTGGCTACAAAAAGGACAACAGGTAAATGTCACTAAACAATGTTTAGTTGAATTTAAAATAGGAGTGTATAAAGATGAAATACTCTGTGATGTTATTCCCATGGATGTTTGTTATCTATTGTTGGGTAGACTCTGGAAATATGACAAAAATGTGATTCATGATTGGAGGAAGAACACATACACCCTAGAGAAGAATGGGAGAACTCACATGTTGCTTCCAATCAAAGATAAAGAGGTGAAACCTGAAGTAAGAAACACTGTACTTCTCATGAGTGGGAAGGAACTTCTTACAGAGGTTAAGAAGAAGGAGGAACCACAATTCATTGTGGTCAGGAAGCCTAAATTTTTTTTAACCAGTACAAGGGTAGATGATTTATCAGAAGAGTTTCAGAAACTGTTGGAAGAGTTTGATGACATAGTAGTGGATGAACTACCTCATTCGTTACCACCAATCAGAAGTGTGAGTCATCATATTGCTCTCATACCAGGAACTAGTTTACCAAACAAGGCAGCATATAGATTGATGCCACAAGAGAATGAATAGGTCAAAAGACAAGTCCAGGATTTGATGGACAAAGGATTGGTTAGAGAAAGCTTGAGTCCATGTGTTGTTTCGGCAGTACTCAGTCCAAAGAAATATGGAGGTTGGAGAATGTGTATAGAATCAAGGGAAATCAACAAGATAACCATCAGGTACAGATTTCCATTGCCAAGAATGGATGATTTGATGGATTGCTTAAGTGGGGCCAATTTTTTTTAAAAAATTGATTTGAAAAGTGGTTATCACCAAATTCGTATGAGAGAAGGTGACGAATGGAAGACAACATTCAAAACCAATGAAGGGTTGTATGAATGTCTTGTCATGCCATTTGGTCTAACAAATGCGCTGAGCACTTTCATGAGGTTGTTGAACGAAGTCCTGAAGGAATTTATCGGAAAATTTGTCATAGTATACCTTGATGACATACTGATTTTGAGTAAAACAGAGGCTGAGCATCTGAAACATTTGGCTACAATGATGTGGAGGCTACAGCAAGAAAAGTTGTTGATAAATATGAAGAAATCCTCATTCATGAAGATGAAGCTCATTTATTTGGGGTTTGTTATTTCTGCAGATAAGTTGAGGATGGATCCAGATAAACTGGAGGTAATTAAGAATTGGCCATTGCCAAAGAATATCTTTGAAGTTCGAAGTTTTCATGGATTGGCTAGTTTTTACCGGAAGTTCATCAAGAATTTCAGTGGAATTAGTGCACCGATGATGGACACAGTGAAGAAAATACATAAATATTTTCACTGGATAGAAGAGGCTGAGAAAAGCTTCAATTTGTTAAAAAGGAAAATCACGGAACAACCAATTTTGGTGTTGCCGGATTTTAAAAAGACATTTCAAGTAAAATGTGATGCAAGTGGATTTGCAATAGGGGTAGTCTTGAGCCAAGAAGACAGGCTGATAGCATACTTCAATGAGAAGTTGAATGAATCGAAAGTGAAATACTCCACGTATGACAAGGAGTTCTATGCTATTATTCAGGCATTGAAGAAGTGGAGACACTACTTAATCCCGAAGGAGTTTGTCTTATACAGTGAAAATCATGCTTTGCAATTTGTGACTCAACAAGAGAAGTTGAATCAAAGACATGTTAAATGGGTTGAATACATGCAGAACTTTACTTTTGTAATTAAGCATATTTATGGAACTGCTAACAAAGTAGTTGATGCTTTGAGTAGGAATTGTTTGTTATTGCAGGAGTTCATAGTCAAAACACTAGGTTTTGATGATCTCAGGGACATGTATAGAGATGATCCAGATTTTAAGGAGGCGTATGAAGTAGTTGAGAATCCAATTCTCAGGGACAGAAGTCAATGGGCATAATACATGATCCTTGAAGGATTATTTTTTAAGGGTAATCAACTTTGTATCCCAAAATGCTCCATGAGGGAGAATCTGTTGAAGGAGAAACATAGTGGAGGACTGGTCAGGCATTTTGGACATGACAAGACATTCTCAAAGTTAAATGAGTCATATTTTTGGCCAGGAATGAGAGAAGACATCAAAATATTAGTGGACAGATGTAGAATTTGTTAGCATTCAAAAGGAAAGAGGCAGAATGCAAGCTTATATCAACTGTTACCCATACTTAAGAGGTTGTGGGATGCAGTAAGCATGGACTTCATATTGGGGCTACCGAGAACACAAAGAGTTTTTGACTCGATCTTTGTGGCGGTGGATAGATTTTCTAAAAAGGCACACTTTATACCATGTCATAAAACCAGTGACGCAACTCACATTGCGAATCTGTTTTTCAAAGAAGTCATTCGACTTCATGGCTTACCAAGGAGCATAGTTTCGAATCGAGACACAAAGTTCGTGGGACACTTCTGGAGAACCTTATGGAAAAATATAGCAATGAACTTGTCATTCAGTTCATCTTATCATCCTCAGACGGATGGACAGATAGAAGCTATGAATAGGAGCTTGGGAGACTTGTTGAGGGGTTTGGTGACAAAACACCACAGTCAATGGGACAATATTCTGCCACAGGCGGAATTTTATTATAATGATCCAATCAAAAGAAGCACAAGGTAGAGTCCATTCCAAATTGTTTATGGGACATAGCCAAGAGGATTTTTTGAATGAAGGGATTCAGAACGAGATGAGATGAGAAGTGCTAGTGAAGTAGATTTTGCTGAAGCAATGAAGGAACTTCACAGCCAGGTGAAGGACCGATTGAAAAACGCAAGCCAAGAGTATAAGCGCAGAACAGATCAACACATGAGACAACTTCAGTTTGAGGTTGGTCATTTGATTCTGGCACATTTGAGAAAGGAAAGATTCCCAAAGGGGACATATAACAAATTGAAGATGAAGAAGATCGGACCATGTAAGGTCTTGAAGAAAATTGGGGCAAATGCTTATGAGATTGAATTACCCGATGGGATCGAAATTTCTCTGATATTCAACATCTCATATTTGTACCCTTACAAAGATGAGAAAGAAGAAGTAGGTAATGAACAACCAGAGGTTTAGTGGACTAAACAGATGCCAGTTGCAGAGAAGCCACAGATGGAAAGCATACTAGACAAAAGAGTTAGCAAAAGGACCAGAAGAAGGGAATATTTTGAATACTTGGTCAAGTGGAAGGGACATCCAGTTGAAGATGCCAGTTGGGAGAACGAAGCAGAAATCTAGAAGCATGGACAGACCATGCGAGAGCTTAGGATCCCATGAAAATTTTCAAGCGAGGGAGTATGGTGAAGGAGCATCACCAACAACAAGCGAGCAGGGGACAAATGCCAATGAATTTTGACACATGATGAATTGTTTGAAATGTTTTGAAGTTGGATACGCCAAACTTAAATGAAATAGTTAAGAAACGATGTACTTGTAGATTGTAATCAGACCTTGAGTGTCCCGCTCTCGTCTGAAGGACTAAGAGGAATTTATGCTAGTAAATGTAAGTAGGTAGCTTTAAATTCCTAGATTAGACAGTTTTAGGAGCCGAAGGGAAAATGGATATAGACACCCTCCCTTATATCATTGTAACATTAGCATAATCAATCAAGAGAGCATAGAGAAGAAGAAGAATAAAACTGCGTAGAAGAACCCATGTACAGAAGTTCTGAGATTAATATATAAAGCTTGATTCAGACTCATGGTGTTCAAATACTTTCTGTGTATGCATGATTGAATGTTATGCTCATGATTGTTTTACTCTTTCTTTTATACATTTTCTTGATGTATGAATGTATGATTTCATGTTGAATGTTTGAAATCTGAAGAGGGGGAGAGTAAAGAATGAGTTTCAATTGTTTCTCTTTCTGAGCAAGAGTTTTCCTGCAAGGAGTGCAATGAAATTGTCTGCAAGGTGTGCATTGACAGAAGTCAGAGTTCGTCTATGAAAGATCAAGAGGCACAACATTGTTCTCATTCTCATAGAAGTGAAAGTTAAGCACATGAGTCGTGCAAGGAGTGTGCAGGCCGAGTGAAGTCTCAGAGTTACAAGCTGAGTGAAATTGTTGAAGGACTGTTGTTGCAGGGAGTGCGCATAGTCAAAGAGGTTCAAATACTTGGAAGTATTTGAAGAATTGCTACAGGGAGTGCGTGGAGGAGTCTTTTTGAAGACTCGAATTGTGGAGAAAGATCAGAAGGGATAGAGTCTTCGAAGTTGTCGAAGAGAAGCTGAAGAGGGATATTTCCTTGAAGTGTTGGAAGGAGGCACATCGATGTTGTTTTGCTAGTGGACAAGTTTCGTGAAGGAATACTTGTTCATTTCACAGGAGTTGTTAAGGAGTAATTTGACGGTCGAAATTCTCCGTGGAGAATTTGTGAAGTTCTGAGAGCCGTCGGATCTTACAGAGGAGAAAGAAGGATTACAATGAGTGTTTTTCTAAGTGCAAGCTCGGGAGAAATCAGGCCATAGGAGATGATCCAACAAGGGCCATTGGATCAGTCATGTAATCTCATTTCGTGGATTCACGAGTTGAAGGTTTAAAACCTTTTCATCAAGATTCGCGAGGTCGCAAAAGGAGAAGTACTGAAATAGTGAGAGAATCTGAGTCATTTTTTGGAAGGATGACACGTGTCACGAGATCCTCTCTATCGGGGATTCAGACATCCAGGTTCAAAGAAGGAATTCCTTTAACTTCGCGAGTGGTGAAGTCATGAGAAGATCAAGACCATCCATTCGAAGAGGATAGGTGGCAGAGATCGAGGGATCTCACAAACTCAGAGGTTCGCAAGGTGAGAGCCAAGGAGTTAAGTGCTCCAAGTCGTGAGTGGCGAAGTCGCGAGAGAATTGAATCCGTCCATCTAAGGAGGATAGGTGGTAGCAATCACAGAGTCAGAAAAGTGTCGAAGAGATCCAGTATTCGAGTCTCACGAACTCGAAAATTCACAGGGTGAGAGCCGAAGAGTTGGGTTCTCTAAGTCACAAAATCACGTAATCACGAGGAGAGAGAATAACCGTTGGATCCAGGTCATAGGAGGACTGTTGTATCAAGAACCCCATTGCCTATCATGCATTCGGGGGTTCATAGGTTGAGAGGAGTCACTTTCGACATCAGAATTCACGAAGTGTCGAGAGTAGAGGCTCGTGTGGACACGTGGCAGAGCCATAAGGTGGGGCCCGCATGATAGATAGGAAAACACGCATTGCCTAGAGAAGGGAGTCAATGCTATGTTGATTTCTCACATCTCAGGGATTCATGGGATAAGAGAGTGAAGGCTCGACTCTTCAACCTGCGAGGTTGTGAATAGAGAAAAGAATCAAGGAAGGAGTCAACCGGGCGTTGACTTATCGCGTCTCAAGAGATCGCAATAGGAGGGCATGAGAGGTCGACCCATGAACTCAAGAGGGTGCGAGTTGCGAGAGGCACTGGTATTTAAGACCTAACCTACAGTTATGTGTGGAAGGCACTGACAAAGGAAGAGCCATACCCGTATCGACATTTTGGGTATCGCGAGATTGGAAGGGAAGAGTTGGGATCCTCGACTCATGAACTCACGAGTTGTGAGTTGCAATGAGCGCCTTTGGAATTAGGCCTTGGTCATAGCGCCGTGGTCTCATGAAAAGGCGGAGCTCGCGCCTAGTGCTATTCGCACATGGAAGCTACCAAAAAGGACTTGTGGATCGATAATTTGTGATTCTAGCAAGGAATCTAAAGAGCCAATTCGGCTCGAGGGAGATAAAGAATGATCCTGTTAGCGGATCTCGGCCTGAGGGTCGATAAGTCTACATCAGGAAGATGCAAGTTGGGTCACATAACCTGATATTTTATAGCATGGAAAGACAGTGCAGGAGCTCATGGACAAGAGTCCATGAAATTTTTTAACTAGAGGATTATGATGCAGGAGCATCATCTTCAAAGCCAACAACGCATGCGTGGAGGCAAACAAATGACATCTCAACAATGATAGACTTTCAAATCAGCCATTTAACTCAGAATTTAATAGGTTGTTGAGATATGTTTTGCGACAACATTTTAAAATGTAACTTGTTTGTAAAGTCTTAAAGGACTGTAAAAAATTGCTAATATGGAGTGTCGACTCTATCTGGAAATAACTAGTAGTTATTGTAATAAGACAGAGTAGGTAATAGCTTTGAATTTGAAATGATGGATTTCATAATAGGACAAGAGAGCTCATGCAACACTCCTTAGATATTTTTTCAATATTGTATTGTAACATATAGAACATATAGATATAATAGATAGATTAGTAGAGCAGAGTAGAGTAGAAGAAACACTATGTATTTTATTTTTCAGGAATGAATAGAACATACATAAATTGTCCCAAATCCTTGGACTATGTTCATTTCATGTGTGATTGAATGAATGTTATTATGTGTGTATTATTTGTTCCAATTCATTCATGTATGATTGTTCGAGAGATTAATTGTATGAGTTCATGATGAAGTTGGTTGAGTTTCAATCATTTCTCTTCTGATACATGTATGCAAGGTGTGCATATCAAATGCAAGGAGTCTGTCGACTGAGTCTCGGATTGACTCAAAGAAGTTCAAAGAGAATAAATGAAACTCAGACCAGGTGTAAGGTGTGCATAGCATCAAGAAGCCAACAAGCTTCGAAGGACCAACGCAAAAGAATGTGAGGTTGGAGAGAAGCACTTTTTGTTCAAGAAAATCCTTTGAACTTAGTTATTCGAAATCCTGAGAACAAAAGGTGTGCGTAGGAGATATAAATCCTTTTAAGCATAGAAGCTCAGAATGGATAACACTTTTCATGAGTGTTGACAAAATCCCAAAGGCGGATTCATCGGGAGAACAAAGTTTGGGAACCTTTGAAAATAGATAAATCTTCCATCTAGAGAGATATCAGGAGATTAGGAGGAGGAGAGACAATAACCATCTGATTGGTTGTGGAAAAGAACCTGGACTATTAGATCTATGTCTAGGCAAAGGAGGAACGAGAATACGGAAATTAAATCTCAGCCATCAGATCTGAATGCATGGACTGATAGTCATTGGATCCAAAGGAACATCCATGAGTTTTATCTCTTTGGAGTTGCACAGGAGAGAGGGTTTTGCAAAGTCGTGAAATTACAACATCATGAGAACCATCCGTCAGAAGGGATGCATGGTGAACGATCATCATTTCACTGACTCGCACCTCAAAGTAGTCAAAGGGTAAATTCATGAATCTCACAAAACATGAAATCACGAGAAGATTCCAGTCGTTGATTGAGGAGAGATCTGGACCGTTAATTGTCCAAGGAGAATTTTGAAATTTCGGGGATTGAGAGAACATGATACACAAAATCCCAACATGGTATGGACCATTAGATCCAGAGGAGAATGGGTAGTGAGATATCGCGAGCTCATAAATATTCAAGTTTAGGACTTGAAACTCCTGAAGCACGAAGAGCCATGAGTCGTTGATTTGGGAGGAGACACTTGTCAACATGTCTTGTACTCTGGGGAAAATCCGAAGTGGATTTCTAGTTTGAGAATTGAGGTCACCGGAGTTCGAAGAACCTAAGTCCCATAGCAAAATCTAGACCATTGGATTTGGAGTATATGTGGCACAAATCTGTTAACTCCGGGTAAAATCTTGAAGTAACCCTCGATCGTTGGATCAGGAGGGACATGTTGATACTGAGAGGGGGGTGAATCAGTATCAAGTACAATTTAAAACCTTGTTCAACTTATACTAAAAACATTCAATTATATCCAATGAGCAATGAAAATAGTATAAGAGTTACACTAATACACCACAATACACCATGCACAATATATGAGAAATAATCAATAGTTATTGTTCAAGGGAAGTAATGACTTCCAAAGGTAGCTACAACTTTCA
>JZKD02S0509635.1:203196-217786 GCA_000966675.3 Picea glauca
TCGTTAGGTAAAAGTGTGTTTCTTTAGTATGCATTAGTATGCATTTGTAGTTAGGAAATCCGATGGTCACAATATGTTCCCGACATAGAGTGATCTGACGGTTCATACTCTCCTCAATCTTAACGACCATTGATCTGTGGATTAACACCCGATTGGTCCATGATCTCTATTTAAATAGCATTGAGGGTCATTTGTCGATGATCGATTGTGAGAAACTCTCTTGTAAAATCTCTCTATAATCTTTTTATTTGCATTAATAAACTACTCCAAGTTGCCGCGTTGGCTGGGGTCGTGGATGTTTCCCCGTAGGGGTTTTACCACGTGAAAACATCGGTGTGTTGATCTTTGATCTGGTTATGTGAGTGGTTACTGGAGGTTTTCATCCTCTGTTGGAATACCTGTGTTGTCGAACAAAGAGGACCAAAGATTTCATGATGGGTACCCTCATAATAACATGGGTCCCATCATTAGATTGGTAAGAAAATTTTGTTAATCAAAACTTTCATGAAATACATAAATAAAAAATAATAACACATCAAGAAATGCAAATCTGAATTGCAAGGGTTCGCGTGGTGTGTGTATGTTGAATGCACTAATCAAGTCTGAATATCAGTTTAAATAGAATGCATTTCTCAAATATTTAAACACAGAGTTAAATATTATATGTCAAATAACACGCATCAAACGAATTTTCCACACATAGACAACGATATAAATAGAATAAAGGGTGTTAACTTCAAGTTTGATTACAAATTCTAAACAAATTATTTAGTACACAGACCCCCACTTTATATATATATATATATATATATATATATATATATATGACAACGAGAAAATATAGTAATTATTTAAAAAGAAAATACGGTCGCAGGAGCCAACTAGTGGTTGAAAGAATCTAAATAATGGTGGACTCCCAAGAAAACTTAGTATAACAATACCCAACAGAGACAAAGAAATGTTATAACACCTTATCAGAATGAAATTTCTTTTACCCAAATAGAATGGAACATTCAACACATAGTGGGGGATTTCGAGATGCAGACTGAGAAAAAATGTATACACTAACGATTGCCACATAGCCATCAAGTTTAGGTAAAAGTATCATCACATAAGTCACGAAAGAACTTCAAACTAGGGTAAGGACCATCAACAATCTTGGAGTGAGGATTTAATCCACCCAACGCAAAAACCTTGTAAACATCAGTAAGTCCCTCCCATACCCTAATAAGCCAACATTACAGACTAGAGATCCCACACAGTTCACAGAGACTCAACACCAGGTCACAGTGCATAAAGATAGGGGAAACCCATAAAAGAGAATACAGGGCTGACGACAAACCTTATGAATAAATTATATACATTAACCCTTATAGAATTCCTATGCAAGATTGAAGAAGTCAGAAACAAGAATGACAATAATGTCTAGTATACTATGTGAACAAAGAGATCGCAGAAAGGCTTTAGAAAAACACAATAGAGAAACACCCTTACCTAGTTTGAGGTGGTGACCAACTAGCAGTCAACGATCTGTTCTCCTCCTGCCCAAGACGAACCTTCTCCACAAACCAGGGATTATATACCAGATCGAATCTCCACAGGTATCACTAGAGAAGTTTCACTCAGGGAGAGAGATAAAAGGAGGGAAACAAAACCTAAGAGAGCTTTCCAGAAACAAAGTTAGAGATAGTTAATGAATCGGTACCTTACCATGTGACTAATGAGAAGTGGCCTAGTCTGCATTGGAAATTAAGGCTAGATGATAGGCCTCAGAAGGAACCCTATGCAGACCACCATTAAGTGACTGACATAGGTTTCAATGTGACCCTAACACTTACACTTCTATTTTCATGCTGAGTTAATGTGAAGGAGGGTGATGCTTCAGGACATTACATTTGCAACTACCGAGGCTAAGTTCTCATTTCAGTTATGGTGTAACTATCAGTCGGTTATAGTTACACAAACTCATAAAGGAAGAAGGTTGTGTTTGGGCCCCAATGATGTTCAACCAACTCCAATAACGTTAATATGGACCATGAGCTAAACTTGTCCAGTCCTCAAACAGTTGGAGAAACTAAGACTAAAACTTAAAGTCACATATATAGTAAAGATTGTGCCTTGATTAGAGAAACCTATATACAAGATGGAACCCATTATTTCATCTGACCTAGTATCTTTACACACATTAATACTATCTAGGAAGGAATGCAAATTTTTTCAAGGCTTTGGGGAATTACCCAACTGAATTTCTCATACCCTAGAAATGAGAATTATAGAAGGCCTTAATAGTATAAACTGTAATATATATATATATATATATATAAAGGAATTTAATATATTAGTAGGTTATATATATATATAGATGCTAATATGTATGTGGAACAAGTAAGGACATTTTGGAATACTATTAATACTTTCCACTTATGTTAGAGATGTCAAGGAATTTGAGAGGATAGGTTATGGAAAGGCCATCCTTATATATGTATGACTACTATATAGTATGAGTGGCTTTCAGAATAAAAACCCTTATAATGAAAGCAAGGTAGGGAAATATGAACCCTGTGAGACTTGAATAGAAATGACATCTATCCTTTGACTTGTCTTTACGTCTTTTGAATCTATTATTCGAAAGGAAAGACATTTAATGTCCCTAATAATTTACTTTTCTTATTTGGTAAATTTGGGGAATGTTACATATGGTATTAGAGAACAGGTTACAACAATTGGACCTTAAACAGGGCCAAAAATATTTTTCTTAGCACATATTTTATGTTTTATGAAAAACTAACAAAGCAATTACTGTTACGAATAGAAAAAAATTATTTATGTTGTGATCATGGTAGCATATAATGAAAATGAGATCAGACTCAAGGAGATTATTGAGCAAAGATATCATAAATAAAAGAGGAAGAATAGTGACAAAAATTCACCTACCTACATTCTGGAAACTATGAGAAATCTCATTGTGGAATTGCATGTTTTCAAAGCTGACAATGAGAAGATGAAAAGGAATAACAAGAACAACAAGAGATAAATGAAGTATTGTTGTGGAGCATAGTAAAGAAGTAGAGCCCAAAGCACAATAATGAGGAAGAAGAGGTCAGCAAAAGGGCCTCCAAATATTCTGGTCCTGAAGGAGAAAAAGGAGACAACTCTTCAAAAGGTACACCATCAGTAGAAGATAAAACAAAAACAGGAAGAAAATAGAATCAGGTGGACCATATTGAGGGAGAGTTTAATAAAATAAAACCATCCACCTTTGATGGAGAATCCAAAACAAGGGAGGAAGCTAAAGCATGGTTATTATACATAAAGAAGTATTTCCAGATATACAATTATTCCAACAATATGAAGGTCAGAATGGCCATCTATAATATGAAAGGAAAAGCTAGCATATGGTGGTAGGATCTGAAGTTGGCCAAGGGACTAAAGGAAAAAAAAATGGAGTGCTCGGATTTTAATAAATACTTTAAGAAACAATATTTATCTGAAAGTTACAATGAAAGAAAAACCAAAGAGTTTTATGAGTTACAACTCGGTCAAATGGCTATGGATGACCTGATAAACAAATTCATGTAATTATTAAGTTTTTTTCCTTATATTCGAGAGGACAAAGTAAAAATCCAAAGGTTATTAAGTTGTTTACCACATTCCTATAAGTACATAATCAAATTTGACAACCCCAAGTCCTTAAGTGAAGTTTTTTGGAAGGCTCGAATGTGGTATGACCAATATAAACAACGGTCAAAATTTCCCAAGGCTTGGAAGTACAATAAACAAGACCGAATGAACCAATAGAAGAAGGGATATCAAGCAACCCCTTTCCAAAATGCAACAAAGAGTTTTCCAAGGAAATATTTTCACTCCAATAACCAGAACTCTCAAGGAGGTGGTAAACCAGTTAATCTGGGAACAAAGAAGTTTGGGGATAGCCCCAGAGAACCGTTAAAAAGCTGAGAATGTGGAGAACTTCACTTAAGGAGGAGCTGTCCATGTTTGACTTCAACAACCAGGACTACGGTTCACAACCTATAGAAAACATCTACAGTGGGATATGTGGGTAGAATCTTGCATCGAATCAATGCAGTCGTGGATGGCCAACAAGCTGATCACCGGTCCACTGTACTGGAAATTGAAGGTATAATTAACAATGCTTTTATTTATGTTTTAATTGATCCAGGAGATACATTGAGTTATATCGCTCCTAGTGTAGTGGATTCAAATAAACTTAAGAAAACAAGACATGAAAAATCTTGGTTGGTACAACTAGCAACGAGAATAAAAAGAAAAATATCTGATTTTATTTCTGATTGTGAGTTCATCTTATCTAGTTAAAACACAAAGATAAATATGAATATTCTACCGTTAGGGTCTTATGACATAATTATCGGAATGGACTGGTTAGAAAGGAATAAAGAAGTTTTAGATTGTTTTGAAAAATCACTCAAGTATAAAGACAAAAACGACACTGTTAGGACAATACAAGGTATACAAAAACCAGTCTCAGTTAGTCATATTTCAGCTATGCAATTTAAGAAGTGCATGAGTAAAGGTTGTCATATTTATGCCATCCAAGTGAAAAATCTGTTGGAATAAGAAAATAAACCTAGCTTAGAGTATTTTTTCATCTTGCATGATTTCAGAGATGTGTTTGTTGATGAGATACCTGAATTTCCCCCAAGGAAAGAGATAGAATTCTCTAACGACCTACTGCGTGGTTCAACTCCTATATCTAAGACACCCAACCAAATGAGTTTACTGGAATTAAAAGAATTAAAAATTAAACTACAAGAACTATTGGACAAAGAATATATCAGACCGAGTGTTTCACCAAGGGGAGCAAGAGTCCTTTTTGTTAAAAATAAAGATGAAACTCTGAGATTTTGCATTGATTACAGAAAATTAAACAAAATGACTGCTAAGAATAAGTACCCCTTACCTAAGATCAATGATCTGTTCGATCAAGTAGGTGGGGAGGGAAATATTTTTTCTAAATTTGATTTAAGATCTGGTTATCATCAGGTTAGGATAAAAGATGAGGACATAAGTAAAACAACATTTAGAATGAGATGTGGACATTACAAATTTTTCGTTATACCGTTTTGTCTCACTAACACACTAGCCACATTGATGTGTTTAATGAACAACATTTTTAGTCAGTACTTGGATAAAAAAAAATTGGTATTTATTGAAGATATCCTAGTATATTCTAAAACAAAAGAAGAGCATGAAGAAAACCTAAGGAAATTTATGCAAACTTTAATAAAACACAAACTGTATCCTAAATTAGATAAGTCTGACTTTGATCAGAAGAAAATATAGTACCTAGGACATGTCATATATGAAGAAGGTATTGTGGTTGATTTGAAGAAAATAAGAGACATCATGGAATGGTCGATCCATAAGGATGTTGCAGACATACGGTCATTCATGGGAATCAGTGGATATTACCACAGATTTATAGAGGGATTCTCCAAGATTGCATACCCTATCAAATCCTTACAAAAGAAGGGAACCAAGTTTAATTGGTCACAAAAATGTCAGGACATTTTTAATAAGTTAAAGGAATTGTTAACAACTGCACCTATTTTAAAGGTAGTATATCCAAACAAAGACTTCGCATTTTGTGTGGATGGAAGTAAAGAAGGTCTAGGTGGTTTCCTAACTCAGGAGGGGCTCATTATTTTTTATGAGTCAAGAAAAATAAAGGAGCATGAACAAAACTACATCACTCATGACTTAGAGTTAACAGTTGTCATCCATGCAATAAATATGTGGCGACACTATATAATGGGAAGAAAATTTATGTTGTTGACTGATAACAGTGGGGTGAAATTTTTTTTTAGTCAACCAGAACTTAACACAAGGCAAGCAACATGGTTGGCCTTCTTGAGTGAATTTGACTTTAAGGTAAGACACATCAAGGGTAAGGAAAACAAGGTGGTTGATGCTTTAAGTAGAAGAATTGATGGGTTGTTTGAACTAAACATTAGCAGGGCAAAAAGCGATCTTGAGTAGAGGATAAGCGATAGAGGTAATAATGATGAAAATTACACTAAAACAATGGTGAATTTATGGAATAATACAGAAAATTCGGACATAACAGATCTGAGTTTGGATAGAAATGGTCTACTATGATTTAAAAATAGAATATACATACCGGATTCTGTTGAATTAAATTTAATAGTTTTGGACGAAGTACAGAAGAAACCATATTCTAGTCATCCAGGATTCCATACAATGGTAACAACACTTAGGAAGTTACTTTATTGGCCTAATATGAAGGGCGAGACAACAAAATACTTATCAAAGTGCCAAGATTGTCAACAGTTGAAAGATGAGCACCAACATCCAGCCAGACTGTTGCAGCCTATAGCTATGCCATAATGGAAATGGTAGACTATACCATTGGATTTTATTACAGGTTTTCCTAGAACTCAAAAACAAAATGATTCAATTATGGTAGTAATCGATAAGCTTAGTAAGTCTTCACACTTTCTTCCTGTAAATTCTACTTTTAAATCTATTAACATCGTTGAAATATTCATGAAAAAAAAATTTAGACTACATGGTATTCCTAAAATGGTGATTTCGGATAGACACGTAAAATTTACATCTACATTTTGGAAAGAATTGTTTGCAGGGTTAAATACTAACTTGAATTTCAACACAATTTATCATCCACATACGGATGGGAAAACCAAATGAGAAAACAAAATCATGGAAGATATGATACGAATGTATGTAAGGACAAAACCAAACAAATGGGAAGACTACATGCACTTGGTGGAATTTGCATACAACAATGGTTATGAAACATCGACTAAGATGAACCCCTTCGAAGTAATGTACAACATAAAGTGTACAACTCTGATTAGTTGGGATAACCCAGTTGACAGACTCATGGTAGGACCATAAATGCCCCCAAAAATGAAGAGTATGGTAAAAAAAGTACAACAAAATTTAAAAGAATCACAGGACAAACAGAAAAGGTACGCAGACCTAAAAAGAACACACCAAGAATTCCAAGTGGGATATCACATTTATTTAAAGGTCAAAACTAGAAGAAGTTCACTAAATCTAGGGAATTGTTCCAAACTAGCACCCAGGTTTTGTGTCCCTTTTGAGATCTTAGCTCAAATTGGACTAGTGGCATACCAACTTGCACTTCTTGCAAATCTGAAAATTCATAATGTATTTCATGTTTCTTTGTTAAAGAATTATGTTCATGATCCCACTCATATAATCGATTGGAACTTGGTGTTGGTGGAACCAGAAGGCGATTTCCAGGAAGAACCTCTGCGCATTCTCGACAAGAGATAAATAACTCTAT
Organism: Picea glauca; assembly: GCA_000966675.3. Taxonomy (NCBI): domain Eukaryota; kingdom Viridiplantae; phylum Streptophyta; class Pinopsida; order Pinales; family Pinaceae; genus Picea; species Picea glauca. The sequence continues at coordinate 210,530 of JZKD02S0509635.1, forward strand.
GGAGCAGAACCGTCGCCCAGGTAAAAGTGCAATGGAAGCACTTTAGTCCTGAGGAGGGAGATTTAAAAAAATATCATCCAACCCTATTCTGAGAAAGGGACGAACAATGAGGATAGTGTTGTATTGAAGGGGAAAAGGATGTAACATCCCCCAAAAATAAATTATTTTTAATTTTGAAAAATACTTAGGAATTTATTTCCGTTTTTGGTAAATTCAAAATTGGAAAATTATTGCCATTTATGGCAATTTTGAATTTTTAATTTGGTTAATTGTAAATTGTGATTATGATTGTTGGGAAAAGATTTGATTTGTGCCGACCAACTCTTTGGCTATGACACTGTTAAGAAGAAAATATTTTTATAATTATTACTGATAGACAAATGGAACAACCATGTTGAAATCAACTGACCATGATTCCATGAGTGGGGAACATGTTGGAACTACCTCAGGGCTAGATGTTACGAGTGGACAATCAGGAATTGGCCATTTGCAGCCCCTAAAAATCATGGATTTATAAATATGCGAAAATTTCCAAGGGGAAAATACCCAGGAACAAATTCTTTTAGCATATATAGCATATGGGAGGAGGAAGGATATTGCCTAGTATGTTGGGGAAATAGTTATCACTTGCTATTAAGAACACTTGTTTTTGAGTGTGAGACAAGGAGAATTTTTCTAAAACTGAAGGATTATTGCTAAGGAGGAGTTCTGGAGTTCGTCCTCATGGATTCATGGTCAGGCTAGGGGGTGAATTGAGCAAGTAGATTGGCTATTCTGTTCTATGGTCGGGAGGAACTTGGTTGTTCCTTTTGTTGTCCCATTTTTTTTTCCAAATAAATACTCCTATCTTTTGTTTGGTGAATTGTTTTACTGTATTATGGTTAAGTGAAATAAAATGATTTGTAGGACGAACCTTGGAAGTTGGTTCTATTATTGAATAAAGTAATAAGGCTACTGGATGTTAGTTGTTTAGGTACAGTTTGAGTTGTTAACAGAATAAGTACTAAAGTTGCTATGCATTAGCAATTATAATTATAGGTTGATTTTAGTTAATGGATACAGTGATGAAAACCATGGTGTGTCAGTTATGGTAGGTATCTAGGAGATACCTGTAAGTCAAATAAAATATCTTTCATAGCTATTTTAAATTTTCCTACCAAACATGTGAATTATGTACACATAGATGTTTAGTTTTCCAAGTAACATTAAACTGTACAAATGCTAAAGGAAATTATGGAAGTAAACTTGAGATTTGATATATATATATATATATATATAGAGAGAGAGAGAGAGAGAGAGAGATATTGTTATAGGTTAAATACGTAGAACTGTTTTAGATAGTTGAGAATACCAAACAGGATACATGCCAAACGAAACTTCGAATAATTATCCATTTATATATATATATATATATATATATATGTGTGTGTGTGTGTGTGTGTGTGTGTGTGTAGTTGATGTACAAAATGTTTCATAACTACTTCTGCATATAACTACTCATACAATAAAGTTATCAATGCTTGGACACATGAGAAATGGAGTAATTCATTCATTATTATGATTATGCTAACTGTATGAAATTGTACAACTTAGTCATTCCACCGAACAAAGGCCTTTGTTGGATATACAATAACACAAGAGCAAAGGCTCATTAAATTAAAATACATAAATTGTGTTCCATTTCCCAGAATCGGGTCAGTAAGTTAGATAAGTAACCAAACTCTGTAACATTATGATTCGTAACTATGAAACAATGAGATCTTTTAAAAAGGGGGGGTTTCCCTTCCTGTTCATTTTATAAGAGCTACAGAGATAAAGAGTCTGTCGTCTATTTCATCCTAAACTAATTCATCCAAAATGATAGCATTCTAAAATAGAATCACATCATTTCCTTAGAAACCTAGAGTACACTCTTAAGAGTAGTAAAATGAAACCCGAATACCTTTTATTGTGCATGGCGTGGTCCTAAATCTGGATATTTTGAAGGTTGAAGTTCCTGCAAGGAAAGCATAAATACATAATTAGCAATTGTCCAACAGAAGTTAAATGAGTATATAACATTATTACTAGAGCGATTTAAGAAATGAAATTATTACAGTAGTTCACTTAACTTGTGAACTGGTAAAACTGATATCCTTTTTCCATTCGCTTTATTGTTGAGAAAATGTCCCCAGATCGAAGGGGAAAGCGGACCAAATAATTCTTGATGGGTACCCTCGCAGCAACAAGGGTCCCATCATTAGATTGGTAACCAAATTTTCTTAATCAAACCTTTTAGGAAATACATAAATAAACAATAATGACACATAAAGAACTACAAATATGAATTGCAAGGGTTCGCGTGGTGTGTGTATGCCGAATGAATTAATCAAGTCTGAATATAGATTTAAATAGAATGCATTGCTCAATTTTTTAACCACAGATTTAAATATTATATGCTGAATAACACGCATCAAACAAATTTTCAACACATAGACAATGTTATCAATAGAATAAAGGGCGTTAACTTCAAGTTTGATTACAGACTTAACTATTGCATGCTAGAGGGTGCTTCTTAACAATTTATTTAGTACACAGACCCCCACTATATATATATATATATATATATATATATATACCAAATGGAAAACATAGTAATTATTTAAAAAGGAAATATAGTTGTAGGAGCCAACTAGTGGTTGAAAGAATCTACAGAATGGTGGACTCCCAAGAAAAATCGGTATAACAATACGCAACAGAGACAAAGAAATGTTATAACACCTTATCAGAATGAAATTTCTTTTACCCAAATAGAATGTAACATGCAACACATAGTGTGGGATTTCGAGATTCAGACCAAGAAAAAACTTATACACTCACGATTTCCGGATAGCCATCGAGTTTAGGGAAGAGTATCAACGTGTATTTCATGAAAGAACATCAAACTAGGGTAAGGAATGTCAACAATCTTGGAGTGAGGATTTAATCTACCCAATGCAAAAACCTTGTAAACTTCAGTAAGTCCTTCCCATACCCTGCTAAGCCAACATTACACACTAGAGCTCCCACACAGTTCACAGAGATTCAAAACCAAGTCACATCGCATAAAGATAGGGGAAACCCATAAAAGAGATTAGAGGGATGCCAAAAAACCTTATGAATAAATTATATACATTAACCCTTATATAATTCCTATGCAATATTAAAGAAGTCAGAAGCAAGAAGGAGAGTAATGTCTAGTATACTACGTGAACACCGAGATTGCAGAAAGTCTTTAGAACAAAACAATAGAGAAGCACCCTTACCTATTTTGAGGTGGCGACCAACTAGCAGTCAATGATCCATTCTCCTCCCACCCAAAATGAACCCTCTCCATGAACCAAGGATTATACACCAAACTGACTCTCCACAGGTATCACTGGAGAAGTTTCACAAAGGGACATAGCCGAAAGGAGGGAAACAAAACCTAAGAGAGATTTATAGAAACAAGGTAAGAGTTGGTTAATGAACCTATACCTTACCATGTGACTAATGAGTGGTGGCCTAGTTTGCGGTGGAAATGAAGGCTATATGATAGGCATCGGAAGGGACCCTGCGCAAACCACCATTAAGTGACTGAGGAAGGTTTAAATGCGACCCTCACACTTACACTTCCGTTTTCATGCTGAGTTAATGAAAAGGAGGGTGATGCTTGAGGACATTACATTCACAACTGTCGAAGCTAACTTCTCATTTCAGTTATGGTGTAACTATCGGTCAGTTATTGTTACACAAACTCATAAAGGAAGAAGGTTGTCTTTGGGCCCCAACAATGTTTAACCAAATCCAATAACGCTAATATGGACTAGAAGATAAACTCGTCCAATGCTCACACAGTTGGGCAAACTAAGACTAAAACTGGAAGTCACATCTATAGTAAAGACTGTGCCTTGATTAGAGAAAAGTATATGCAAGATGCAACCCATTATTTCATTTGACCCGGTATCTTTACATACACTAATACTATCGAGGAAGGAACAAGAATTTTGTCATGGATTTGGGGAATTACCCAACTAACTTTATATATATATATATATATATATGTATGTATGTATGTATGTATGTGGAACAAGTAAATACATTTTGGAATACTATTAATACTTTTCACTTATGTTAGAGATGTCAAGGAATTCGAGAGGCTAGGTTATGGAAAGTCCATCCTCATATATATATGACTACTATATAGTATGAGTGGATTCTGAAATAAAAACCATTATAACGATAGCAAGGTAGGGAAATATAAACCCTGCGATATTTGAATAGAAACAACATCTATCCTTTGACTTGTCTTTACGTCTTTTGAATCTTTTATTCGCAAGGAAAGAGAGTTAATTTCCCTAATAATTTAGTTTTATTTGGTAAATTTGGTGAACGTTACATCGCCCCTCTCTCTCCTTTATCCTCCCCTCTCCCTTCTTCTGCATCCCACCCTTTTTCTTCCAATGCTCCACCATCCCCTCCATCTCCACTTGCTTGTTCTCGGTGTGATGGGCTCAGGAATTTGAAGAATTATCTTGATTTCATCCAGAGCCCAGTCATGGATGTCAAATGCACCATCAAGGAGTTGTTGAACAGGTATAAATGTTGGGTTCATCACGAGGAGCAACTAGAGTCTCTTCTTTGTGCTCTCTGACATACCACCCATGACAAAGAGATTTCAGGAAAGGGCATTGCATAGGACCAAAAGAAATAACGGAGGCCCGACCCCAGACGGATGATCCCAACATTATGAGGTTTCTCTATTTTTTTCTTTGTTTCTAGACATTTTAGTTTACTGGATTCCATCCCTGCATGGCATCCTAGCTTCTAGGCTTAGCACAATTTTGTTTTTTTACAATTTTCAACAATTGCATGGACAATTGGAAACTATAGGCCATGTGGCAACATTGGTTTCCCACCATGGCAATGATGCCATGGTCTCTTGGGATATTATTCCATCTGTAACTTTTTCCCTTTACCATGCTTCAATATATTGTTCTAACTTACAATAATAATAATAATAATAATGTAACATCCCACTCTAGTGCACTAAGAAAACTTATTCTTTGAGGACACTTGCTCGCAAGTGATCCAGACTATTATGATATTAAAACATTTTTCCTTGATTATGATGTGTTATGGTAGATAACATGATGTTTTACTGCTTTGACATAGAGAGGTGCTATTGACTCGGTTTTACTGAGTGTGCAGGGTTTTGGACCTTAAGGATGCAGAGGCATCGATGGAACCCCTTGGACTCCAGATTGAGTCAGGGAGTGTGCTATTTGGGTTGATTTAGTTACTGTGATATTACATTTGATTTGATGATATGATGTGGACATGTTCTGACATGATTGTTGATGATGCAGGCTGACGATAGCTTGTCGACCAGACTCACATATGGAGTAAAGGGGCCACACATGACTACCAGAGAGGTTGAGGGAGAGGTGTGGACAACAACCCTGCCACAATCTACTAGCACTCCCATCGTGGCTCGAACTATAGGTTAACGATTACCTAGTTCGAGAGGATCCACGATGTCGTGAGGGCAGACTACGATAGTCGCTCACGATGAATCTAAGGGGCGTGCAATAAGGCGGGGGCCTTATTCCTTAGAAGCCCTTAGTCTTCCACAAGTTCACCTAGCGGAGTATTGACTCCAGGGGTTATTGATGTCTACCAATCAGTCAAGAGGTGAGTGGCACCCTTGGAGCACGTGTTGCATCCTGAAGGGCACGTTGTGCAAAAGAAGCACAAGAGGCGAGTGGCACCCTTGGAGCATGTGGTGCATCCTGAAGGGCACGTCATGCAAAAGAAACAAACGAGGCGAGTGGCACCCTTGGAGCACATGGTGCGTCCTGAAGGGCACGTCGCGTTGATGATGATGAAGGAGAAAACCTAGATGGCCCTAAGACATTTAACACATTAAGAAATTCGTAAACAACTTCCCTAATTAAATGTCGCCCATTTTAGAATCTAAATCCTAAGTCTAAAACTTATCTAGGGGTAAAATTTGGTCTAACCTTAAGAAAAATACCCTATAAAAATAAAATAAAACTAAAAACCACTTAAGTAATAGTTTTAGTCTTCATAAAATTTTGGGGGTAAAATGAAGAGAGTAAGAATTTAATTAAAATCGATGGATTTAAAAATTGTAAAGAAGAATTTAATTTTTTAACTTGTGAAAGTGTAAAAAGTATTAAATTACTAATAAAAGGGAAAATAGGCTAATTTGCGCAACTGCCATTTTGGCTTTAATAAAAAGGGGAAAGAAGGGAATAATGAAATTTAGGAAAGTAAGGAATGGAGGAAACATAATAAAGGAAAGAAGGGAACTTATGGTAAAAAGCGAGGTTAACTTAGTAAAGAATATGCAATAAAGAACCTTCTAAATTGAACTAAATTAGCAACATCATTTTAGGGAAAGTATTTAAACCTGTAAGGGAATCTAGGAACACCTAGGAGTAAATTATGGAGCAAATCTAGGTGGGTGAGGGAAATGAGACAATTAATAAATTAAAGAAAATAATTTTTGGAGGAAAGTGGGGGATGAATGACAATTGTACGATGGAGAATTTTTAGAATATTTTCTTTAAAACTTAAATTAAAAGTGATTTAGGGAAAGTTGAAAGTTCTAAAACTCTATAAAAGAGAGGAAGGAGGAGGAAGTAGGGGATCGGTTGTAAGCGTAACATTACGCTACCGGATTTGTGACTTGACTGATTACTTGTGGGGAGTTGAGATTTCCCAGTTCGGATAGGAGTGGTAGCTCGGCCTTGCGAGGCGATCTAGGAGCTAGACGTACCATATGGATTTTCTGTGGCCCCTTTGCAGCTCGGGGAGCTAAGGGGGAAGCAGAGTACCCCTAGCGTTGGCTGGGAGGTACCGGTGTAGTCTCGACGATCGGTGAGTAGGATTTCACGGAGCACGCGAACGTCACCCGGAGCAGGCGATCAGGCAACGATATGTTTTTCATTTTGCATGATAGAAGGTATTAGGTCCTTGGCCCTCTCTTAATGTTTTCAACATTTTTATATCGGCTTGTGAGATGAAAACTACTTGGCTTAAATTTGCGTGGTTCTGGTTGATGGACTGGTTTTTTTTTGCCTGTGTTGTTGAGGTGCATTGGGAAAAAAAAAAGGAGAGCAGGTGGTCCAATAAATGGATGTGTTGTAGTCATACGGCCCCATAGTGGCCCTCGTAGGTGATGTATCGCTACATGACAATGGAAATGTCTTACCATGGGTTTGACAATGAAGT
>JZKD02S0509635.1:217836-230592 GCA_000966675.3 Picea glauca
TAATAAATTTGAAGTCGATCTGGCAATGGGTGTATGGGAATTTTAGTTTTGTAAATTTGTTCTGAGAATTCGTTCTGGCAATGAGTGTATTGGCATTCCGTTTTTGTAAAATTTAGTTCTGAGAATTCATTATGGCAGTGAGTGTATTGGCATTCCATTTTTGTAAAATTTAGTTCTGAGAATTCATTCTGGCAGTGAGTGTATTGGCATTTTCGTTTTGTAAAATTTCTTCTAAGAATTCGTTCTGGCAATGAGTGTATTGGCATTTTCGTTTTCTAAAATTAGTTTTGAGAATTCGTTCTGGCAATGAGTGTATTGGCATTCCGTTTTTGTAAAATTTAGTTATGAGAATTCATTCTGACAGTGAGTGTATTGGAATTTTCATTTTGTAAAATTTGACCTCGACTGTTGTAATTGCCCACAAAATGTTTTCCTTTAAGAATGTTGTCAGAGCTTGTTGTATATACCTTGATTTTTTCCTTAGAATGTTGACTGATTTCCCTGGCCGGAATGACCACAAATTGCCTTCAGGTGGAGGCTGCGTTCTAATTGTTCTAACTGTTCTATGTTGGCTACGTCAAATTTGGCTGCGTTCTAATTGTTCTATGTTGGGTGCGTTCAAATTTTTCTAACTGTTCTAACTTTCTTCAATTAACTTATGTCCTTCTCTTATGTTTGGGGGTCAACCAATAAGGTACTGGAACCATATTAGGGGAGACCCTTATTGCACAAGAGTGAATGATTAGACTGATTTCCTTAGAGACTTGGTTAAGAATTCCTCACAGGTTTAGTGGTTGGTTAAGTTTTATTGACTTTAAACATTGAAGTGCCTTAATATAGATAACATGGTCATTTTCTATATTCGTGGTTATATTATTGTCTTGATTATTTGCTTTATTAATGGTCAATATCTTATAAATTGGTTAAATGAATTACCCTTAAGGCATATTGTAATAGTATAGTGGGGAATTAATGAGATATTATGTTTCACTAAGGCCCTTGCCTTATGGTAGGTAACATGGTTGTTTGCGATATCAAATGGTTATAGTATTGTTTTTTTCATTACTTTAATTGCTATAAATGTTTCCAATGACTTATAATCTGATTATATGTATTACCTTCAACGCAATACTGTAAAAATAGTAATGAGTTAGTAATGACGCACTATCGTAAAATGCTAGTTGGAAGAAATGTTGGATTAAAGTTGGGGTGCTTATTCACCTTGATAGAACTGGTTGTATTTAGTGTCCATTGCTAAAGGGCTTAATTATAATTTTAGTTATTCTAGTTAGCCTACAATTGATGTTACTTATCGTTCAAACCTTGGCAAAGTTTCGACTGGCTTAATAGATTCTATTTAATGTTGGTATGAATGGCGCCTTGAAGTAAAGTAGATGACTACCCTTGCATATTGAATTAAAATAAGATTGATTTCCTTGTGCATGCACTTATGTCAGTTCATGTTGGATTTAGTAACGAAATTCTCTTGCACTATGGAATTCTTGTGATGTGTGTTGATTCATAAAACGTTATCGTGGAGTGATCGTCATTAATGATTGTGGATTTGGCATATTTAGTGTTAGTCTGGATTGTGTTAGCGGGATGTAGACACCTCCATGTTCCTCAGAACAGTCGCCAGCCCTGAGACCTTAAATGGTTAAAATTGATGGGAACCTGGGCTTCAGCGTTGCTTATGTGTCTTGGAGGTCCTAACCATTGCAAGGTAGGACGGGCAGGTACTCAGTCTTTTTATTGGGTCGATTGATTTTTGTTCTTTATTGATAGATTTTGATGTGTGTCTTAGATCCTTATGTTGATACCACATTTTCATGCATCATGATGCGTCGTCATGTGGAGGTGCAGAGTATAATGTCTCGTTACCCTTGTCCACACGCACACACAAAAAATAAAATTTTGCACTTGTTATTAGAGGTTGTCGGCGTAACGAAAAGGAACGTTACAAATAATAATACATGCTACAAAAATAAGAAGAAGAAAACTTACATTGCCCATCTCAATGTATGTCACGATCATTGGACATAATTCTATCAAATTGTATTCCTTTTTATAATTTCTCATATTCAAACAATATCTAATATTGAGATATGTATTTTATTGTTTCACAAGTGCATAAACAATATTTTTTCGTGGCATCAAACATATATCTCGTAACATGTCAAGTGACTAATAATGTTCTTGGACATGTTAAAATTCAGCACAATACAAAATTATTTGTTCTCCATTGGCGTTTTGTTTGTCTTTAAGATACCAAGAATGCTCCATTCTACTCTCACCATTGACAGTTTTCTACTCTATAACATTCTTCATTTCTCTTGTGACCTCATTTGCTAGGATAGAATTTTGTTGCCTAGCATGCATGGAGGTCCTAACTGGGCTTTTGGATGCAGATACTACAAGCCTTATTCCAGATATATTCATAGAGATTTTTTTTCCTGCCCTTTGTCCTATATAAAAAATAAAAAACACAAATTATTTAAGGAAAAAATAAAATATATTTTGTTCATAGAAAAAATATAAAGTTGAATTGAAATTATCTAAAGGATTACTTTTTCTAAGACACAAAATTAAGAAAAAACACAAAAAAAATTTACTAAAGGCAAAATCATATACAAAAAATCAAAACCCAAAACACTTTAAAAAAAAACTAAAACCACAATAAGAAAAAAAACAATAGAATTACACATATCAAAAATATTAAAAGAGAAAAAAAAGACAATTAAAAATAAAAAATACTTTTAGATAGAAAAACAAACAAATTTTATAAAAATATTAAACTTTGAAAATCAAAGTTTTAATTTTATAAAAAATATATATATATTGAAAGAAAAAAATTAAAACAAAACCCCAAAAAAAAAAAAAAATTATTAAAACAATTATATAAAGATATTTATATTAAAACTTAAAATTAAAACATTATATTAAAACAAAACAAAAAATATTAAAATTTATTTTTTTTAAATTAAACATTGGACACTCTATCGACCGACTGACCAAGGGAGGGAGATTGCCATGTAAAGGCCTGGACTTGGCCACATGGGCATCGGGGGAAATGCTCGACATCTCTCTCTCCTTCCTCGCCCAAAAAACCAATTAAGATTAATTTTAATTTAAAAAATAAAATAAAACTTAATTAAATATATTTTATAAAAAGAAAAATGGGGTTTTGTATGTTTTGGTTGTTGGTAAACCGGACCCTCGACACTCTGAAAAGCAAAAAACACTTAAAATTCTACATTTAGGAGGGTTTCGTCATTTTTTAGACTTAAAATGTGATAAATTTTGCTAAAATTTCTTTCAAAATATATTTAAAAAATTGAAAATTCATGATCTCTTTCCAAAAAAAAAAAAAAAATCACATGAAATTTAAGGTTTTCAATGTTTTTCATAGATAAAAACATGGTCTCTCCTTGTTGAATTCCCTTGATGTTTCTCCCTTGTAGGTTTCTTAAAAGTATTTAATGAACGTAAAAAAACCAAAATAAGAGTGTGTATATATACCAAGTACTATACCACTTGTTAGCTTGTTTAGTTCATATGGGATAAATAAAATAGAAGAAGATTATGTATATATATCAAATATTATATAAACCATCTCTACATTTAATCAATATGGGATACATTAAAAAAGATAAAACATAATGTAATTAATTAATTTATGATGAATTCATAGAGTAAGATTTATTTAATATTGGAAGTAAAATATTAAAGAGGAAGCTTTAGTGGAACATTGTTGGGGAAAATTAGAAGGGAAAATTCGGGGGGGCATTTCTTGGGAAAAATTGGAGGGAAAAAAATTTGGGAAATATTTGGAGGGAAACATTTGGGGATTCATTTATGGAAAACAATTGGAAGGAAATTTTGAGAGGGAAATTTGGGGGAAACTTTTTGGGTAAAATTTTGGAGGGAAATTTTCATTCCACAAGCTATAAGAACGCCAATACGAGAGTGAGAATTTGCACAATTCTATGTTTGTAGTGAGCAGTGATGGCTTCATCAAATAAAGAGGATTTTATTTCTAGAGCACCGACAACGCTCAAGCAAGCTAGCATGAAAGCGAGAGACAGCTGGACAAGCTAGCATAATTTTCTTTGAAAGCATCTTGAAACTGTTGCGCAAAACATTAATGCGTTGATTTGATGAAGTGCACTTTGTATTTGTAAATGGACCTTGAGCGGATAGCTCTCGTCCTTAAGTAGATAAGGAATTTAATAGATTTAAATGTAAGTTAGATAGGAATTTAATTCTAGATTTGATAGTTTTAGAGCTCGAGAGGGAAACGGGATATAGACACCCTCCTTTGTGAATTGTATTATTATCAAGCATTCTGAAGAGAAGAGAACGCAGAGAAGCGTATGCAAACCTTCCATGTACAGACATTTAATTAATATAAAAGCTTTGATTCTATTCCATGGTTGTGTTACTCTCTGTGTATCGTTGATATTATGCTCATGTATGTTTTCTTCTTGCCATACATTTGCTTTTATATGCTGTGTATGTTATTTCATGGTTAAAGTGAAGTCTGAGAGAACAAGGAGTTAGTTTCAATTGTTTCTCTAAGTGAGCCAGAGAATTCCTGCAAGGAGTGCAGTTGAATTTGTCCGCAACGAGTGCGTGACTGCAGGGTTCAATTAGAGGAAACTTTTGTTCTAAATTCTCAAAAGTGCAGGTTTGGCACCAGAGCCGTGCAAGGTGTGCGCAGGCTAGAAGAAGTCTCAGAGTTACGATTCTGAGAAAAGGAAGTGAAAGACTGATGCTGCAGGTGAGCGCAGAGTCATGAAGACTTTAACACTTAGGCGTTGTTGAAGATTTGCCGCAAGGAATGCGTGCAAGAGCTTCCTTCGAAGGGAATTGAAGTCGTGGAAGCTCAGAAGAGATAGGTCTTCGAAGTTATCGAAGGACATCGGAGAAAAGTTGTGCATGAGCAGGTTGTAAAGAATAGACGCAGATTGACGGACAAGTCTCGTGGAGAGACACTTCTTGTTCGGGGATTGCGTAACGAGGAAAGTGGACGTGAAGTCTACAGTGCAGGCGGAAGAAGTTCGAAGTCTGGTAGTGCAGGGGCGTCAATCAAAATCACAAGGAGCATGACTCTATTTGTGGATTGGACATATTGGTGTTTCACATGGAAGCGATTGAAAACTTGGTCGTGGAGATCGCGAGGAGCGAAGTTTTGAGAAATTTTGTAGATCGCAGGGACCACGAGAGTGGGGACGTGGCAGGTGATCTCGGGACATCGGGTCTCGGGAGTTTAAGGGCTAAGAGATTGGTCTCGCAAGTGGAAAGGACGCGAAAGAGCGATATTGCGAAATCGACATCTCGGCGCATCGCATATCAGCGGTTGTAACCATAAGTGTTGATCATCGTGAATCGCGAAGTTCTGATAGCGGAGTAAGGGAAGTCAACGATCGATCGACATATCGGGTCTCGAAGATCAAAGAGTCCAGGATTCAAATTCAAACTCGCGAAGGCACGAAGTTCCGATCCTCCGAGTGCAGAGAGGGGGATCAAGTAAGGGAGAATCTGTGGGTAGATCTTCCGATAGGGAGACAAAAGAGTATTGTACTCTTCGGGCCGAGAGAAGAGAAGGTCCTGGTGTAGGCAACCGTGCTACGAGGGGTGCGGGTTGCGTCAGTTGTGGTATCAGAGCGGGAATTTCTTTGCTTTCTGTAGCAGAGAAGAGGATACATCATGCCACCCATAAGAGAAAGACAATCACCAGACCCAAAAGATAGGGAGGTGAGAAGAAGAGGTAGACCAGCAGGGAATCCAGAAATGGAGTGGCAGATGAGAGATCTTCGAGAAAGGCTTGAGGAGATGGAGACAACACAAAGGCGTGGAGTTGGTGCAGGGGATCTTAGTGATTCTGAGGTCGAAGAAGAAGCTGGACATGAAGAACAGGTCACAGCAGAAGACGCATCGACAGAGTGGTTTATCAAAGCCATCGCAAGGATGGGTGCGAAGGCGAAGATGGATATCCCAGTCTATGAAGGGAGTCTGGATGCAGAAGAGCTGCTAGATTGGATAAGATCTCTTGACACCTACTTCGACTATGAGGATATCAAAGAGGATAAGAAAGTCAAGCATGTAGTTACGCGCTTGAAGGGGCATGCAACAGTATGGTGGGACGAGCTACAAGTTGACAAATGCTGCAGAGGCAAGCAAAAGATCAAAAGCTGGGATCGAATGATCACGAAGATGAAAGCGAAGTTCATCCAGAGGGATTATCAGATCACAGTGTTCAGGCGAATGCAGAACCTGAGACAGAAGTTGATGACAGTCAAGGAATACACTGAGGAGTTCTACTGACTGAACATCATAGCAGGTCATCGGGAGAGCGATGATGAGAGGGTGGCAAGATACCTGAATGGTCTAAGATATGACATTCAGGATGAATTGAGCATGGTAACCATTCGAACGGTGGAAGATGCTTACCATATGGCTCTGAAAGCTGAGGAGAAGCTGAGCCGAAAGCAAGGTCAGCGAGGGCAAGGCAGGAGTCAGCCCAGAGGCAAGGCAGTTTCCCAGGAGAAATACCAGAAGCCCCGGGAGGAATGGAAGAAGCCTCAGGGTAAGGATGAGAGAGGTGGAACCTCACAACAGAGGCAGCCATATATTGAATAGAGAAAACAACAAATTGATCAGCGGGGAGATTATGATGATGCAAACACTCTTCCTCATACTAGAGGTCGAGGTAGAGGCCGAGGAGAAGTTATCACATGTTTCACATGTGGGAAGAATGGGCACAAGTCATTCGAGTGTCCAGAGAAAAATAAAGATACAAGAGAAGCTCACATCACTGAAGCGTAGAGGCGTGATGTTGAGTCAGAAGATGCAGACAATGGAAGATCGCTTGGGATGCATAAAGTACTTTTGACACCTGAGAAGGAGGTGAAAAGCTCAGTGCAAAGGACCATACTGTTCAGAACAGCTTGCACAGCCAAGGACAAGAAATGCAAGGTTATCGTGGACAGTGGTAGCATGGATAATCTCGTTTCAGCTGAGATGGTGGAAAAATTAGAGCAGGAAACGATTGATCACCCGAGTCCATACAAAGTTTCGTGGCTACAGAAAGGACATCAGGTGAGTGTTACCAAACAATGCTTGGCTGAGTTCAAAATAGGGGGATATAATGATAAGATTTTGTGTGATGTTATTCCCATGGATGTATGTCATTTGTTACTGGGTAGACCATGGCAATATGACAAAAATGTGATTCATGATGGGAGAATGAACACATATACTCTGGAGAAGAATGGGAGAACCCATAAGTTGCTTCTGATAAAGGATAAAGAGGTGAAGCTGGAAGTAAGAAATACAATACTTCTCATGAGTGGGAAGGATATTCTCACAGAGATGGAGAAAAGGGATGATCCACAGTTCTTTGTTGTCAAAAAACTGAAAATCGTTCTGACTAGCACAAGAGTGGATGATTTACCAGTTGAAGTTCAAGAACTGCTGGAAGAGTTCGCTGACATCATAGTGGATGAATTAAATCATTTGTTGCCACCGATAAGAAGTGTGAGTCATCACATAGACCTCATACCAGGAGCAATTTTGCCAAATAAAGCCGCGTACAGGTTGACGCTGCAGGAGAATGAAGAGGTCAAGAGGCAGGTCCAACATTTGATGGACAAAGGATTAGTCAGGGAAAGCTTGAGTCCATGTGTTGTACCGACAATACTCAGTCCGAAGAAAGACGGAGGCTGGAGGATGTGCACTGATTTAAGAGCCATTAATAAAATTACCATCAAGTACAGATTTCCACTGCCGAGAATGGATGATCTGATGGATTGCCTGAGTGGGGAAAATTATTTTTCAAAGATAGATTTGAAAAGCGGATATCACCAGATTCGCATGAGGGAAGGTGATGAATGGAAAACCGCATTCAAAACAAACAAAGGTTTGTATGAATGGCTAGTCATGCCGTTTGGTTTGAAAAATGCGCCAAGTACTTTTATGAGGCTGATGAATGAAGTCCTGAGGGAGTTCATCGGGAAATTTGTTATCGTTTATTTGGATGATATACTGATTTACAGTAAATCAGAGGCTGAACATTTGAAACATTTGGCCATTGTGATGAGAAAGCAACAGTAGGAGAAGCTGTTGATCAACATGAAGAAATGTTCATTCATGAAGACATAGCTCATTTATTTGGGTTTTGTTATTTCGGCGAATGAGTTGAGGATGGATCCAGAGAAGGTGGATGTAATAAAGAATTGTCCGTCACCGAGAAATGTGTTCGAGGTGAGGATATTCCATGGGTTGGCTAGTTTCTACAGAAAATTCATCAGGAATTTCAGTGGAATTAGCGCAGCGATGATGGACACAGTGAAGAAGCGACACAAGTCTTTTCATTGGACAGAAGAGGCTGAGAAAAGATTCAATCTGTTGAAGCGGAAGATCACAGAGAAACCAGTACTGGTGTTGCCATATTTTCAGAAGACATTTCAAGTGAAATGTGATGCCAGTGGGTATGCCATAGGAGCGGTCTTGAGTCGGGATGACAGGCCAGTTGCATATTTCAGCGAGAAGCTGGATGATGCGAAGCTAAAATACTCCACGTATGATAAGGAGTTTTATGCTATCATACAGGCGCTGAAAAAGTGGAGGCATTACTTGATCCCAAAGGAATTTATATTGTATATTGATAATCATTGATTGCAGTTTGTGAGTCAACGGGATAAGTTGAATCATAAACATGCAAAATGGGTTGAGTATGTGCATAATTTCACGTTTGTGATTAAACACATTTCGGGTACTGCTAACAAAGTGGCTGATGCTTTGAGTAGGAAATGTTTGTTGCTGCAGGAGTTTCAGGTCAAAACCTTGGGTTTTGAAAACCTCAAGGACATGTATGCAGGTGATGCAGATTTTGCAGAAGCATATGAAGCAGCTGAGAATCCAGTTCTCAGAGATCGGAGTCCTTGGATAGATTATATGATCCAAAAAGGATTGTTGTTTAGAGGCAATCAACTGTATATTCCAATTTTCTCCATGAGGGAGAACCTGTTGAAAGAGAAGCACAACAGTGGATAGGCCGGAGATTTCGGTCAAGACAAGACATTTGCCAAATTAAGAGAATCATATTTTTGGCCACGCATGCGAGAAAATGTCAAGAGGTTTGTTGACAGGTGTCGAATTTGTCAGCATTTGAAAGGGATAAAGAAGAATGCAGGTCTTTATCAGACATTGCCCATACCAGAGAGGCCATGGGAGGAAATTAGCATGGATTTTGTATTGGGTTTGCCGAGAACGCGGAGAGGTGTTGATTCCATCTTTGTGGTGGTAGACAGGTTTTCAAAGATGGCACATTTTATTCCATGCCAGAAGACCAGCGATGTGACACACATCGCAAACTTGTTTTTCAAAGAGGTTGTTAGACTTCATGGATTGCCGAGAAGTATAGTCTCGGATAGGGATACAAAATTCATAGGTCATTTGTGGAGGATGCTATGGAAGAAGATGGGAACTAATTTGGCATTTAGTTCAGCTTATCATTTGCAGACAGATGGACAAACGAAAGTCTTCAATAGAAGTCTGGGAGACTTATTAAGAAGCTTGGTGACAGAACACCACAACAGCTGGGACAATGTGTTGCCACAGGCAGAGTTTGCTTACAATGATTCTGTGAATCGGAGTACAAGAAAAAGTCCATTCCAGATTGTGTATGGGACACAACCAAGGAGAGTTTCTGAACTCAGGGAGTCAGAACAGGCTTCAACTAGTAGTGCTAGCGTAGAGGAATTCACTAAGGCGATGAGAGAACTTCACAGCAAGGTGAAGCAACGATTGTAAGACTCAAATCAGGAGTACAAACGCAGAGAAGATCAACATAGGAGACAAATTCAATTCGAGGTTGGCGATCTAGTTCTAGCACATCTGAGGAGAGAAAGGTTCCCAAGGGGAACATACAACAAATTGAAAATGAAGAAAATTGGGCCATGCAGAGTCCTGAAGAAGCTGGGAGAAAATGCTTATGAGATTGAATTGCCGGATGACATCGGAATATCTCCGACATTCAATGTCTCAGACTTATATCCATATAAAGCTGAGGAAGCAGGGACTGGAAATGATGAGCAGCCAGAGATCCAGTGGCATAAGTAGATGTCGATTGCAGAGAAGCCACAGATGGAATATATACTTGACAAAAAAGTGAGCAAAAAGACCAGACAGAAGAAATACTTCGAGTATCTGGTGAAATGGAAGAACCACCTAGTGGAAGATGCCAGTTGGGAGACAGAATCAGTTATCCAAAAACATGGACAAACTGTGCAGAAGCTCATGGACAGGAGCCCATGAAATTTTTTCAAGCCGAGGAGTATGATGCAGGAGCATCGACAACGCGTCAAGTGAGCCAGCACGAAAGCGGGAGACAGCTGGACAAGCCAGCATAATTTTCTTTGAAGGCATATTGAAACTGTTGTGCAAAACACTAATGCGTTGATTTGATGAAGCACACTTTGTATTTGTAAATGGACCTTGAGTGGATAGCTCTCGTCCTTAAGTAGATAAGGCATTTAATAGATTTAAATGTAAGTTAAATAGGAATTTAATTCTAGATTTGATAGTTTTAGAGCTCGAGAGGGAAACGGCATATAGACACCCTCCTTTGTGAATTTTATTATTATCAAACATTCTAAAGAGAAGATCATGCAGAGAAGCGTATGAAAACCTTCCATGTACAGACATTGAATTAATAGAAAAGCTTTGATTCAATTCCATGGTTGTGTTACTCTCTGTGTATTATTGATATTATGCTCATGTATGTTTGCTTCTTGCCATACATTTGATTTTATATGCTGTGTATGTGATTTCATGGTTAAAGTGAAGTCTGAGAGAACAAGGATTTAGTTTCAATTGTTTCTCTAAGTGAGCCAGAGAATTCCTGCAAGGAGTGCAGTTGAATTTGTCCGCAAGGAGTGCATGACTGCAGGGTTCAATTAGAGGAAACTTTTTTTCTAAATTCTCAGAAGTGCAGGTTTGGCACCAAAGCCATGCAAGGTGTGCGCAGGCTAGAAGAAGTCTCAGATTTGCAATTCTAAGAAAAGGAAGTGAAAGACTGCTGCTGCAGGTGAGCGCAGAGTCGTGAAGACTTCAACACTTAGGCGTTGTTGAATATTTGTCGCAAGGAATGCGTGCAAGAGCTTCTTTCGGAGGGAATTGAAGTCGTGGAATCTCAGAAGAGATAGGTCTTCGAAGTTGTCGAAGGACATCAAAGAAAATTTGTGCGTGAGAAGGTTTTAAAAAATAGACGCAGATTGACAGACAAGTCTCGTGGAGAAACACTTATTTTTCGGGAATAGCGTAAGGAGGAAAGTAGACGTGAAGTCTACAGTGCAGGAAAAATAAATTCGAAGTCCGAGGGAGCAGGGGCATCGATCGGAATCACAAGGAGCGTGACTCTATTCATGGATTGGACATATCGGTGTTTCGCGTGGAAGCGATTGAAAACTTGGCCGTGGAGATCGTGAGGAGCGAAGTTCTGAGGAATTTCATAGATCATGGGGACCACGAGAGTGGGGACGTGGTAGGTGATCTCGGGACATCGGTTCTCGGGAGTTGAAGGGCTAAGAGATTGGTCTCGCAAGTGGCGAGGACGCAAAAGAGAGAGATCAGGAGATCGACATCTCGGCACATCGCGTATCGGCGGTTGGAACCGTAAGTGTTGATCGTCGTGAATCGCGAAGTCGCGATATAGAGAAGTTTCGATAGCGGAGTAAGGGAAGTCAACGATTGACCGACATCTCGAGTCTCGGAGATCTGAGAGTCCAGGATTCAAATTCAAACTCGCATAGGCGCGAAGTTACGATCCTCTGAGTGCAGAGAGGGGGATCGAGTAAGGGAGAATCTGTGGGTAGATCTTCCGATAGGAAGACAGAAGAGAAGAGAAGGTCCTGGTGTAGGTGACCGTGCTACGAGGGGTGCGGGTTGCGTCAATATGTATCTCAACTTGTATTCTTTGTCAATGTTATATTTATGATTATCATTTGTTAGGAATATGATTGACTATGTATACATGAATGAAATCAATTCTTAAGGGACTATATGATCATGTTTTCCTATGACTTATCATAGTTAAATAATACTGGAAATATTGGTTGTTTGAGATATGATGGTGGTATATATATATATATATATATATAATGCACCCCAAATTTCCCAATATTTATTTTTGTTAGGGGACATTAAAGCTCCTTGAATCTTCAATATTTGTTCAAAACATAACTTTATTATATGAAGATAAAAATTTATCGCCACTATTGGATTGAAATCATTCACTTCTTTGTAATTAAGATGATTGCGACCAAGATAACTATCTTGTCTATGTTAAGTCATACTATCCAAAAGAGTACAGTGCGTAATAAACTATGGACAATAGACTAGTATATAGTCTATCCCTAATGTTTGTATTATCTTATATGATATATGTATTGCTTATAGTATCGACTACATTGATTATAGTATGAATACCATAAAAAATGATATTATTCTTGTAATGTACCCCAAATCTACCAACATTAAAAAAATAAATTATGAGGAACATTAATCTTCAATTTGTTCTAGGAGACTTGTAGTTAATAGAAGTAGATATTTATCATCATTGTTAATTGTTAATCTCTACAAGATTCTTATGTTCTAGATATCAAATGATGAACAATCACATCACGATCATTTCTACTTTAACTTAACTCTTACTGCACAAAAATCCTATATAAAGTAATCTCTACATTATAA
>JZKD02S0509635.1:242091-253939 GCA_000966675.3 Picea glauca
AATTTTGGAGAAACGTGGGCGATGAGTGACACTTGAAAGACATAGAATTTTTAGAGGGTTTTTGATTAAAACTTAAAATAAATGTGATTTAGGTCAAAACTGGATAAAAAGAAAGGGGCTAGGGGGAAAAGGGGATGGGCTATGAGGTATTGTTATGCTGTCGAAATTGAAAACTGGATTGATTGCTTGTGAGGAGTTGGGGATTTTCTGAGTTGTATTAGAGTGGTAGCTCAGCCTTGGAGGCGGGCTCAGAAGCTAGCTTACTGTCTGGATTGTGTGTGGCCACTTTGCGGCTCTGGGGGCTAAGGGGGAAGCAGAGTACCCCTAGCGTTTGGCTGGGAGGTACCGGTGTAGTCTCCATGGTCGGTGAGCGGGAACGGCATGGAGCTTAAGAGAAGGACTGCGTCTTCAGTTTATTCTCCATCGGTCACAGGTACGCAAGTAGGTTTGTTGTTTAAGAATAATGTGAATGCTTAAGGTTGTATATGAACCCTTCTCTACGTTTGGTAAAATATTTCTCGTCAATGCGGCTATACATATCTGCTTGTGTGCCTGCAAAAGGATTTTTGTAATGAAGTTATTTACCTCTGTTATAATAGATAAGAAAAGAAAATTTATATATTATTGCTGGAATTTTAGTTTATTTCAGTGGGCGTTTCATTTATTACAACACGTTTCTTTTATATTATTTGTTGGTGGTTTATTTATTATTGATGGCGTTTTTACCTTGCCATGGTGTTTTTTTTTTTTTACCTTTTTATATGGGCGGGAAACTTCTGTGGGCATTTAAAATCGCCGTGAGGGTTTTACCCTTTTAGCCATGGTGTTTTTCCTTGCCAGTATGCGTTTCTATTTAGTGATGGTATCTTGTACATTCCCGTGAGCATTTCGTTTTACCCCTGAGTTTATAAGTTGTTGCAATTTCGTTTGCAATTTGTTGTCATTCACCCTTTTTAAAACTACTGTCATATCATTTCGTAAGTGACTGGCCATTCGTTTGGGGCATCCCGTCTTCGATTACAATGGGCAATCCGTCCGGGAACCTTCAAATGAGAATTCTCTCCTGTTTGTTTCTGGGCTTTTCGTTTTTTTTATTTCCTTGATTCAATGTTATTGTTATGGAAATTTCTCGTTGGGGTTCATGAATACTGTAATATGGACCTGCGAGAATTCGTTTCCTGGTTTGTAGTGGGTTTCCCGTGACGGGCTCAGCGTTTAGATGGTTAGGTTGCTCTATGTATGCTGTAATGGTTACTGCACGTTTTTCATGGGGTATCTATGTCTGGCGATTTGCCTTGACTGCTGCCGGATTATGGTTTTACTGTAGATTAAATGCCAGTGTTGTAGCCCGCGTTGGGTGCTCGGGACAGCCAGTGAACAGATGGCACGACTGTTAGAAGTTTACCTCTGTTTAATACCTTTAATGAGTGGGATGACAACCTTGCTAAATGTTTTTCTTTGCTAGCATTCCTACCAGCTGTAGCTGACACCACTCTGGCCGTCAATGTGTAACGATTTCGGTTGATCTCTATATGTTAGATTTAGTTGATTTTATGTGCTCTCCTTTTAAACCAAAATTGAATAGTTACAGTTTCAAAAGTGCCTTTAAATGAAATTGATTCTGCGTTTACCAGTCAGTAACCATACTGTTTACTTTTCTTAACCCTTAGGTGAACTGTATTTTACTTTTTACATTTCAAAGTGACAGCGAATTCTGAAATGATTTAAATATCATAGATTGTCGTGTGACGAGGGGCATCGCTGCCACGTCTCTTGAGCAGGTCGTCGTTTAGTTCCTTCCAGTCAACCTCATAGTTGATAGGTCACCTAACAGTCCGAAAAAAAAAAAAATAGAGGTCTATAACTCCTTTGAGAAACCACCATTCCTAATAAACCTAGCAATTACATTTTAGCGGTTAATGTATTTATGTAACTAGTATATGGTTTTAATCATTTGTCTAGCTGACTATCATCTTGACTATTTGTTCTTAGAATCTTTTCATTGGAAACTCCGATTGTAAACAAGTTGGTGGATGTCAAGAGTTACATCTTCACCTTTCTTACAAGGTTGAAATTGATATTTAAAAACGAAACCCTTCTTAGTTTCCTTTAGTCACATTTCTTTAACAACCTTTCATTTATTTTAGTATTTAATAAAGAACGCTACTTAAGTTAGTTAAGGTGTTAGTTAATGTTAATACAAAGCAACGAAAGTTGATGTAATGGGATGTGAATGTGAGGTATTACAATTGTTAAAGTGATGTTGAAGTATTCATGAAATAGTTGTTAATCTAATAAATGTTATAGTAATATGGCTTAATGGTAATAACTATAAAAAGGATTGATGGATTTATAAGGTAATAATTGTTGAAGTAGGATGAAATATTAAAATGGAATGTAAATTATGGTAATGATTGTCAATCTAAGGATGTAATCATTAAAGTAATGACATTGCAGTTTAGTTAGTTAATTTGCAAGTCTTTATATTATAATCGACATAATGCTAGTTTTCATGAAGATGTCATGGTAGTTTATTTATTGATACTAACATATGAGATGAAACGTGGATGTTATCCTATTGCAAGGTAAGTGAGGTAAATGTAATGAAGTTATTCATTCATGGTAGGTTATTGTAATAACTATGGTTGTTGGTAATCATATATCATGAACTGTCCTTGAAATTAAGTACGAGGAGTTACCATGGCTTAGCAAATGGGGATTGAATTTAGTTGATTTTACATATTTAAGAATGGGTTGGTAACTCGTCATCTAATAGAATTCAAATGGAGTAAACGGTCTGTAATTGTTGTCATTGAGTCTCTCTAGTGGTTGGGCGATGACGAAGTCCTTCCAACTTGCGTCTTCTGTAGAGGTCGTGGTTTCCCTTTGATTTTGTAGTACTTGGTTGTCTTGCATTGTGTGGTCAGCTTGTGTCGGGCGGGATGTAGACACCTCATTGTAGGCTAGTATATAAGTCAATGTGTGATTATTTTTGTGTAAAGGATATTGTGCCATATCAAGAGTCTTGGGCCCTTTAAAGGGAGGGTTCCACTCTTGCGACACACTTGACAGAGATTACTAGTTTCTGCTTGAGCAGTCGGCCAGGAGCCTATCTGACCTTCTCTCTCTCTGGAGCAGAATACTAAGATTAAACGCCTTGCTTTCCTGTGAAGAAATAGTAAGATCTACTACTATGGATCCTTCCCTCTATTTTTGTATTCTGCATAACCTAGTAGGTCGTTAAATGTTTGCGTTGTGTGCCTTGTGTCTATTGTCATTTATTGCTTGCAGTTATCTGTCGCATGTCCTTGTCATTTTTTGTTCATCACGGTTGTGTCTTATTCATCGTCGGGTGGCGACGCAGAGTGAAATGCATTGATTATTTCCTTGTACATGCGCGCACACACTTTTTGAACACACACCCTAAAAAAAAAAATTGCACTAGTTACCAGAGTTCTTATCATAACGAGGAGGTCGTTACATACGGTATCAGAGTCGGTTCGACCCACGACTTGGGATTCACTACGGCTTTCGTTGATAAGATTTGATCTGATTATACTATTGTTGATCGAGTTGATTGTTGTGTGCAGGTAATCATGGTTAGAGGACGCCGCGGAGGCAGATGACGGGGTGCTAGGGGAGGAGGCATGACGCCTCCAGTAGCATCTACGTCTGAGGGGTCCAACCCCCAGGGAGGTGACCAGGTTCTCGGACATGAGAAGATAGCAGTTGGAGACGTGGTCGAGATGATGAGGTCGTTTCAGCGCATGTCCAAGGCACTGATCAGCCGATTGGACATAGACGAGGCCAGGATGTCGGCACCCGCTGAGGTTCCACCACGCACACCGGTCGTTACAGGTAGCATTCACCGCGAACTCGAGAAGGTAAAATTTCCCGAGTTATTCGGTGCCCCGGACGGCGTAGCCGCCGAGGCATGGTTCGAGAATATGATGATGTGCTTCACACTTCACGATTATACCTCCTACATGAAGGTCCACATGGCGGTTTTTCAACTGAAGGGGAGCACTCTTATACGGTGGAAGATGCTCCTGCTGCAGCTGAACATGGCCGTTGAAGACATGTCATGGGAACTGTTTGAGGAACGGTTCTGAGAGAGGTACCTTTCAGAGGAATTCATTTAGCGTCAGCTCAATGAGTTCAATGAATTACGACAGGGAGGTCGTACAATGCCCGAGTACGAGGCACGTTTTATGGAGCTGCTCCGGTATGCTCCGCACCTCAACACTGAGAAGATCAAGGTCAACTGGTTTGTGTTTGGCCTTAACGACAGCCTTCGTGCGAAGGTTAGGATCTTGATGCCTCAAACCTTGCACGACGCTTTCCAAAAGGCCCTCATAGCGGAGGAGGAGCTTATCAGTGGGGGTCAGACCAGGACTCCAGTGAGACCCACAGGGCAGAGTTCAACTGGTACGCCGCAGCATTAGACACCAACGAGACATACGCCGGGACATCGTGGCTTCTAGAGGGAATCCACTTTTTCTACACCCCGAAGACCGTCGCCTCAGCAGCGGACACCTTATCGAGGACCACAACACCAGCAGCAGCATCGCCCGCAGCAACAACAATTTAGGCATGTTCAGCAGAACAGACCTGGTTTCCAGGTCGGTGGGTTGTCCTCTTCTACTTCGGGCACCAAGACTACTGGGATGAAGAAGGGGTGTTGGACGTGTGGGGAGCCACACTACCAGTGCGAATATATTGTGGAGAGGACCAGGGCATCCGGATCATCTGGACCCGCTACCATGGGAGATATGGGCAAGGCCCATCGGATTCATGCAGTGGTGAATAACCGCCAGGAAGAGCACCAGTCGACTGTGCTCGAGACGATAGGTATTGTCGTTGACCAGACCCTTAGTATTTTGATAGACCCAGGAGCTACTGAGAGTTTCATTTCTGGTGCAGCGCTAAAAAGGATTAAGGTAAAGGCAGTCGAATAGGAAGAGTTTAGCTTCGTGGAGATGGCTTCGGGAGCCAAACAAAAGGTTGGAGGAAAGGTTACGGGTTGTGTCCTTAACCTGGGAGATTTTGTCACAAGGGTCCACTTGTAAGTCACGATCTTAGGATCTTATGATGTCGTGATCAGTATGGATTGGTTGGAAATGCATGAGGCGATACTCAACTATAAGATGAAACGGTTGAGCTTTGTTGATGACGAAGGACAGAGACGTGTGATTGTAGGAAGGAACCAGGGAGTTTCCCTATGGTTCGTCTCTGCCTTACAGTTACGGAAGAGTATGCGCAAGGGGTGCAAAATTTATGCGATCCTTGCGCTAAACAAGAAAGGAGTAGAGGAAGGTCTAGAACACCTTCCGGTGGTGAAGGAGTTTGCGGATGTATTTCCAGAGGAGTTGCCTAGGATGTCGCTGGAAAGGGAACTGGAGTTTACCATAGACCTGAAACCGGGAACCGAACTGATAGCAAGAATGCCTTATCATATGTCGACCCCAGAGTTGCAAGAGTTGAAAATGCAACTGAAGGAGTTGTTGGACCTGGGACTGATACGTCCTAGTGTGTCACCGTGGGGTGCACCAGTTATTTTCATACGAAATAAGGATGGATCATAGAGGCTTTGCACTGACTACCGTCAACTAGACAAGGCTATGATCAAGAATCAATAGCCCTTACCAAGAATTGATGATCTGTTCGATCAAATGAAGGGTGCGACGGTGTTCTCCAAGATCGATTTGCAATCTGGGTATCACCAGCTATGGATCAAGGAGGATGACATCCCTAAGACCGCCTTTAAGACGAGATTTGGACATTACGAGTTTATTGTTCTACCGTTTGGATTGACAAACGCCCCAGGGGTATTCATGAGTTTGATGAACAGGGTGTTCCGAGAGTACTTGGACAAGTTCGTCCAAGTATTCATTGATGATATTTTGATCTACTGTCGGACGATGGAGGAGCATGACGAGCACTTGCGCATGGTACTACAATGTTTACGAGAACACAAATTATATGGGAAGTTGTCCAAATGCTCTTTTTATCAATCAAGGATTCACTACTTAGGGCATGTCATCTCCGGCGAAGGTATCGCCGTGGATCCAGCCAAGGTTGAGGCTATTATGGA
Source organism: Picea glauca (assembly GCA_000966675.3). NCBI lineage: Eukaryota > Viridiplantae > Streptophyta > Pinopsida > Pinales > Pinaceae > Picea > Picea glauca. The sequence goes on from JZKD02S0509635.1 coordinate 248,186, forward strand.
ATGGCCAGCGTCGACGAATGTCACAAAAGTGCGTATTTTTATGGGTTTATCAGGATACTATCGACGGTTTGTCGATGGATTTTCAAAGATAGAAAATCCAATCACGGAATTGCAGAAGAAAAAAAAGAAGATTGTTTGGACCGAGAAATGCGCGAAAGCATTTTGAAGGCTTAAGGAGTTGTTGACCACAACGCCGATACTAAAGTTCCCTGACATGGACGCGGACTTCTTGGTATGCACTGACGCATCCAAGGAAGGTTTAGGCGGAGTCTTGATGCAAGACGGATGAGTGATTTCTTACATTTCGAGGAAGCTGAGAAGACATGAAGAGAACTACGCGACGCACGATTTGGAATTTTTAGTCATCGTTTATGCCTTGAAGGTTTGGAGACACTACCTGGTTGGAGGAAAATTTGAATTAAAGACTGATCATTGTGGGCTGCAACACATTTTCACGCAAAGAGACCTGAACGTGCGACACCGACATTGGTCGGAATTGCTTAGCGAGTATGACTTCGATATTACTTACATAAAGGGAACAATGAACCGAGTGGCGGATGCTTTGAGTCGGAGGCCACACATCTTTTCAGTGTTGCCTCTTCAAACAAATCTACGTGAGAAGATTCTCACTTTACAGCATGACGATGACTGGTACAAAGAAGTCGAGGATTTTATCGGACAAAACACAATGATGGTACCATGATATGAGGGATTTTCTTTTGATAGCGATAGGTTATTGAGGTTTAGAGGTTGGATTTACGTACCGCCTAACGACGAGTCGAGGATGTTGATCCTGAGCGAGGGTCATAGAGAAGTTTACATGGCTCACCCAGGAGTTACGAAGATGAGGGCAGACCTTAAACCCTTATTCTTCTGGAAGGGAATGAAGGCTGACATAGTCAACTTTGTGGCTAGATGTCTAGAGTGTCAGCAGGTAAAGGATGAACATAGACACCCGACAGGATTACTTCAACCACATGCCATTTCGTAATCGAAATGGGAAGTTATTTCGATGGATTTTATCGTTGGATTTCCACTGACGGCAAGGAGACACGACTCGATTTTTGTAGTAGTAGACACTCTGACAAAGAGTGCTCACTTTATTCCTGTGTGTACGATGTATCAGGCACCTGACATAGCGATAGTTTTCATCAGTGATATTGTGAGGCTGCATGGCGTTCCTAAAAAGATTATATCCGATCGAGGATCGGTGTTTACTGGACGATTTTGGACGCGTTTCCAAGAGGCCTTGGGAACCCAACTTAATTTTAGTACTGCGTATCACCTAGAGACTGACGGGAAGACGGAACGAATGAACCAAACCTTTGAAGACATTTCTGTTCTAAGACTTTTGCGATCATTGTTTTGTTCAGAGAGTTCTTTCGAATCCATCGCATAGGTTTTATGTTTTTCGACGTTTCGGACCAAACTAGTGTGGTCCATCATCAGGAAAGTGTTTGTGAAAAATGAAGGAAAAGAGAAAATAACATGTATATAAATACTTGAAAAGTTATTGTAAGGAGCCGACTTATTGAAATGAAATAAATAATTATAATTTTTTTTTAAGATTATAATTGTTTGTTTAATTAATTAATTATTTATTTTAATAATTAATTACTTGTTTGTTTATTAATTTTAAAAAGAGTCGACTGGCCAAAGTTTATAAACTAATATTTAGAATTATTCATATTGGCTAGGGTAGGGATCCAATTTTGACTAATTTTCCATCCATCATCTCTGTTTAGATTATTAGGTTGTTTTTCAATTTCGATTGCTTCTCTGAATTTCCTATTGTGATAGTGATCTATCCTAGCAAGTATTTTGGTTTCTTCAATACAGATGTGATGTTTGGTTTTATCGGAATGTTCTGCGAGAGCTGAGGGACGAGTGCGATTGTGTTTGATGTCAGCGGCGTGTTCTTGAATCCTAATTCTAAAGGAACGACCTGTTTCTCCTATGTATTGTTTACCACATCAACATGGGATCATATAGACACCTTTATCTTCAATGGGATCAACAGAGTCTTTGACTGACCTAAGGGAATTCCTAATAGTGTTTAGGGGTTTGAAAGTAGAACCAATGTTTTTCTTCTTTAAAATCCTCGCAAGTTTGTCTGTTGTACCTTGTATGTAGGGTAAGTAGACTTTAGACACATCATTATTTGTTTGTTCTTTATTCTTAGGTGTTTTGGTGGCATTTTGAAAAGCTTTCATCACCTGATGTTTTTTATAGCCATTATTTTTAACAACATTAAGGAAGTGTTCTTTCTCTTCCTCTAGGTGTTCATCATCAGAAATTCTAAAGGCTCTAGTGGCCAAGGTGTTTAGAACACCTAGTTTTTGGGAGGGGTGATGATGGGAATCGGCATGAAGGTATTGTTCAGTATTGGTTTTCTTCCTATAAACTTGATGGGACAAGGATCCATCAGGTCTTTTTGTGACTCTGACATCTAGAAAAGGAAGACTATTATTATTTTCAACCTCCATCGTGAACTTGATGTGATCGGATTTTTTATTAAGGTGAGTCACAAATTCATCTAATTTGTCACAACCATGGGGCCAGATGACAAAGGTATCATCAACAAACCTATTCCAGTATTTAGGTTTGAAGGGTGAGGAGTTTAGGGAATTATTTTCTAAATCTTCCATGAATAAATTGGCTATGATGGGAGAGAGGGGGGATCCCATAGCGACCCCACAGGTTTGTTCATAAATGTCGCCATGAAAGCTAAAGAAAGTGGATTTCAAGAAAAGCTCAATCAAGTTGGCAGTGCCTGGGTCAGTGATATTTCTGATGACTTTCATTGCTCCGTCAATGGAAATTTTAGTGAAGAGAGAAACAACATCAAAGCTAACGAGGATGTCGTCCTTGTCGACTTTAATGTTTTTTATATTGTTTACAAAGAAAGAGGAGTCTTTAACAAAGGAGCTAGTGTTTCCGACTAAGGGTTTGAGTTTATGAGCTAGGTATTTTGCTAGTTGATAAGTAGGGCTGCCTATTGTGTTGACGATGGGTCTAAGAGGGGCTCCTTCCTTATGAATTTTAGGAAGTCCATATATCCTAGGGGTTGAGGGGAAGCTAACAATCAATTTCTTTTTATCATCATCTTTTATGTTGCTTAATTTAATGGCTTTGGAAACTTCTTTTGCAATCTTATTTAAGGGGTTTTTATTGAGTTTCTTATAACTTCCACTGTTATTGAGGTGATTAAACATTTTTTCAATGTAGTTTTCTCTATTAATAACGACAATAGCCCCACCTTTGTCTGATTTTAGAACTACTAAATTCTTATTATTGTTTAGTGATTTTAGAACCAAAAATTCTTCTTTGGTGATATTGTTCTTTGGTGGTTTTACTCTACGGAGAATTACTGAGCAGTCTTGTCTAATTTCTTCTTTAGCATTGTCTGGGAGGTTTTTAATACTATTTTCAATGCTACATAAGATATCTTCAATAGGAATTTTGCGAGGGGAAATGGCAAAGTTAAGACCTTTTTCTAGTAACCTAGTAGTGTTTTCATCGATGGGATGGGTTGATAAGTTTATAACTAGATTTTTGGTTACTAAGGTTTTAACCTGGTTAGTCTTACATTCAAGGTTGTTGACTTGTTTACTATTGTTATTGGAGATATTAAGGACGGGATTTGGGTTTGCGGTATTGCAAATCGTGTCGGTGTTTGGTGGACTTATTATTTTAATCTTATTATCATTATTATTTGGTTCGTTTTCACATTGGCTATTACCGTTATGGTTGTTTACATTGTTCGTTATATGGGCGTTGTTAATATTATTCCTGGTATTTGTGATGTCAAGATTGGTTTTTTGAATAATGGGATTGGGGGGATTAATGCTAATAAAAGAATTGGGTTCAATGTTACTGTGATCTTTATTATCAAAATTATTGTCAAGAATTTTTATCGGCATGTTATGGTTTGAATTAACAATGTTTTGTTTATTATCAAAATTATTGTTAAATTTTTTTACCGGCGTGTACGTGATGGACCAACAAAAGAGTTTTGAGGAGTTCTTGCCTCTAGTAGAGTTCGCTTACAACAACAGCTACCAGAGCACCATTAAGATGGCACCTTTTGAGTTCCTTTATGTGCGACCGTGTCAGATGCCATTGAGTTGGGATTGGCTTGAGGATAGGGTCCTGGTGGGACCAGAACCAATCCAAGAAATGGAAGAGCAAATGAAAACCATAAGACAAAGGATTAAAGAAGCGCAAGATCGACAAAAGAGTTATGTCGATGCGCACAGAGTAGACCGTAGTTATGGGGTCGGTGATCGAGTCTTCTTGCGGGTTAAACTGCATAAGAGTTCGATCAAGTTTGGAAAGGGATATAAACTTTCTCCTAGGTTCGTGGGACCTTTCGAGATTGTGGAGAGAAAGGGGCTCGTGGCCTATCGACTAGACTTGCTTGATTCTTTGAGGCGTATGCATGATGTTTTTCATGTATCTGTTTTGAGACATTATATTAATGATCCTACACATGTGATTGACCTGAGTTCCTTGCAGGTATCGGACGAGGGAGTGCTCATGGCTGAGCCGGTCCTTATCTTAGATCATCATGTTCGATAGTTACGATGTCGAACAGTAGATCGGGTCAAGGTCCAATGGGACAGTTATAGTCCGCACTCGGCGACCTGGGAGGACGCATATGATATGCGCCAGCAGTTTCCATTTTTGTTTGATAGATAGACTTATGATACTGTGGTACTTATGATACTGTGGTGATTTTATTTCGGCATTTATACTGAGAAACTTTGGGACGAAGTTTAGACCAAGAGGGGGTGTATGTAACATCCCGCTCTGGCGCACTGAGAAAACTTATTCTTTGAGGACACTTGCTCGCAAGTGATCTGGACTTTTGTGATGTTAAACCATTTATACTTGATTATGATGCGATTGACAGAAGACATGATTTTTTACTATTTGATGTAGACAAGAGCTATTGACTCAGTTTTATTGAGTGTGTAGGGTTTTTGACCTGGAGTATGCAGAGGCATCGGTGGAACCCCTTGGACTCCGGATTGAGTCAGGGAGTGTGCTTTTGGGTTTATTTAATTACTGTGATATTTCATTTGATTCGATGATATGATGTTGTCATTTCTGACATGATTGTTGATGATGCAGGCTGACGATAGCTTGCCAACCAGACTCACATATGGAGTAAAGGGGCCACACACCATTTCTAGAGAGGTTGAGGGAGAGGGGTGGACAGCAGTCCTGCCACCGCCTGTTGGTTGTGGATTCGGATTATCTTCCTGATTCAGAGGTCCTTTCTTTCAGCCGTGTTTATACCCCATGAAATATTTACACCCCAGAAGTATGTACACTCTTCCACGTGGGGGAGTGCAGAGGGGGGATACCCCCTCTGCAAGGTCCAGGGGGCCTATCCCCCCGGCTGGGGGGTTTGAGGGCAAGCGGGCCCCCAGCGGGAGTTCGGGGGCGAAGCCCCCGAATGAAAAATTGCCTTATAAAAGTATATTGTAATTTCATTGTAAATCTGGACCGTTCATTATAAGGTCGCAGATCTAACGGTAGAGATTATGTTAGGGTTTTTTCCCCTAGAAGGCAACCCTCTTTTATGAGGGAAATGTATTGCAGCTATGGTTGATGGTGAATATTGTATTCTAAGAGAGGAGACTGTGAGAGAAAGAAGAGGAATTTACAGCAGGTTTTGCTGTAGGTTGTATCCCTTCATTTGCTGGATAATAATAAAGGAAGGACCTGGCAATTTCTCTGGTGGAC
>JZKD02S0509635.1:268016-291551 GCA_000966675.3 Picea glauca
AATACTCATTCGAAGAGACCTCTCTGTACAATAATGGATAACTCTATGATTATATTTATATACATATCATGCTCTCTTTAAACCGAGTTAAATCTGGACAAGCACCAGGATGTATACTCTCAACATTGGAGATTGGATATTTCAAAATGTAAACATAGATACAAAACCATAAATATTTTTCATATAACTGTTAAGTTAAAGAATAAAGGAAAACACAATGCACATAGAAATTAACGAGGTAGATAAATATATTCCAAAGCTATGAAACCTCTGAAAATGTTCAGGCCAAGAAATTGTATCGCTATCGAATTGAGTAAACATAAATAATACAGAAACGAAAAAACCAAAATACAATAAACACGATATTATTTATATGACCGAACAAGCTCCTGCACTGTGTGGAAATTTTTCTCTCCCTTTGGCTTCATTATAGTCCGGGACTTCCTACGGGTTACTCTTAAAGAAAAATGTTTGTCGTAGGGTATAAGGAATTTAGAAAACTAATACGGAGATTTTAAAATGTAGCCAAGGTAAAACCCTAGACATTACCGAGTATACTACCAACCTTTAAACATGCTATCTTAGACCACGAAAGTGAGGACCAATATATTTAATAGGAGTTAGAGGGCGACTGCTGCACATGGTTCCCTTTTAGAAGTCACAGAGAGTTCAGATAAAACAACCTAGAAGTGACTTACCTCGCATAACGTGGTAACCAACTGGTGAGCTATTCCTAGTCTCCTTTCCTCCCAGAACAAGACCAACTCCATGAGTCAGACCCATGCGACCGAGTTTAACAACATCAGGGTTAGCGTTACAACGTGCTTGCAAATACACAGAACAAGGGAGAAAAATGAAACAATAATCTTAGAAAACCTCCACCAAGCAAATTAATGGTGATAATTATGAGTTTTACTTAGGACATGTGAATAGAGCGAGGTGGCAGAGACACAATGGGAAAGGAGGTCAAGCAATGGACCAAAGGAGTACGCTACAAGACCTCTTAAATGTCACAGGCAGGGTCGTAAGTGCGTGACAGCCCGTTTTGGGTTTTATGTCAGTCTTTCCTCCTCATATGATTATGGTTTTCACTTACCTATCGGATTTTTTGGCCCTTGTGCCAAATTTGGTTAGCATAGGAGCGTTAAATGAGAAGAAACGAAACTGCCTATACCAACCTTATAGTAACAACCTTTCGGGGCTTTAACGCATTTACATACTAGTGCCATGTTAAAAATAACTACACATGAATCAACCTTGTATAAAGGAAAATATTTCACATATGACCTATGGTTGAACAATACATTGACTCTAGGGGGCCGTCACATGCATTTTATCTCCCATAGTATGCCCTATGGTTTTGTGCACAAATATAATGGATTTATCAAGGTGAATAGAATGGTGGTGATTAAGCTACCCTTTCACCCTCTCTTGGAAAATTAGGATTGAGTTAGGCTTGTATCTATATGTTGCACCTGTGTCAAGGAACTAGTAAGTGTAATTTATAGAAAAATAAAAGAAGCGATAGAATTATTCTATAGTTATAGTTAAGGAATGCTTGAAATATTTTGAAAGAGAATAAATAACTCTAATGACCCTAATTAAAAGAAAAAGATATTTTTTTTATTCCTAAATTTGGGGTACATTACATGTTTCCTCCTTTTTTCTTCTTCTAAATTCATCGTCTTGCTCGCTCTTGAATCACATAGTTGGTGCATGGAGTCATAACATTTTAGAAAATGTTGAAGGAGCTAGAGAAATAGGTTGTTGACCATGCATTTGAATTATTTTTTGTTTAGAGATGAATTTATCTATGCACCATTTAACAAACTGTTTCATTTCAGTTACCTCTGAAACACATCCCACCAATGTTATTCCTAACGTCCAAATTATGTTCATTTTCTTCTCAGCTCGAGAAAGAGATTTGTAGTAATTTTATTCCCTATACCACCAGAATTGTTGATCTTCATGACCCATTGTGTTCAATTTATATCCAAAAAACATTTCCTTCTTCTTACTTGACATCTTTTTTTTTTCTTTTTACAAAGGTGGCACTATTGTTGATACTTACAGGCTGTCATATTTATTTTACTAAATTCTACCACGTAATTCCTTGGTAACTAAATCAATCATGATCATGATTTAAATTTCATCATTTTTCATGGGATTTGGATTTATTGGCACCTTTAATTGATGTATTATGAATTAATAACAAAATTATGCTTTTACGAGTGGCAAATGATGTGGAAGGGGTAATAAATATGATGGGAAATGGTGATGTGATGTTATGATGGATGGAAAATATTAAGTATGAAGGTGCAAAATGATGTATGGGAAGTGAAAAATGGGTAACACTAAAATGTGGAGTTGCAGAGTTGTGCAGTTGCAGAGTTACTGACCTAAATGTTTGTGAACACAAATTCGGGAAAGCATGACAAGGTATGCATTTTTAATGCAAATATGGTTAATTGTTAAGAGAGATGTGGACTTGCAAAAATGGATATGAGGAAGATTAAGGAAGCGTATGGAGGTCTTATCCAAAATCAGAAATAATGCAAGTATGAAAAAAAAGTGAAAAGTGAGGTGAAAAGTGAATGTGAACTTGCAGACTTGAAGACGTGGAGAACTCAGAATGAATTTCTTGAATTTGAAAAAGTATCGAAAGAAAAATGGAAAAGGAAAAAACAACCAAGTGTTTAGATGAATGAAATTTTGTGGACCTACTCATTTAAAAATTTTGAGAATTTCTATACAGCTCCAAGTACGCAATATTTGAAACATGACTAAATGATTGGAATTTTTTGGTTGTAAGAAAAGAAAACTAAAAAAACAATCAAGAAAAATCCTAAGAGTGACTAAAATGGAAAGCACTAAAATTGATCAAAAATTTGTATCAATAAACACCCACTCTCTACCAATGAGTTTCCTCCCATTAGTTAGATCAACCAAATCCCATGTCTCATTCTTATTCAAGGATTCCATTTCTTCAACAATGACATCCTTCTAGAGTTTACCCTCTCTCGAGTTGACTTCCTCCCTTATTGACTTGGAATCCTTTTCATTGATGGATAACACAAATGCAGAATAGAAGTTGGATGGGATATGCCTTTCAAATAGTTTCCTTACTCGTTCATACCTCCTTACCATAAGAGTAATTTTTTCCACCTCTTCATTTTTATTTAGTTGACTCATTTGAATCATGCTCTTTCTTTCTTAGTTCAAACACCATCATCTCTAGTTCTTTCTCAATTTAAACCTCTTAAGACTTGAACGTTCCTCTGACTTCCCTGAAGACCACATCTTGACTATAAATTTTTTTAATCATCACTAGATCTCATATATTATATCCTTTCATTCCATCCTTCCAACCAATTAAAATACACTTGATTGTATTATTGTACAATTTGTTCCACTTTTCCTTGGGAAGATGCACACATGGATCACAAATAAAGACTCTGAGATGTGAAAGAGAAGGATTCTTACAAAACTATACCTTGTGTGGATTCAATTCTACTAACACTAGTGAAGGAAACCTATTTACCAAATATTTTTCATTTTTGAATACCTTTGCCCAAAATTATTGTGCGATCCTAACACTAATGAGCATGCTCCTTGCCTTATCTATGAAGGTCATGTTCATTCTTTCAACAACTCCATTTTGAAGTGGGGTATATGGTATGGTTTTTTGGTGTTCTATGCCACACTAATTGCAAAACTACTCAAAATCATTTCCAAAAAACTCACCTCCATTGTTAGTTCTCAACACCTTGATATTCTTATCTGTCTAGTTTTCCATGATCTTTGAATTTATCAAAAAAATATTATCTCTATGTCAATAAATATAGACATGTGTTGCTATAAAAATAATCTATGAAGGAAAAATAATACATATATCCTCTTAGTGAACACACTGATACAGACAAACAAATCATGATGTATCAATTCCATAATGTGTTTTTCCCTTGTATCTCCATATTGCAATCTAACCTGATTTTGTTTTCCACATATACAAACTTCATAGAAATCAAATTCTAAATTATAATAAGGAAATCTGTCAACCATACCTTTGTTGTGCATAGATTAGAATATTTTTTCACCAATGTGTCCCATCCTCTGGTGCCATCACATGGTCAGGTTGACTTGACAAAGAACAATCAAGTGAGTTTGTATTGAATCAACCCACATCGATTCAATTTGAGTCGTAGTTGAGTCAAATTCAACAACAACAATGTTGTTGCATCCAATCGAGTTGACAATCCCCAACAACTTGTATATAGTTCCAATATGAACTCCTTTCATTAAGGCCATTTCTCCCCTAACCATTTTACACATATCCTTATGAAATATAGTGTGCACACTTGTATCACTCATTTTTCTAGTATCTATCATATTTATTTCCAAACCTGGAATATGTAGAACACTTGAAAGGGTCTTGCTCCTCCCATCTTGCAGCATCAGGAAGAATCTTCCTCATCCTACAATTTTGGTTGTCAATCAGTCCCCCAAGAATACATTTCCTCCTTGATATATATCATATTCATCATAGAACCATTCTTTGTGGCACGTCACATGAAAATATGCACTTGATTCGATCAACCAAACATCATGATTCGATTGTGTACTAGTAGACACCAGATACACAACTCCTCCTTTATCTAGAGTAGCATTTTTCTCAGTCAACTCCTCCTCGTCGTTTCTTGGAATAATATTAGTTTATTTCGACTTGTAGTCTCTCCTATAGTTCTCAAATTTACCACATTTCCAACATATTTTCATCGAATGAACTAAGGGTTCCTATCTACCCTTAAACATATACTTTCTACCAAAGAATTTGGATTTATCACTATTAACTAATTGACCTATGACCATAAAATAATCCTTGGTTGATCCTTTCATGTTCTTATTCCTCATTTATTTTGACAACAAATATTAAACCATGTATTCAAGAGTTAATGTAGTTGACTTACTCCCGATATCCATGACTTAGCTATCCTAGGAGTCTGGAAAATTACATAGTAGATTGATACATTTCTCTTCCTTAGTAATTTTAATGACCATAGACAATAACTAACTCATTTCTTTATTTAATGCATTCATGTTATCTATTACTGATCTCCCATCACTCATCCTCGAAAGATACAATTTTTTCCAAAGGAACAACTTGTTTACTAGGGATTTTGACTGGTACAAGATTCCTAACTTGTCCCAAAGTTTCTTTGTAGATTCTTCGCCTGAGACATTCAACAATATCGAATCTCCAATACAAATTCAAATCATACTCATTTCCCTCCTCTCAAATTTATCCCATTATTCCTTTGACATACCCATCGAAATTATTTAGAGACTCACATCTACCCATTTTTCTCAAACTACAAGGATATATTCCATTTTAAGCTTCCAAAGCTCAAAATTCTTCCCCTTAAATTTTCCAATCTCTATCCTCAAACTACTTTGGATTATTTCAAGCATAAATTAACAATCATTGACTTGCAACTCCCACTTGACCTAGGTTAATATCAAATAAAATATCTTCTTAACATTGACTGATACGGCTTGTACAACGCAACTAAATGAGCTCTAATACCAATTCCTGAGAAAACAAAACTCACACTAAACCAACCAATAAAGAGAAGATAGATTTAAGTAGAAAATAAATGAGAAACAAACATAGTACATAGAGATTTAACCCTAGAAACCCTTAACCATAAAAACCAACATTCTTTGAGCGTCTTGCTCTCTTGTTGTCTTGTTCATTTATTGAATAAATAGTTTCATGACTAACCTTTCTCTACACCTAAGACACAATCATCATCCCACTCTCTTGATTTACACAAGAATAGCCCTGTAACCAATTCATATTTCATGTACATGACCAAGCTACTACTAGCAACATCAACTTATTATAATTACAACATTCCTTATTTATAGGATTTACAACATCCAAAATGATAAATCATGGTACCCAAAAATAGTTACATATCTATGTAGATTATTGGCTGCAATCCTGTGAATCTCAGGATTTTGTTATAGTCAATTAACATTCAGTTACCAATCGACCTCCACCTGGTCTTCAATCAGCTTCCACTCGACCTCCTATCAATTGATGTTTTGACATTCATGGTAGATCACTTCATCTTTAAACTTTTTGTTTAATCAATTTGACCTTCAACTTGACCCATCAATCGATTTATCACCTAGTCAATCCACCTCAACTAGCTAGTATCAATTAGTCGTTCGTTCAGTGAAAAGAATATAACAACCCAAAAAGTATATCCCAATAAAGTCACATTATATGCAATATTGTCTGTGCCGAAAATTCCTAAATAACTTCTGTAAATTCTTAGGAATTATAGGGTGTACTATAAGAAGTTTGTGAACATTATGGAAAATTGTAGCTTTTCTATACTAATAAATAATTCCTTTATTAGGATCGAGGTCAAATACTAGGCCTTCTCATCTTTAAAATATGTCATTTTCACAACTCGAGTATTTTTTGCATCATATTTTAAAGAGACTTTAGTCCTGGAATGTGATGTGCCCTTATATACAAGTCTTAGAGAAATACTAATGCAAGAAAGATGCCCTTTAGAATTCACTAGTAAGTAGTTAATTGTGACCAAAATTTAGGTTAATCCACATATGATAAGGATATGATGGTTATCTTGCATGCCATAGGGACCTGGTGCCCATACCTAATTGGGTGATGTTGTTGGAAATTTGGTTGTCATTGATGTCAACCTTGGAAAAGAGGTGAAGTGCCATTGATTGATTGGTTTGAATAGAAATATTGTTAATGTGTGATGATGATTCCAACAAATGTTTAAAGGAATTATTAAATAGCATATCAAGTAAACAAGAATAAAAGAAACTTGCATGAATATGTCAAATGTTGAGAAAATGTACAACATTGTGAAGTGTTGAAGTGACATGAAGCATTCTGTAGCTATCTATGAAATATCAATACTTATAAAACTCACACATGAAGTCATCCTCCCTCCTCCTTACATTGATAGGAAGTAATGTTATGAAGAGATATCGAGTCGGTCCTACTCAATCATAGTAAAAACACGTATATGGTGTTGGTGTTGGCATTAATGCAAAAATGATCATGTGTGTGTGTTTACATGTATAATAAAGAAAAAGGTTTCACGTCAAAGAAAAAAGTGAATTTTACTATCATATTTTACTAGTATATTTAAAAGTGTGTGCATTTATAAGTATAATAAAGAAAAGGGGTGCATGTGGAAAAGAAAAAAGTGAATTTTACTAGTATATTTAAAAATGCATGTAAAGAAGTACAAGAAATATTTTACAATCATCTGGTTTCAAGTAAATGATTTTTGGAAGTAAAAGTGCATGTGAAAAGTTCAAAGGAAATATTTTACAAGTTTGTGGGTTCGAGTTCGTGGTTTTGGGAGTAAAAGTGGATGATTAAAAGTCAAAGAAATATTTTACGATGGGTTTTAGCATTGTTGGTTTCAAGCTTATGGATTTGGAGGCCCATGGTATTTTCCCATGGTATTTGCAAAGGTGAAATAAAAAGGAGAGGAGATTTTTTTATTATTATTAAATGACAAATTATTGTTATTTTATTAAAATAAAATGAAGAGGTGAAATGGTTAATTGTTGAAGAGGCACAATAGTTCAATAAATCATAATTAAAAATATTTCATGTAGATAGTATGAATAAAGAAAAAGGAGAGGAGGTAAGTTGTTCTTAATTAAATGACAATATTTTTATTGTATTAAAATAAAATGAAGAGGTGAAATGGTTCATTGTTGAAGAGACACAATGGTTCAATTTCATACCTGTTGGAATACTATATAAACATAACTTGGTATAGTTAAAGAAGAATGACTCAATGATATAATTCAAAATTTCAAAAATAGAACCAGAGTCGAAGGAAAAACTAAAAACATTCACATGATGTGAGGGTTGAAGGGAGGATCAATGTAGGATTGTAGTCCTCTACAGGTTGGAGCATGAATAATAGGGAGTTGCATCTTCCACAAGTTGGTGCTTGAAAATAGAGGATTGGATTCCTCTACAAGTTGAAGCATGATCTATAGCGAGTTGGTTCTTCCTCAAGTTGGTGCTTGAAAACATGGGATTGATGTCTCCTTCAGTTGGTGCTCAAAAACAAGGGATTGGTGTCTCCTTGAGTTGGTTCTCAAAAACAAGGGATTGGTGTCTCCTAGAGTTGATGATCTAAAATAGGGGATTGACATCTCCTTGAGTAGGTTCTCAAAATAAAGAAGCTTGGTGTCTTCTACAAAATTGCAACTTGTAACTCAAATATAAATATCATGTTTATTATATTTAAATTCAGAGTATTTATATTTCATGTTCATCAATTGTTATGGTTAATAAATAATAAATTTAAGAATTGGTTAAAATTGTGAAAAAAGAACCAATACTTATCGCCTCGCCCCCCACTTCTCAGTATTGAACATCATTTCAAAAATTGGTATCAGAACAAGTCCCTTCACCATAGTCTAACCACTTGAATGGAGATTCTAAGAAATCCAATGGATCAACAAGAAGGAATTTCCTCCAATAGAGAACCATTGTTCAAAGGAAATGATTACAAATTTTGGAGTATAAGGACGAAACATTATATGATGTCTCTTGGTTGTGATGTTTGCATATCTAGAAAATGGTTAAACTACACCAACTACTGTACCCTCGGATGTTGTTTCAAAGAAACTCGATAATGATAATTCAAGGGTCATTAATGCAATTATGGGTGGCTTAGAAAATCCTATATTTGTAAAAGTGATGCATTGTAAATCAACAAAGGAAATTTGGGACAAACTTAAAATATTCTATGAAGGAGATGGAAAAGTCAATCAAGCTCAACTTCAAACATACAGAGGGTTGTTTGAATGTCTGAAGATGAAAGGGGAAAAAAATATAGCATAATATCTTCAATGAGTGGATGAAATTGTCAATTCAATCAGAGAACTAAGAGAAGATTTAGATGATAAATTATAGTTCAAAAGGTACTTATATCATTACAAATGAGATATGATGCCAAAGTTTCTACCATGGAGGATTGTGAAAATCTTGAAAAACTTACAATGTATGAACTTCATGGGGTTATTGTACCCCATAAAATGAGAAAAGGGAAAGAAATGTCATCAAAAGGGGAAGAAACCTTTAAAGCTTATCCGTGGTTGAAACAACAAAAATGAAGAGTATTTTGGATTACAAATGAGTCAATAAGTACTAGCATCATGACAAAAGTTGGATCAGTATGGAAGCAAGTGAGGATAGCTCTTGGGTAACATTTGTATAATATTGGCACACTCTTGAAGGAAGATAAATGGAAACATAACTAAAATATATCTTGTGATTCATTGATGAATCATGGCTACAAGAGTATTATAGCCAAAGTATCATGGTAGAATAAAACATGTCTTGAGTATTTGAGAAAATGGTTCAACAACAGATGAAAGGACTAATTTTGTTTCTAAAGGGAAAAAGTTGAAGTTGGTTTCTCTAAAATATCAATACTTATAAATCTCAAACATGAAGTCATCCTCCCTCCTCCTTACAATGCTAGCAAGTAATGCCATGAAGAGATATCAGGTCAGTCCTACTCAAGCATAATAAAAATGATTATATGGTGTTGGTATTGGCATCGATCCAAAAAGGATCATGTGTGTGTGTTTCCAAGTATAATAAAGAAAAGGGGTGCACATAAAAAAATAAAAAGTGAATTTTACTAGTATATTTAAAACTGTGTTTTTACAAGTATAATAAATAAAATGGATGCACGTGAAAATGTAAAAAGAGAATTTTACTAGTATATTTGAAAATGCATGTAAATACGTCAAAGAAATATTTTACAAGCCCATGGTTTCAAGACCGTCATTTTTGGAAGTAAAAGTCCATGTGAAAAATTCAAAGAAAATATTTTAGCGTTCAAGTTTGTGGTTTTGGGAGTAAACGTGAATGATTAAAAGTCAAAGAAATATTTTACTATGGGTTTTACTATTGGTGGTTTCAATCCCATGGTTTAGGAGGCCCATGGTATTTGCAAAGGTGAAACAAAAAAGAGAGGAGGAAATTTGTTTTAAATTAAATGAAAAATTGTTATTATTTTATTAAAATAAAATGAAGAGGTGCAATGGTTAATTGTTGAAGAGACACAATGGTTTAATAAATCATAATTAAAAATATTTTATGTAGATATTATTAATAAATAAAAAGGAGGAAATTTGTTCTTAATTAAATGACAGATTATTGTTATTTTATTAGAATAAAATTAAGAGATTCTAATTAAAAAGATTTTATGTAGATATTATTAATAAATGAAGAGGAAATTTGTTCTTAATTAAATGACAAATTATTGTTATTTTATTAAAATAAAATTAAGTGGTGCAATGGTTCATTGTTGAAGAGACACAATGGTTCAATTTCATACCTATTGGAATACTATAGAAACATAACTTGGTATAGTGAAAGGAGGATGACTCAATGAGCTAATTATGAAGATCTTAAATAGAAGCACAGTCTAAGGAAAAACGGTAAACATTCACATGAAGTGAGGGTTGAAGTGAGGAGAAAGGTAGTATTGTAGTCCTCTACAGGTTGGAGCTTGAATAACAGGGAGTTACAGCTTCCCCAAGTTGGTGCTTGAAAAAAGAGGAGTGGAGTCCTCGACAGGTTGAAGCCTGATCTATAGGGAGTTGGTTCTTTAAAAAAGAGGAGTGGAGTCCTATACAAGTTGAATCCTCATTTACAGGCAGTTGGTGCTTCCGCAAGTTGGTGATTGAAAATAGGCGATCAATGTCTCCTTGAGTTGGTGCTCAAAAACAAGGGATTGGTCTTTCCTTGAGTTGGTGCTAAAAAACAAGGTATTGGTGTCTCTTAGAGTTGATGATGTAAAACAAGGGATTGGTGTGTCCTTGAGTAGGTTCTCAAAAAGAAAAATATTGGTGTCTTCTACAAAATTGTAACTTGTAACTAAAATATAAATTTCATATTTATTATAATTAAATTTAGAGTATTGTTCTTTCTTGTTGATCAATTGTTATGGTTAATAAATTTAAGAATTGGTTAAAATTATGAAAAAGGAACCAATACTAATTCACCCCCCCTCTCAATATTGAATATCATTTCAACATATGTTTACATATCAAGATTGACCATCACAGTCTAAATTTATTTCTTAAAGAATGGTTATCCTTACTAGAAGCACATAAGTGGGCCACCAAGCTACTAGGGTATGACTATGAGATTATTTATAACGTAAATAAAATGTGGTAGATGATGCATTATCCTAACAATTTGAGGAGGATGGATACCTTTCCCTATTATATTTACCTATTGCAAGTTCGCTTAAGGAATATGAGCAAGAATGGTTGGAACATTATGATATAATTCAACTCATCCAAAGGCCTTAAGGAATATCCAAACCCTCTTAATGGGTATACATGGAAGATATATACATTATGATATAAATCACACATTTTTCTAGTAAATAAATTTTTCTTAAATAAATAATCTTAGAGGAATTTCATTCATTACCTAAAACAAGTCACTCTGGATTTCATAAAACATATGAAAGAACTAAGTTTGCATTCTCTTGAGAGGGGATGGAAACAACCAAATGAGATTTTGGGGCCACATGTGACACCTTCCAATGAAACAAATGGGAGACATTAAAGACACTAGGGACATTGCAATCATTATCAATCCCAACACACATATGGGCCAACATCACTCTGGATTTTATAATGGTACTTCAAAGGGAAAGAAACACATTTTTCATCATGGTGGTAGTCATGTGTCTCTCAAGGTTCACTTCATATTTACCAGGAACTTCCAAGGTTCAATCAATCCATTGTTCACATACTAAAGGACAATTTAGTTATGGCTCAAAATAGAATGAAGCAACAAGTGGACCAACATCACTTGGAACGATATTTTGTAGAAAGGGATCATGTGTTCCTTTGAATTCAACCCTATAAAAAGACATCACTCAAAGAAAAAGCACCTCATAAAGTAGCACTCAAGTTTTATGGACCCTGTTGTAACAAATATTGAAATTTTGGATTTCGGTCACTTAGGAGAATGAATGGAAGCATTGGCAGTGGAACGACTGCATACACCAAGCATTAAGCCACATGGAGAAAAATCTCAAGAGTCCAGGTTTTTTGGCCTTCGGGGATTTGGCCAACATATATATTTTAATAACCACTACTTTGTTTCCCCGAACCCGGAAAACCCGAAATCAGGATTCTAGTCATATGCAAAATTGCTTTAGAAAAACACAATTTTCTCAGCCGCGGAGAGGTCGTTTTTCGTGTTTGAATAGTCAATCGACATATACAAATCTTAATATTTCCATTGGTGTATTCAGAGTTTAATTTTTATCTTGGTAAGGTAGTCAAAAGTACCACGCAAGATGAGGTTCGTTTTCAGAAATATGGCATTTTTACTGTGTGGAGTCATCATTTTCAAATGAGGATTCTGAGTGACTGGAGTATCATTTTGAGAATCGGTTGGAGTATTTTGTGCCTAACACATCAGAGATAATTATCCTCTTTCATTTTTCCTACATGTGTCACATATCGGGAGAATCGAATCCATCTCCGAGCCCTAATTTTCAGATTTCATATTTTCCTGTTTTGACACATTTTTGTTAAATGAAAATTTCGGAAAAATGAAAAGGGGTATCACGGAAATGAGAGAGGTTTTTTCTCAGACTAAACATACACACAAAAGAATCTTTCAGTTTATATTCATCTGTCTCTATTCGAGAGATACAGAGTCGTAACCGCAGCCCTAGTTTTCAGCAGTTTGGCCCATTTTCTATGGCAGGAAGTTTCAAGAATTGGTTGTAATTGTTGTTATCTTTTAGATTAGAGAGGATTTCGACCTCAATACATATATGAGGCATATTTGTAAAAGGAATAAGGGGAAAGAAACATAGGAGTAGTACTCCTAGGCTGTAGCTTTCATTTTTAGTTTAATATAAGATTGCAAAAAGATGTTTTATCCATATCAAAGATTCTTGTGATGTTGCTTGACGAGTTTGTCCATTTTCTTAGTCTCGATATCACTCCATCTATCTTTTCTTTTTGATTTGTAACTATTTTGTAATATAATTCATCCTCTGTTAGATGTTTTTTTGTAGAATGGTTATAGGTTGTTTCTTGCAGAGATCAAGTTTCAAAATCTGTCCTTTGTTAGATGCTCTATCCCAACCATCTCTTTCCACTGATTTGTGCTTGGAATTCACTCATCGCTAAGTGCTCCTTGTGTATTGATATGTTTTCTCTTTATCATGTTGCCATACTTTAATAAATCCTTCTCTTTTTAATTAGCTTCTATCTCACCTCTGCTCCATGTATTTCCATTGCCAAAACACTCTTGCTATTTGCTTGATCATTTGACTCCATGCCCAATGGAATACCTCCCGGTCCAACCCATCAACCCTAAAAACCTCCAAACTTTCTATTTCCCACAGATCTGCCCATTGTTAAGCTTATTGGATATCCTATCATGACATATATTTGAGAGATCCCTCTTGGGTTGGAAGGGGCAACTTCCAATCAAAAGTGGTTCGTGGTTATCTCAGAATTTACCTGCACACAACCCAAATCAAATTCTGAGTAATAACTTATTTTTTCATTTAAAATGTGCTAAGGCTTGGCTCTATTACAGAATAGAACCAACTCTTGTGACAACATTTTCTTGCGCCGTTGTCGGGGACGGAGGAACGAAGCTATCTTCCCTGGGATACGACAAAAAATTTAGATCTATTTCTTGATGGTGAACAAGGGATAGGCATTCAATTGGTTGTGATCATTCACTTGACGACTTCTTCGTTCCAAGACTCTATATGATTCACTGGCGACTTCACTAGTCTCAAAATTTCAGATTCGTTCACTGCTCGGATTGCTGCAAGGTTTGCTCCTCTGGACTTTGCAAATGTTTATGATTTTCTAAACACTATTCCAGACATTAAAGTTTGGGAATATGTCCTTCCTAAATTTGGAGAATATGCAGGCGACAATCCCTCCCAACACGTGTTTGAATTCCATAAGATCATGGATGAATTAAATATACATCATGAAGATGTTCTCATGAAACTGTTTATGTTTTCGTTAGAAAGAGACGCTAGACTCTAGTATAAATCTTTACCTCATTCCAATATTCCTTCATTGAAAGATTTTCACATACTTTTTCATCAGCATTGTAAAAGAATCTATTCAGCTGGAATACTTTTTGAAGATTGTTGTAATATAAAATTCATACGACAAATAGATCAAACACATCTTCTTGAAGAGGAGGAAGGAATATCATAAATTTCTCAAGTCGATGAAGATAATCAGTATGAAGAAGAGTTGGTTGATAAAAAAGTAGGATATGATAGCTCCTATGATCACATTCAAGATGAAGGTATTCAACATCATGGTCAACATGTAGAAGAGAAAGAAAACAATAGTTGCTTGATCCAGAAATTGCATAGACCACCTCCTCCTTTAACAGAAGAAGAGATAGATCTGCTGCTGAACAATTATGTTACAACCCTTCCTTACACAGATTTACACCATTCACACAATCCTGAACATGTGAGTGAAACTTCTTCTATTACTGAAAATGAAAATCTAAGTTTAAATCATGATATCCATGGGAATTTAGAGGAAGTTAGTAGACCAATTTATGATGATGATTTCCTGCCAGGGGATCATCTTGTAGACATTGTTTTTTTTCATGAAGAAGATAGGGCTGTCATGTTTAATAACCTTTAAGAATGCTTGATGTTCAAAGATGCTTTAGACTATGATTTGAAGGTGTATGGATCTGAGATAGACAACTTCACAGTTGATATTCCTAGCATTTGTCTGACTGATGACACTCCCGAGTTATCTATCGAACCTGTTTATGATGAATATCCAGAAGAACAAGAAGAGAATATTTATTTTTCATCACACACAAAAATTTACAACAGTCCTCCTTTGTTTGATGAATGTGATGAAAGTGTTTCTAAAGATGATAAGCAACAAGAATCTTCGGTTCAACAGGAAAGCAATCAACAACATCATGAAAGATATCATCCTATGTATGAAAGCTAACAAGAAGATGTTTGGAAAATAGGTGAAGGACATAAGGAGGGGTTACTGAAACAATTGATCTCTCCTCCCTATTTAGCAACCATTGATAAATAGACCAGTAAGTTTCAATGCGACATTTTTGCACCAGTGGAAGAAAAAATCAGCAGTGGACAAAGTGCGCAAAAACATTTCATACAGCTTGCCCAACAGGAGGAAGTATGGATTAATTGTGAAAGTGGTATATCTCTTCCCTTTTATGATCCAATAGAAGATTATATGGAGTGAAAATGGGGGACTGAATTTATTATTTCCAACTTCTTGAAGTCTGAATTTCAAAACTATAAGTACCTTCTCCCAGGGCATGTTTTGAAATTTGCAGCTGCTCCTGTCATCCTTTTCCTCAAATATGGAATTATAATTAAGTTTGTTAGTCGGATACTCACTTAGTTGATTTGGAAGTTTTCCTATACTTAAAAAAAAAATAGTGATATCAATTAGAGTAGGTGGTGTATATAAATAAGCTTGAATTTGAGCATTAGAGTACAAAAGTGGTTTTAATTACGTTTCTAGTTTAGTTTGGCATCCTGTATGGTTTTGATTTAAGACATTATGACTCCATAGCCCAATGAATGCATAAGTGTTTTTTTGTTTCGGAAAGGTGCAAGTAAAGCGACAGAGTTCAGAGTTTGATAAGGATGATTTCAAGTTGCCCAATGGATGAAAACACATGGTCTACTGTTCTTGGCACTTTGCAGGAAAGAACCATCCCTAGATGGAGCCTCTGTTGTAACAAATATTGAAATTTTGGCTTTCGGTCACTTAGGAGAATGAATGGAAGCATTGGCAGTGGAATGACTGCATACACCGAGCATTAAGCCACATGGAGAAAAAGCTCAAGAGTCTGGGTTTTTTGGTCGTTGGGGATTTGGTTGACATAGATATTTTAATAACCATTACTTTGTTTCCCTGAATAACGAAAACCCAAAATCGGGACTCGAGTCATATGCAAAATTGCTTTAGAAAACGCAATTTTCTCAGCCATGCAGAGGCATTTTTTGCGTTCGAATAGTCGATCGACATCTACAAATCCTAAGATTTCCATTAGTGTCCTCAGAATTTCATTTTTATCTTGTTAAGGTAGTCAAAATTCCCTCGCAAGATGAGGTTCATTTTCAGAAATATGGCATTTTTACTGTGCTGAGTCATCATTTTCAAATGAGGATTCTGAGTGACTCGAGTATCATTTTGAGAAATGTTTGCAGGATTTTGTGCCTAATACATCAGATATAATTAGCCTCTTTCATATTTCCTATAGGTGTCACATATTGGGAGAATCGAATCCATCTTCGAGCTCTATATTTCCCTGTTTTGACACATGTTTGTTAAATGCAAATTTGGGGAAAATGAAAAGGGGTCTTAGGAACCGAGAGAGGTTTTTTCTCAAAATAAACAAATGCACAAAAACCTCTTTCAGTTTATACACATTTGTTTCTATTCGAGAGACACAGAGCCATAACCGCAACCCTAGTTTTCAGTGGTTTGGCCCATTTTCTATAGCAGAAAGTTTCAAGAATTGGTTGTAACTGTTGTTATCTTTTAGATTAGAGAGGATTTCTACCTCAATACATATATGAGGAATATTTGTAAAAGGAATAGGGGGAAAGACACACAGGAGTAGTACTCTTGGGCAATAGATTTCATTTTTAGTTTAATATAAGATTGCAAAAGCATGTTTTATCCATATCAGAGATTCTTGTGATCTTGCTTGCAAAGTTTGTCCATTTTCTTAGTTTCAATATCACTTCATCTATATTTTCTTCTTGATTTGTAACTTTTTTGTAATATAATTCATCCTTTGTTATATTCTCTGTTGCAGAATGGTTATAGGTTATTTCTTGCAGAGATCAAGTTTCAGAATCCATCCTTTGCTAGATGCTCTGTCCCAACCATCTCTTTCCACTGATTTATGTTTGGAATTCACTCATCGCTAAGTGCTCCTTGTGTATTGATATGTTTTCTCTTTATTCTGCTTCCATACTTTTATAAATCCGTCTCTTTGTAATCAACTTCTATCTCACCTCTGCTCCATCGATTTCCATTGCCAAAACACTCTTGTTATTTTCTTGATCATTTGACTCCATGCCCAATGGACTGCCTCCCAGTCCAACCCATCAACCCTAAAACCCTTAAAACTTTATGTTGCCACATATCTGCCTGTTGTTAAACTTATTGGATATCCTATCATGACATATATTTGAGAGATCCCTCTCGGGTTGGAAGGGTGAACTTCCAATCAAAAGTGGTCCGTGGTTATCTCAGAATTTACCTACATGCAACCCAAATCAAGTTCTGAGTGATAACTTATTTTTTCATTTAAAATGTGCTAAGGCTTGGCTCTATTACAGCCTAGAACCAACTCTTGAGACAACATACCCTATGATATTATCAAACACATTGGATGAGTGGCATACAAACTAGCTCTTCCATGCCACTCCAAGATTCATCCAGTACTTCATATGTCTTTTTTGAAAAAGGTACTGGGATTAAAGTGCAATGTCAAAGCTATCCTACCAGAACTTGATGAAGAAGGGTGTATTTGGCTCCAACTCACAACAATATTGGATAATAGAGAGCATCAATTTCACTAAAAATCAATCAATGAAGTATCAATCTAATGGAAATACAAGCCACGTGAAGATGCCACATGGGAACCAATCATGATCCTATAATAATTTCCTCATCTTCAGAATTAAGAAGAATGATTCTCTTGAAGTGAAGGGGGGGGGGATGTTAGCGCCCTACCCTAACCTCCATATTTTATGATATATAAGAGTTAGTTAATTATTGTATCTGACAATCTTCATTTAATACGACCCAATGAATATTAGTGGATAGTTAATCAATGTAAAAGGGTCCAATTTATTTGGCCCACTAGGTAGTGGGTATGCATTAGTGATGGGACCACAAGTAGGTTTTCTCGATGAAAAATATATTTATAGAGATATGAGATAATGAAATATTTGTCTTGTGTTGTGTATTTGAAGCTCTTCTCAGTAGAAGGTCACCCAAACTTAAGAGGAAAGTGAAATGTATTATTCTTGACATTATCGTTATACAAGGGTTTATTTAAAACTTCTATCTTATTATCTCTTATTTATGGTTAACTTGAAATTATATTCTTTATATACCTAGTTAAGTTTCAAATCTAGGTAAGGAACACTACACAAAGACTATCATATTTGACCAAAGTCAACCACAATATTTGGCGAAAATCAACCATAGTGAACTATGGAAAAAATCAACCATAGTGAACTATGGCTAACTAAAGCTAGCCATGGTTAACATAAGCCAACAATGATAAACATCGCAATACAAAATAACCATTAAGGAATGTCAAAATATGACGTAACTCTTGAGGAACATTGCATTGTGACATAAACATTGAGGAATGTAACAATTCAACATAAGTGAATCGAGAGGAACTTCACAATGATACATAACCATTTGGGAACATTACAATCAAACATATCCATTTATGAATGTGGCAACGTGACAAAATCCTTAAAAAACATTGCAATTCCACATAAATACACAAAGATGATTGCAAAATGTGACAAAACCAATAAGGAGAATCACAAATGTGACATAACCCTTGATGAATACCACAATGTGACATAACCATTTAGGAATGTATAAGTTCAATATAATTCAACTAAGTTGAATATCACAATGTATTATGATCATTTAATAACAACACATTGAAACTTAATCCTTAAGGAATGTCACAAGGTGACATAAACCTTGATGAACATCACAATGTGATGTAACCATTGACGAGCATTGCAATTTGACATAAGATAATAAATATGAATGTCACAATGTGATATAATCATTAGGGGACATCACCATCCAAAAAAACCCTTAAGGAACTTCATAGTGTTACACAATCCTTGATGTACATTATAATTCCACAAAACCATTAAGGAATGTAACGGTTTGACATAAGTCAACAAAGAGGAAAGTTAGAATGTGACATTACCATGGTAAACCATGGTTAAACATAATTAACATTTCCAACCAGAGTCAACAATGGCTAACCATAATCAACATGGTCAAATATAGTCAACCATAGTGAACCATGGGAAGCTAAAGATAACCATGGTTAACATGAGACAACCATGATAAACATCACAATATGGAATAATAATTGAGGAACATCATAATCTAACCATAATAAAACATGGTCAAGCATAGTCAGTCAACATCAACCACAATCGCCATGGTTAACCATAGTCAACATAGACAACCATAATGAAACATGGTCAGCAAATTGAACAATGGTCAAATTATATCGACTAAATCCAACTATATTCAAACATGGTCAAATCGTTTCAACTATTATCAACCAAAGTTAACCATAGTCAAACATATTCCACCATAATAAACCATAGTCAAATATATTTAGCTAAAGTCTACCATAGTCAAACGTGGTCAGCCAAAGTTCAACATAGTCAACCGTAAATAGTCAAGGTCACCATAGTTGACCATAGTCAACCTTGGTCCATTCTAGTCAACCATAACCAAACATGGTTAAACATGGAAACAATGGTCAAGCATGGCCAATCCATAGACGACCATGGTAAACTGATGTCAACCATAGTTAAACATGGTCAAACGTACAAAAAAATCGTTATAATGATAGTCAAACATTGTTAACCATAGTCAAACATGATCAACCATGATCAATTCAGGCCAACCAAAGTCAACCATGGTTAAATACAACCACCCTTTGTCGAAAATGTCGAAGCATAGTCAAATATGGTCAACCATAGTTTACCACATTCAAACATAGTCAACCATGGTTAACGACATGCCAAGTATAATCAACCATCATTAACCACAGTCAACCATAATAGACAATGGTTAATCAACCACAATCAACCATGGTCATAGTCAAGCATAATCAACCATGGCCATCCAAAGTAAACTATAATCAAATATAACCAAACATGATCAACCATAATCAACCATACTAAAATATCATAGAAATTTCATTAATAATTGTATTGATATTTTAATTCATAACTCTACTAATCATCCCTACACATGTTAACTAGCACCACATAATTAAAAGTGGTTACTATATGCAAATCAATAGCATTAGTCGAAAAAAAAAAAAAAGTTATAAAAAGTAGAGAATATCACTATATATAAACAATTTGTAATTATGTGATTAAGCTAGTTTACATAGTTAACACATCAAGTAAATATCATAGATATACATATGAGGTATATGCATCCTTACACACAATGAATAAGTGTTTTGAGACATATCTCGACTTAGAGAACTTCATGTTCAGCGAGCTATTTTTTATCCCAATATCTTTATTTATCTTAATTTTGAGGGGAGGTCCAACCAGATTCAATGGCTTGATTTGATGATGAGACTAAACCTTTTTTAATATCATTTTCGAAATGAATTTGACTTTGTTGCATGATTAACACTAATGATTACGTGTTAATATGTTGGAACATCACTTTTAGTCTTTAAAAAGAATATGGTCTACAATTATTTTTCTAAATCCACATGCTAGTCTGTGAGAATCTACCATACTATTCCATGAATATCCATTTTAGAGTGCAATGATGGAGCAGAAATGACAGAGTGTCTCTTGCTTTGGAGCAAGAGTCACCTGTGTATAGGATATTCTAAGCCGAGTGTCTGTCTTCCATCAAGTTCTATGCTTATATAAATTATATTGATAATGATATTTATGACGAAATAACCTAGAATAATATATACAATGAAAGAATCCTGTGCATTTTACAATTTGAGCGGCCTGCAGCATTGTCTTTTCAATACGTCATTACAAACTATAAAAATCAATTCAAATAGCATATTACAGGTCGACCATTTGTAATAATATTGATGACGCAATGATACATACAGTGAAAGAAGCCTGCGCATTTTACAATTTGGGAGGCGTGGGGTACTGTCTTTTCAATACGTCATTACAAACTATAAAAAACAGTTCATGTGACCAATTTTAATGCCTTTGGACTTGGAACAATCGAATAGAATGTTTACAGGTCGACCATCAAAAGATAAATGGGATGCGTATAAAAAGGAAATTGAACAGTCGAGCATCTTCTCCTTCAATGTTTCTATCTTCACGATATATTCGGATGATTTTTCGGCGCAGATGCTTGCACGATCGTTGCTGCTTTGTGCTGCGAGCACTATAAATAACTCCGCCACCATAAGATGCAATACACGTTTTTATATTAAACATATTGCTGGTGCATACAGGCTGTCAGCTATATGTCATTCCAGATGAAGAATTTCACCACGGATTATGATTGCGTAATCTGCATCCTGAGGTTTGAAATTCCAATCCTCCGGATGCAGGTTACATATTCAGTACCCGTGATATGATATTACTGTACAGCTGATGAAGTCTGGGCTATAATAACAAACGTCCGTACCCGTTATATGATATTACTGTACAAATGATGATGTAATATCAAACGTCTTTATCGGTAATAAGTTTCCGATCAAATTCTCTGGTTATCAAGTTTCTGATCATGAAG
Organism: Picea glauca; assembly: GCA_000966675.3. Taxonomy (NCBI): domain Eukaryota; kingdom Viridiplantae; phylum Streptophyta; class Pinopsida; order Pinales; family Pinaceae; genus Picea; species Picea glauca. The sequence continues at coordinate 289,680 of JZKD02S0509635.1, forward strand.
AGCACAGTTACTGAAGCGTTCCGACTATCCCAATTTTTGCAGTAAGTCTTTCTATTACTAAAGTCCTGAGTTGCTTCCTTCAGCTGTGTTACTTATGGTTGCTTCGTTTATATTACTCGTGACTGCTTCATTTCAGTATCTGCTTATGAACGTTTCATTTCCCTATTCATTCCTTCTGATATTGTTTAATATTTAGAGTGGTTAGTTTAAATTTTTTTTGTTTGATGGTTTATATATAAATTTTACTTTTTCTGGATTAGAACTGAGGAAACACATATTCTTAACCATTAAATTGTACTTACTATGCCCTTTTTAATATGCAGGATTTTAATGAACCCTAACTGACATGGTCAAATCCATAGGAGTTCATTCAACCTTCCCATGCATTGATTGGAGCTAGTGAGGACCGGCCATCCGAACTGTTCTTAACCATTAAGCTTATTCAAATTATATTATAACAAAAATAGTATCATATAAATTTATAGTTATATAAGAACATCCGTTTTTAAAATATTAGTCACATAAATAAGCACTTGCATAATTATTTTTTTTAATTTTTAATATTATCATATTAGTATGTAATTATATGACCAACATCTATTTTTAAATATTATTATATAGATATGTATTTACATGATAACATAATTGTTTTTTAAAAATATTATTATATAATTTTTTAAATATTTTCATATAGATGCATACTTACACTTGACATCATCTATTTCATAGATATATGTCTTTTTAATTAAAACGATATACAATTATTTTAACATCCTAATTATCTGAATTTTGTTAAGGTTGACAATGAATATACTATCATAGACCAGGTAGATCTGTTATTCTGTCATCCAAGTAGATCTACTATTCTGTCATTCAGTAAGGGCGCCATTCAGTAAGTACTTCGATCATTAATGTTCTTAGTTGCTTCATCTCTATTACTTATGAATGCTCCGTTTCTAAGTCTGTTCATGAATGATTCATTTCTATTATTGCATTAACGGTTTTAGTTGCTTCATCTCTATTACTTACGAATGCTCCGTTTCTAAGTCTGTTGATGAAGGATTCATTTCCATTATTATTGGGTGTTTTACGTGGAAAAAATTGCTTCATTTTTATTTTATATGGAAAAAAAAAATCTAGTTTGTTATGTATAATTATTTTTACTGGAATTTAATAAAAAAAAAATTAGCTTTTTTAAAAATTCTTAAAATTAAGATAAATTAACAAATACATCAGATTTATATACAAATAAATGATCTAATATGTGATTTTTTTTAGATATTATAGATTCAAATTTAAAGGGAGTAGGGTATGTATATATCTATAAATTTTAATCGTTCAATTGTTGAGCAGAGGGTTTTTGGTCTCATAAACAACTGATGTCATAAACCAATTTGGTATCTTTCTTAACAGTATCTTAAAAAATCTATTATTATTATTATTATTATTATTATATAAAAATATATCTTGCAGAGTCATGAAATAGTTGGAATAATTATATCAGATTCAAAAAATTGTTACACTGTTAATGACATTGTCTAAATGTTTTAATTTATAGTTTTTTTCACAGAACAACAAATCTAAACAAATCCTAATTTTTTTGTTGTTTAATTTGCATTTCTGAATATATAAATAGATTCATAAAAAACCAAATAAACATATATTATTAAAACACAATATTATCTAAACATATATTATTGTTGGTAATACATTTAGCCTTAAAAGTGATATGCAGCACCGGATTTCTACCTCAACTATAAAATTCATCTAACTTTTTAGTTAATACAATAAATTCATAAAGTTATGGTTATACAAAATTCCCACTTCCACCTCAACTGTAAAATGCATCCAACTTCTTCGTTAATGCAATAA
>JZKD02S0509635.1:313354-350287 GCA_000966675.3 Picea glauca
CTGCTATGGCCAATAGAGTCCTTACAGTGTCTAATCTTGCTACTGGAGAAAAAGTTTCACCATAATCAGTACTTGGTTGTTGTGAGAATCCTTTGGAAACAAGTCTTGCCTTGTGCTTTTCAATCTGCCCTTTTTCATTAAGTTTAGTTTTGTAAACCCACTTGACACAAATACTCTTCTTGTGTCTTGGTAAATCAACAAGATCCCATGTCTTTTTCTTCTCAATGGAGTTAATTTCTTGGTTCATGGATTGAACCCAATGTGGCTCCTTAGTTGCTTCCTTAAAGGATGTAGGTTGACATGACATTAAAGCAAAAAGGTTGTGTTGTTCAAAGTCATCCAACTGCTGATGGATTTCTCTCAAACTTCAAGTTCTGTGATTCTGTGTTTTAGAGAATGATTCTCTGCTGGAAGTTGAGTTATCCTGTGAGTGTTTAGGTTGTCTTTGTACTTGCAATCTTGGAAGAGTAGTTTGAGGTACTTGTTGTTCTGAATTTTCTGCATTTTCAGAACTTGGCAGCAATGGATTTTGACTGTCCATTTGTTGATTTTCTGAATCATTCCAGAATTGATTTTCCAGAAATTTTACATCGCTGTTGTGAATTAGTTTCTTGGTGATTGGATTGTAAATCTTGTAAGCTTTAGATGTTTCACTATATCCAGTGAAAATACATTTCTCACTTCTGTCATCAAGTTTCTTCCTTAATTCGGAAGGTATGTGAGCGTATGTTGTGCATCCAAATGTCCTTAGATGTGCTACATTGAGCTTTGTTCCAGTCCATGCTTCTTGGGGAACTTTCATCTTTAGACTTGTGGTTGGTGATCTATTCAAGAGATAAACTGACCATGCTACTGCTTTAGCCCAAAACCTATTTGACAAACTTTTCTCTTTGAGAAGTGTTCTTGCCATATTCATTATTGTCTGATTTTTCCTTTCAACCACTCCATTTTGTTGTGGAGTATACCTGGTTGTTGTTTGCATGATAATGCCTTGTGATTTGCAGAAATTTGCAAATTCTTTGTAGTTGTATTCTCCTCCTCCATCTGACCTGAGTGCTTTGATATATTTGCCATTCTGTTTTTCAGCTTCTGCCTTGAATTCTTTGAATTTTTCAAATGTTTCAGACTTGTGTCTCAGAAAATAGATCCATATTTTTCTGCTGAAATAATCAATAAACGTTAGAAAGTAAAATCTACCACCTATTGACTCTGTTTGCATTGGTTCACATAGGTCAGTGTGAGCAAGTTCAAGATGTTATTTGGCTTGATTTTATGACTGTGGAAAACTAGTTATCTTATGTTTTCCAAGTATGCAAGACTCACATGGGGGAATTTTCCCTTTAAAGATAGGTAGACCTTTGACCATGGAGTTCTTCTGAAGAAGACTTAGACTCTGAAATGGTAGATGTCCAAATCTTGTATGTCAAACCATTGTTTCATTCAGGGTGGATGCACTTTGTGCATATGGTTGACTCAGATTTGCAGTTTTGAGGGTAAGGGGAAACATCCTATTTGGAGTCATGTGGATTTCATAAATCAATTTTCTGCTTGGGAATTTTTCATATATCTTGCAAGATGCTCCCTCAAAAAGTACCTTATAGCCATGTTCAATGAGTTGTCCTACACTTGGAAAATTATGTTTTAAATCTGGAACATGATAGACATTGTTTATGTCTTTCTTTACATTATGTTTAGTAAGAATAGGAACAATTCCTTTTCCTTGAACTTTGACTAAGTAATCATTTCCAAGTGTAACATCAAATGAGATTGAATAATCAATGCATGAAAGTAAATCTTTGTTACCTATCATGTGATTGCTGCATCCACTGTCCAACAACCAGATATATTAAGGTTGTTGTTCAGTGTTGTAGCATGAATGAAACATACCTCCTGAGTTTTCTCCTGTGTGATTTGACACATGTGCTCTGCCTGGGAGTTGAGCTGCTTGCTTTTTCCTGCATTCAGATTCATAGTGCACATACTTTTTGCGGTAATAGCATTGAATGCTTGATTTCTCATTTGATCTTCTCCCTCTACCTCTTTGAGGCTGGAAATTCTGATGTTGATTTTGTTTTTGATGCCTTTGATCTTGGAAATTTTGATTTGGATATTGTTGTCTATTGCTTCTATAGTGAGGGTTACTTTGATTGCTCGCTCTTCCTTGGTGACCTCTGCTTCTTCCTCTGCCTCTCCCTCTGCTGAAAGAGAATTGAGTTTTGAAAGCATTGGAGATTGACTCATCTGTGAGATGCAGTCTAGTCTCATGTGTCACCAGAGAACCAATTAGTTCATCTATTGAAAATCTTAACAGATCCTTGGATTCAAGTATTGTTGTTAAAACCATTTCAAATTTCTTAGGTAAACTTCTGAGAATTTTCTCAACAATGCATTGATCAGTGATGGTTTCACCAGTCAATCTGATCTGGTTCACGATTCCCATGACTCGGGTCATGAACCGATCAACATTTTTGGACTCTGTCATCCTTAGAGTCTTGAATTACGTTCTTAAGGTCTGCAGTTTAACTGTTTTGACCCTGTCATTTCCTTGATAGGAAGATTTAAGGATGTCCCAGGCCTGTTTGGAAGTACTGGAGCCTGTGATTTTTGAAAAAATTGAGTCATCCACATAATTTTGAATCCAAAATTTCGCTTTATTTTCTTTGTTCCTTAGTGTTGCTTGAGCAATTCGCTATGGATTTGTCATGGCAGACAGGGCTGTGGGATCTGGTTCCACATATCCAAGATCCACTGGTTCCCAACACTCTTGTGCTTGCAAGAACGACCTCATTCGAAGAGACCAAAACTCGTAATTCTTTCCCAGAAGAATCGGACCCTGAGTTGGTCCTAAATTGCTAGACGACGCCATTAAAAAAAATTGCAAAAAAAATAGAGGGAAATTTCATATTTACCTCCGATCGCCGAAACATCGATTTGTCGATGGCCGAAAAGAGCTTATCGGCCTTGAATTGGCCTTTGTCACAATGCAATGTGACCACGCGCCTTAACGTTAAATCGCTACGGGTTTTTTGGGTTTTTTTCCTTTCAAATTGCCAAAATGCGAAATTTTCTTTTGGACGATTTAACGGTCCAGATCTTTCTGTGATCTGACGGTCCAGATCTTATCGAGATATCGTGAATCGGGACTTTGTGAACCTTGATGACGAGCTCTTCAAACTCCTTGATTCCCCGATCTCCGATTTACCGATGGCACTTTCCTTTTGGGAAAAATCCTGATTCCTTTGATCTCCTCCACATGTCCTCTTATGATGGACGGTCTTGATATCTCCTCATGATTTCGCGATTTATCCTGTTCTGGACTTGTCGTCTCCAGGATCCACAGTTTGTCGAATCTCGTAATGTCGATGGACTCTGCTTTTGGGAAATTTTCTGAAAGCCTCAATCTCTGCCACACATCCTCAACAGATGGACGACTCAAATATGCTTCGGGGGTTTCACCGTGGAGATTCTCGATCCCTCGTTTTGACGAGATGACGTCATCTGGGCCCCAAAATGGAGCTTTCCTCCTATCGGGATTTTGGACTTCGTAGTTCCAAAATGCTCATGTTTCATGTCCTTAGGATTCGCGATTTGCCAAATCCCGATATGTTGATTGGCTCACCCGATCTCGCCCACGTGTCTCTTCAAAATGGACGGCTCCGATCGCTTACGTGGTTTTCACCATAAAGAAACCCGATCTTTTGTCCTTAGGATTCACGATTTACCAAATCGCGATGCGTCGATGGACTCTCCCCTCTCGGGACTTTTCACGAGCCCTCGGAGTTACTCCATGTGTCCCCGAAAGATGGACGGTCCTCGTCATTTCGAGATTTTGCGACTTGCGACTCCAAATTTCTCTAACAACTTGAAACCATGATTTTCGAAACGCCGACGGTTTCCTTGATGTCTGCCACATGTCCAAACAAATGGACGATTGTAATCTTATCGCTATTTTGTGAATCCCGATTTCGTGACTTTCGCCGTGGAGTGTCTTTCATCAACAAGACCTCTGATATCCCGAACTCCAAAATGCTGATGGAGTGATGGCTTGGATTTGCTGGCACCTATGCTTTGATATGGACGACTCACAAGTCCTCTCGGGATTTCGCGATATCACGTATCAGATTTTTTGGAGTGCAATCAACTTTGCGCATCCATCTCTCGATTATCAATTTTGCGATGGAATAGGATCTCGCCACGTGTCTCTTTATTGGTGGTCCAGATGATGTCGGGACTTCACAAGTTGAAATTTCTCCTTGGTGCTCCAGAGGACTAAACCTCGTGCACCTTCTCACTGATCCAATGACTGTCGGGCCTCTGTGCAAGATCTAACGACTGAAATTCTTTCTCCTTTTCTGCGCTCTCCTCATCCCTTCTGAACTAGTTTCCTTCTCTGGATCCATTCGTAGGATGAATCTTACGGCCTCAGTGGCTGTTCTTTGCACAGTAGACGCGATCTTTGCTGAATTTGAAAGAAATTTCTCTTGCGGAAGAAAAAATTTGTGAATCTTTCAAATATTTGAAAGAATTTCACGAGTTCTTCGTTCTCTTCTACAATATTTGACGGATTTGAGCGAATTTCGCAAAAAATTTAAAGGATTCTGCCTTCTGCAGGAATCTTTAATGATTTAGAAAAAATTCTTCGAGTTCTTTAAATGTTCTTCCATTCTGCAGCTCTTCTTCGTCAATCCTTGACGATTCTTGAAAAATGTGCAAGAATCTTTAAAGTTTCTTCTTTCTATACTCTCTTCTCCCTTCTCGTGTTTCTGCTCCTTCAAACTTTCGAGCGTAGTACACTCTGCAACCTTGCGTGAGCTTCTTACGCTAATCTTTGAGCGTATAATGGACTGCTTCCTCGTGGAAGTTTCCTGCGAGGATCTTTTGAGAGTATGACGGATGACTCTCCAAACCTTTTGAAAGAGTCTATGTCATGTGCTCTAAAGATCCGTGAAGCTTTGTGCTGTGAGGATCTTCTTTCTCTCCGGACTGTGTGAAGAGGCTTATTGCTGAAGCTCTCATACCATGATAAATTGTGAAGCAAAGAGAAATGCAGAGATAAAAGAATTGAACATAAGTATATTAGAATATCAAGAACTGGAGAGGTTACAATGCAATGGGAGATAGCTGAGCTAAATAGGCTCAAGCAAGACAAAAATAGAAAGTACAATTGTCCAGTACAGCTGGCAATGTACAGTCAGACCGTTGAGGTTACATTATATTTAACAAACCTCCCCTCAAAATTAAGATAAACAAAGATATTGGGATAAAAAATAGCTCGTTGAACATGAAGTTCTCGATGTTGAGATATGTCTCAAAACACTTATTCATTGTGTGTAAGGATGCATATACCTCATATGTATATGTAAGTTATTTACTTCATGTGTTAACTATGTAAACTACCTTAATCACATAATTACAAATTGTTTATATATAGTGATATTCTCTACGTTTTATAATTTATTTATTTTTTTGACTAATGCCATTGATTGGCATATAGTAACCACTTTTAATTATGTGGTGCTAGTTAATATGTGTAGGGAGGATTAGTAGAGTTATGAATTAAAACATCAATACAATTATTAATGAAATTTCTATGATATTTTAGTATGGTTGATTATGGTTGACCATGTTTGGTTATGTTTGATTATAGTTTACATTGGATGGCCATGGTTGTTTATGCTTGACTATGACTCACTTGGTTCAACCATGGTTTACTATGGTTGAATTTAGTTGACCATGGTTGATTGTGGTTGACTACAATTAACCATTGTTGACTATGGTTGATTGTGGTTAATGATGGTTGATTATACTTGGCATTTCGTTAACCATGGTTGACTTTGGTTGGCCTGAATTGACCATGGTTGATCATGTTTGACTATGGTTAACAATGTTTGACTATCATTATAATGATTTTTTCGTACAGTTGACCATGTTTAACTGTGGTTGACATCGATTTACCATGGTCGTCTATGGATTGGTCATGCTTGACCATTGTTTCCATATTTAACCATGTTTAGTTATAGTTGACTAGAATGGACCAAGGTTGACTATGGTCAACTATGGTGACCTTGACTATTTATGGTTGACTATGTTGAACTTTGGCTGACCACATTTGACTATGGTAGACTTTAGCTAAATATATTTGACTATGGTTTATTATGGTGGAATATGTTTGACTATGGTTAACTTTGGTCGATAGTAGTTGAAACGGTTTGACCATGTTTGACCATGTTTGAATATAGTTGGATTTAGTCGATATAATTTGACCATTGTTCAATTTGCTGACCATGTTTCATTATGGTTGTCTATGTTGACTATGGTTAACCATGGCGATTATGGTTGATGTTGACTGACCATGCTTGACCATGTTTTATTATGGTTAGATTATGATGTTCCTCAATTATTATTCCATATTGTGATGTTTATCATGGTTGTCTCATGTTAACCATGGTTATCTTTAGCTGCCCATGGTTCACTATGGTTGACTATGGTTGACCATGTTGATTATGGTTAGCCATTGTTGACTCTGGTTGGAAATGTTAATTATGTTTAACCATGGTTTACCATGGTAATGTCACATTCTAACTTTCCTCTTTGTTGACTTATGTCAAACCGTTACATTCCTTAATGGTTTTGTGGAATTATAATGTACATCAAGGATTGTGTAACACTATGAAGTTCCTTAAGGGTTTTTTTGGATGGTGATGTCCCCTAATGATTATATCACATTGTGACATTCATATTTATTATCTTATGTCAAATTGCAATGCTCGTCAATGGTTACATCACATTGTGATGTTCATCAAGGTTTATGTCACCTTGTGACATTCCTTAAGGATTAAGTTTCAATGTGTTGTTATTAAATGATCATAATACATTGTGATATTCAACTTAGTTGAATTATATTGAACTTATACATTCCTAAATGGTTATGTCACATTGTGGTATTCATCAAGGGTTATGTCACATTTGTGATTCTCCTTATTGGTTTTGTCACATTTTGCAATCATCTTTGTGTATTTATGTGGAATTGCAATGTTTTTTAAGGATTTTGTCACGTTGCCACATTCATAAATGGATATGTTTGATTGTAATGTTCCCAAATGGTTATGTATCATTGTGAAGTTCCTCTCGATTCACTTATGTTGAATTGTTACATTCCTCAATGTTTATGTCACAATGCAATGTTCCTCAAGAGTTACGTCATATTTTGACATTCCTTAATGGTTATTTTGTATTGCGATGTTTATCATTGTTGACTTATGTTAACCATGGTTGGCTTTAGTTAGCCATAGTTCACTATGGTTCATTTTTTCCATAGTTCACTATGGTTGATTTTCCTCAAATATTGTGGTTGACTTTGGTCAAATATGATAGTCTTTGTGTAGTGTTCCTCACCTAGATTTGAAACTTAACTAGGTATATAAAGAATATAATTTCAAGTTAACCATAAATAAGAGATAATAAGATAGAATTTTTAAATAAACCCTTGTATATCGATAATGTCAAGAATAATACATTTCACTTTCCTCTTAAGTTTGGGTGATCTTCTACTGAGAAGATCTTCAAATACACAACACAAGACAAATATTTCATTATCTCATATCTCTATAAATATATTTTTCATCAAGAAAACCTACTTGTGTTCCCATCACTAATGCATACCCACTACCTAGTGGGCCAAATAAATTGGACCCTTTTACATTGATTAACTATCCACTAATATTCACTGGGCCATATTAAATGAAGATTTCCAGATACAACAATTAACTAACTCTTATATATCATAAAATGTGGAGGTTAGGGTAGGGCCCTAACATCCCCCCCCCCCCACCCCTTCAAGAGAATCATTCTCCTTAATTCTGAAGATGAGGAAATTATTATAGGATTGTGATTGGTTCCCATGTGGCATCTTCATGTGGCTTGTATTTCCATTAGATTGATACTTCATTGATTGAGTTTTAGTGAAATTGATGCTCTCTATTATCCAATATTGTTGCGAGTTGGAGCTAAATAGACCTTTCTTTATCAAGTTCTGGTAGGATAGCTTTGACATTGCACTTTAATCCCAGTACCTTTTTCAAAAAAGACACATGAAATACTAGATGAATCTTGGAGTGGCATGGAAGAGCTAGTTTGTATGCCACTCATCCAATGTGTTTGATAATATCATAGGGTTTGTTGTCTCAAGAGTTGGTTCTAGGCTGTAACAGAGCCAAGCCTTAGCACATTTTAAATGAAAAAATAAGTTATCACTCAGAACTTGATTTGGGTTGCATGCAAGTAAATTCCAAGATAATGACAGACCACTTTTGATTGGAAGTTCACCCTTCCAACCCAAGAGGGATCTCTCAAATATATGTCACGATAGGATATCCAATAAGCTTAACAACGGGAAACTCTATGGGTAACATAAAGTTTTGAGGTTTTTAGGGTTGATGGGTTGGACCGGTAGGTAGTCCATTGGGAATGGAGTCAAATGATCAAGCAAATAGCAAGAGTGTTTTGGCAATGGAAATCGATGGAGCAGAGGTGAGATAGAAGTTGATTACAAAGAGAAGTATTTATAAAAGTATGGCAGCAAAATAAAGAGAAAACATATCAATACACAAGGAGCACTTAGCGATGAGTGAATTCCAAACACAAATTAGTGGAAAGAGATGGTTGGGACGGATAATCTAGCAAAGGATGGATTCTGAAACTTGATCTCTGCAAGAAACAACCTATAACCATTCTGCAATAGAGAATCTAACATAGGATGAATTATATTACAAAACAGTTACAAATCAAGAAGAAAAGATAGATGGAGTGATATTGAAACTAAGAAAATGGACAAACTCTGCAAGCAACATCACAAGAATCTTTGATATGGATAAAACATGCTTTTGCAATCTTATATTAAACTAAAAATTAAAGCTACAGCCCAAGAGTACTACTCCTATGTGTCTTTCCCCCTATTCCTTTTAAAAATATGCCTCATATATGTATTGAGGTATAAATCCTCTCTAATATAAAAGATAACAACAGTTACAACCAATTCTTTAAACTTTCTGCCATAGAAAATGGGCCAAACTGTTGAAAACTAGGGCTGCGGTTATGGCTCTGTGTCTCTTGAATAGAAACAGATGTGTATAAATTGAAAGAGGCTTTTGTGCATCTTTTTAGTGTGAGAAAAAACCTCTCTCGGTTCCTAAGACCCATTTTCATTTTTCCCAAATCTGCATTTAACAAACATGTGTCAAAACAGGGAAATATGAAATCTGAAAATTAGAGCTCAAACATGGATTTGATTCTCCCAATATGTGACACCTATAAGAAATCTAAAGGAGGATAATTATCTCTGATGTGTTAGGCACAAAATCCTCCAAACGTTTCTCAAAATGATACTCTAGTCGCTCAGAATCCTCATTTGAAAATGATGACTCAGCACAATAAAGATGCCATATTTCTGAAAATGAACCTCATCTTGCGAGGGACTTTTGACTAACTTAACAAGATAAAAATGAAATTATGAGGACCTGAATGGAAATCTTAGGATTTGTAGATGTCAATCAACTATTCGAATATAAAAAATGCCTTTGCACGACTGCGAAAATTGAGTTTTCTAAAGAAATTTTGCATATGAATCGAATCTCGATTTTGGGTTTTTGGGATTCGGGGAAACAAAGTAGTGGTTATTAAAATATCTACATCAACCAAACCCCCAACGGCCAAAAAACCCAGACTCTTGAGCTTTTTCTCCATGTGGCTTAATGCTCGATGTATGCAGTCGTTCCACTGCCAATGCTTCCATTCATTCTCCTAAGTGACCGAAAGCCAAAATTTCAATGTTTGTTACAAAAAAGGCTCCATCTAGGGATGCTTCTTTCCTGCAAAGCACCAAGAACAGTAGACCATGTGTTTTCATGCATTGGGCGACCTGAAATCATCCTTATCAAACTCTGAACTCTGTCGCTTTACTTGCACCTTTCCGAAACAAAAAAACACTTGTGCATTCATTGGGCTATGGAGTCATAATGTCTTAAATAAAAACCATACAGGATGCCAAACTGAACTAGAAACATAACTAAAACCACTTTTGTACTCTAATGCTCAAATTCAAGCTTATTTATATACAACACTTACTCTAATTGATATCACTATTTTTTTTTTATGTATAGGAAAACTTCCAAATCAACCAAGTGAGTATCCGACTAACAAACTTAATTATACTTCCATCTTTGAGGAAAAGGATGACAGGAGCAACTGCAAATTTCAAAACCTGCCCTGGGAGAAGGTACTTATAGTTTTGAAATTCAGACTTCAAGAAGTTGGAAATAACAAATTCAGTCCCCCATTTTCACTCCATATAAACTACTATTGGATCGTAAAAGGGAAGAGATATACCACTTTCATAATTAGTCCATACTTCCTCCTGTTGGGCAAGTTGTATGAAATGTTTTTGCGCACTTTGTCCACTGGTGATTTTTTCTTCCACTAGTGCAAAAATGTCGCATTGAAACTTATTGGTCTATTGCTCAATGGTTGCTAAACAGGGAGGAGAGATCAATTGTTTCAGTAACCCCTCCTTATGTCCTTCACTTGTTGTCCAAACATCTTCTTGCTAGTTGTCATACATAGGATGATCTCTTTTATGATGTTGTTGATTGCTTTCCTGTTGAACCGAAGTTTCTTGTTGCTTATCATCTTCAGAAACACTTTCATCACATTCATCAAACAAAGGAGAACTGTCGTAAATTTTTCGTGTGTGATGAAAAATAAATATGCTCTTCTTGTTATTCCGGATATTCATCATAAAAAGGTTCAACAGATAATTCAGGAGTGTCATCAGTCAGACAAATGCTAGGAATATCAACTATGAAGTTGTTTATCTTAGATCCATACTCCTTCAAATCATAGTCTAAAGCATCCTTGAACATCAAGCATTCTTCAAGGTTATTAAACATGACAACCCTATATTCTTCATGAAAACAAACAATGTCTACAATATGATCCCCTGGTAGGAAATCATCATCATAAATTGGTTTACTAACTTCCTCTAAATTCCCATGGCTGTCATGATTTAAACTTATATTTTCATTTTCAGTAATAGAAGAAGTTTCACTCACATGTTCAGGACTATGTGAATGGTGTAAATATGTGTAAGCAAGGGTTGTAACATAAATGTTTAGCAGAAGATCTATCTCTTCTTCTGTTAAAGGAGGAGGTCCTCTATGCAATTCCTGGACCAAGAAACTATTGTTTTCTTTCTCTTCTACATGTTGACCATGATGATGGATATCTTCATCTTGAATGTGATCAGAAGAGATATCCTATCCTACTTTTTTATCAACCAACTTTTCTTCATATTGATTATCTTCATCGACTTGAGAAATTTATGATATTCCTTCCTCCTCTTCAAGAAGATGTGTTTGATCTATTTGTCTTATGAATTTTATATTACAACAATCTTCAATAAGTATTTCATCTGAATAGATTCTTTTACAATGCTGATGAAAAAGTATGTGAAAATATTTCAATGAAGGAATACTGGAATGAGGTAAAGATTTATACCAGAGTCTAGCATCTCTTTCTAATGAAAACATAAATAGTTTCATGAGGACATAATCATGATGTATATTTAATTCATCCTTGATCTTGTGGAATTCAAACAAGTGTTGGGCGGGATTTTCGTCCGCATATTCTCCAAATTTAGGAAGGACATCTTCCCAAACTTTAATGTCTGGAACAGTGTTTAGAAAATCATAAACATTTGCAAGGTCTAGAAAAGTAAACCTTGCAGCAATCCGAGCAACGAACGGATCTGAAATTTTGAGACCAGTGAAGTCGCCAGTGAATCATATAGAGTCTTCAAACCAAGGAGTCGTCAGGTGAATGATCACAATCAATTGAATGCCTATCCCTTGTTCACCATCAAGAAATAGATCTAAACTTTTGGTCGTATCCTAGGGAAGATAGCTTCGTTCCTTTGTCCCCGAAAACGACGCTAGAAAATGTTGTCACAAGAGTTAGTTCTATTATGTAATAGAGACAAGCCTTAGCACATTTTAAATGAAAAAATAAGTTATCACTCAGAACTTGATTTGGGTTGCGTGTAGGTAAATTCTGAGATAACCACGAACAAATTTTGATTGGAATATTCCCCTTCCAACCCGAGAGGGATATCTCAAATATATGTCATGATAGGATATCCAATAATCTTAACAATGGGCAGATCTGTGGGCAACAGAAATTTTGGAGGTTTTTAGGGTTGATGGGTTGGACCGGGAGGTAGTCCATTGGGCATGGAGTCAAATGATCAAGCAAATAGAAAGAGTGTTTCAAAAATGGAAATCCATGGAGTAGAGGCGAGATAGAAGTTGATTACAAAGAGAAGGATTCATAAAAGTATGGCAATAGAATAAAGAGAGAAAATATCAATACACAAGGAGAACTTATCAATGAGTGAATTCCAAGCACAAATCAGTGGAAAGAGATGGTTGGGACAAAGCATCTAACAAAGGACAGGTTCTGAAACTTGATCTCTGCAAGAAAAAACCTATGACCATTCTGCAACAGAGCATCTAACAAAGGATGAATTATATTACAAAACAGTTACAAATCAATAAGAAAATATAGATGGAGTGATATTGAGACTAAGAAAATGGACAAACTCTTCAAGCAATCTTATATTAAACTAAAAATGAAAGATACAGCCCAGGAGTACTACTCCTATGTGTCTTTCCCCCTATTCATTTTACAAATATGCCTCATATATGTATTGAGGTCGAAATCCTCTCTAATCTAAAAGATAACAACAGTTACAACCAATTCTTGAAACTTTCTGCCATAGAAAAAGGGCCAAACTGCTGAAAACTAGGGTTGTGGTTACGAATCTATATATCTCGAATAAAGACAGATGTGTGTAAACAGAAAGATTATTTTGTGCATATTTTTATTCTAAGAAAAAACCTCTCTCAGTTCCCTGAGACGCCTTTTCCTTTTTCCCAAATCTGCATTTAACAAAAATGTGTCAAAAAAGGGAAATATGAAATCCAAAAATTAGGGCTCGAAGATGGATTCGATTCTCCCAATATGTGAAAACTGTAGGAAAAATGAAAGAGTATAATTATCTCTGATGTGTTAGGCACAAAATCCTGCAAACATTTCTCAAAATGATACTCCAGTCGCTCAGAATCCTCATTTGAAAATGATGACTCAACACAGTAAAAATGCCATATTTCTGAAAATGAACCTCATCTTGCAGGGTACTTTTGACTACCTTTCCAAGATAAAAATTAAACTCTAAATACACCAATGGAAATATTAGGAGTTTTAGATGTCGATCGACTATTCAAACATGAAAAATGACCTCTCCACGGATGAGAAAATTGTGTTTTTCTAAAGCAATTTTGCATATGACTGGAGTCCCGATTTCGGGTTTTTGGGATTCGGGGAAACAAAGCAGTGGTTATTAATATATATACGTTAGAAAAATCCCTGATGGCCAAAAAACCCAGACTCTTCATCTTTTTCTCCATTTGGATTAATGCTCGGTGTAAGCAGTCATTCCACTGCCAATGCTTCCATTCATTCTCCTAAGTGACCGAAAGCCAAAATTTCAATATTTGTTACAATAGGGTCCATAAAACTTGAGTGCTACTTTGTGAGGTGTTTTTTCTTTGAGTGATGTCTGTTTATAGGGTTGAAGTCAAAGAAACACATGATCCCTTGCTAAAACATATTGTTCCAAGTGATGTTGGTCCACTTGTTGCTTCATTCTGTTTTGAGCCATAACTAAATTGTCCTTTAGTATGTGAACAATAGATTCTCTAGTGTAGAGTATGTGATATATTGATTGAACCTTGGAAGTTCCTGGTAAATATGAAGTGAACCTTGAGAGACACATGACTACCACCATGATGAAAAATGTGTTTTTTTCCCTTTGAAGTACCATTATAAAATCCAGAGTGATGTTGGCCCATATGTGTGTTGGGATTGATAATGGTTGCAGTGTCCCTAGTGTCTTTAATGTCTCCCATTTGTTTCATTGGAAGGTGTCACATGTGGCCCCAAAATCGAATTTGGTTGTTTCCATCCCCTCTCAAGAGAATGCAAACTTAGTTCTTTCATATGTTTTATGAAATCTAGAGTGACTTGTTTTAGGTAATAAAATGAAATTCCTATAAGATTATTTATTTAAGAAAAAGTTATTTACTAGAACAATGTGTGATTTATATCATAATGTATATATCTTCCATGCATACCCATTAAGAGGGTTTGGATATTCCTTAAGGCCTTTGGATGAGTTGAATTATATCATAATTTTCCAACCATTCTTGCTTGTATTCCTTAAGAGAACTTGCAATAGGTAAAGATAATAGGGAAAGGTATCCATCCTCCTCAAATTGTTAGGATAACGCATCATCTACCACATTTTATTTACCTTATAAATAATCTCGTAGTCATACCCTAGTATCTTGGTGGCCCACTTATGTGCTTCTAGTCAGGATAACCATTCTTTAAGAAATAAATTTAGACTATGATGGTCAATCTTGATATGTAAACATATGTTGAAATGATATTCAATATTGAGATGGGGGGTGAATTAGTACTGGTTCCTTTTTCAGAATTTTAACCAATTCTTAAATTTATTAACCATAACAATTGATCAACAAGAAAGAACAATACTCTAAATTTAAATATAATAAATATGAAATTTATATTTTAGTTACAAGTTACAATTTTGTAGAAGACACTAATATTTTTATTTTTGAGAACCTACTCAAGGACACACCAATCCCTTGTTTTACATCATCAACTCTAAGAGAAACCAATACCTTTTTTTTTTGCACCAACTCAAGGAAACACCAATCCCTTGTTTTTGAACACCAACTCAAGGAGACACCGATCACCTATTTTCAATCACCAACTTGCGGAAGCACCAAATCCCTGTAAATGAGGATTCAACTTGTATAGGACTCCACTCCTCTTTTTTCAAGCACCAACTCCCTATAGATCAAGCTTCAACCTGTCGAGGACTCCACTCCTCTTTTTTCAAGCACCAACTCGGGGAAGCTGTAACTCCCTGTTATTCAAGCTCCAACCTGTAGAGGACTACAATACTACCTTTCTCCTCCCTTCAACCCTCACTTCATGTGAATTTTTACATTTTTTCCTTAAACCGTGCTTCTATTTTAGATCTTCATAATTAGTTCATTGATTCATCCTCCTTTCACTATACCAAGTTATGTTTATATAGTATTCCAATAGGTATGAAATTGAACCATTGTGTCTCTTCAACAATGAACCATTGCACCACTTAATTTTATTTTAATAAAATAACAATAATTTGTTATTTAATTAAGAACAAATTTCCTCCTCTCCTTTTCATTTATTAATAATATCTACATAAAATCTTTTTAATTATGATTTATTGAACCATTGTGTCTCTTCAACAACGAACCATTGCATCTCTTAATTTTATTTTAATAAAATAACAATAATCTCTCATTTAATTAAGAACAAATTTCCTCTACATAAAATATTTTTAATTATGATTTATTGAACCATTGTGTCTCTTCAACAATTAACCATTGCACCTCTTCATTTTATTTTAATAAAATAATAAAAATTTGTCATTTAATTAAAAACAAATTCCCTCCTCTCTCTTTTGTTTCACCTTTGCAAATACCATGGGCCTCCAAAACCATGGGATTGAAACCATCAATAGTAAAACCCATAGTAAAATATTTCTTTGACTTTTAATCATTCACTTTTACTCCCAAAACCACGAACTTGAACGCTAAAATATTTTCTTTGAATTTTTCACATGGACTTTTACTTCCAAAAACCACGGACTTGAAACCATGGGCTTGTAAAATATTTCATTGACGTATTTACATGCATTTTTAATTATACTAGTAAAATTCACTTTTTGCATTTTCACGTGCATCCATTTTATTTATTATACTTGTAAACACACACAATTTTAAATATACTAGTAAAGTTCACTTTTTATTTTTTTATGTGCACCCCTTTTCTTTATTATACTTGGAAACACACACACATGATCCTTTTTGCATCAATGCCAATACCAACACCATATAATCATTTTTATTACGCATGAGTAGGACTGACCTGGTATCTCTTCATGACATTACTTGCTGGCATTGTAAGGAGGAGGGAGGATGACTTCATGTTGGAAATTTATAAGTATTTATATTTTAGAGAAAGCAACTTCAACTTTTTCCCTTTAGAAACAAAATTAGTCCTTTCATCTGTTGTTGAACCATTTTCTCAAATACTCAAGACATGTTTTATTCTACCATGATACTTTGGCTATAATACTCTTGTAACCATGAATCATCAATGATTCACTGGATATATTTTAGTTATGTTTCCATTTAGCTTCCTTCAACAGTGTGCCAATATTATACAAATGTTACTCAAGAGATATCCTCATTTGCTTCCATATTGTTCCAAATTTCATCATGATGCTAGTACTTATTGACTCATTTGTAATCCAAAATACTCTTCATTTTTGTTGTTTCAACCACGGATAAGATTTAAAGGTTTCTTCCCCTTTTGATGGCATTTCTTTCCCTTTTCTCATTTTATAGGCTACAATAACCCCATGAAGTTCATACATTGTAAGTTTTTCAAGCTTTTCACAATTCTCCATGGTAGAAAATTTGGCATCATATCTCATTTGTAATGATATCAGTACCTTTTGAACTATAATTTTTCATCTAAATCTTCTCTCAGCTCTCTGATTCAATTGACAATTTCATCCACTCATTGAAGATATTATGCTATGTTTTCTTCCTCTTTCATATTCAGACTTTCAAACAACCCTCTGTATGTTTGAAGTTGATCTTGATTAACTTTTCCATCTCCTTCATAGAAGATTTTAAGTTTGTCCCAAATTTCCTTTGTTGATTTACAATGCATCACTTTTACAAATATAGGATTTTCTAAGCCACCCATAATTGCATTAACGACACTTGAATTATCATTGTCGATTTTTTTTGCAACGACTTCTGAGGGTGCAGTAGTTGGTGTAGTTTAACCATTTTCTAGATATCCAAACATCACAACCAAGAGACATCATATAATGTTCTGTCCTTATACTCAAAAATTTGTAATCATTTCCTTTGAACAATGGTGCTCTATTGGAGGACATTCCTTCTTGTTGATCCATTGGATTTCTCAAAATCTCCTTTCAAGTGGTTAGACTATGGTGAAGGAACTTGCTCTAATACCAATTGTTGAAATGATGTTCAATACTGAGAAGTGGGGGGCGAGGGGATAAGTATTGGCTCTTTTTTCACAATTTTAACCAATTCCTAAATTTATTATTTATTAACCATAACAATTGATGAAATTGAAATATAAATACTCTGAATTTAAATATAATAAACATGAGATTTATATTTGAGTTACAAGTTGCAATTTTGTAGAAGACACCAATATTCTTTATTTTGAGAACCTACTCAAGGAGACACAAATCCCTTATTTTAGATCATAAACTCTAGGAGACACCAATCCCTTGTTTTTGAGAACCAACTTAAGGAGACACCAATCCCCTATTTTTGAGCAAGAACTGAAGGAGACATCAATCCCATGTTTTCAAGCACCAACTTGAGGAAGAACCAACACGCTATAGATCATGCTTCAACTTGTAGAGGAATCAAATCCTCTATTTTCAAGAACCAACTTGTGGAAGATGAAACTCCCTATTATTCACGCTCCAACCTATAGAGGACTACAATCCTACATTGATCCTCCCTTGAACCCTCACATCATGTGAATGTTTTTAGTTTTTCCTTGGACTCTGGTTCTATTTTTGAAATTCTGAATTATCTCATTGAGTCATTCTTCTTTAACTATACCAATTTATGTTTATATAGTATTCCAACAGGTATGAAATTGAACCATTGTGTCTCTTCAACAATGAACCATTTCACCTCTTCATTTTATTTTAATACAATAACAATATTGTCATTTAATTAAGAACAACTTACCTCCTGTCCTTTTTCTTTTTTCATAATATCTACATGAAATATTTTTAATTATGATTTATTGAACTATTGTGCC
Source organism: Picea glauca (assembly GCA_000966675.3). Classification (NCBI taxonomy): domain Eukaryota; kingdom Viridiplantae; phylum Streptophyta; class Pinopsida; order Pinales; family Pinaceae; genus Picea; species Picea glauca. The sequence goes on from JZKD02S0509635.1 coordinate 331,430, forward strand.
TCTTCAACAATGAACCATTTCACCTCTTCATTTTAATTTAATAAAATAACAATAGTTTGTCATTTAATAATAATAAAAATTATCCTCTCCTTTTTATTTCACCTTTTCAAATACCATGGGAAAATACCATGGGTCTCCAAATCCATAGGCTTGAAACCAACAATTCTAAAACCCATTGTAAAATATTTCTTTGACTTTTAATCATCCACTTTTACTCCCAAAACCACGAACTCGAACCCACAAACTTGTAAAATATTTCCTTTGAATTTTTCACATGCACTTTTACTTCCAAAAACCATTTACTTGAAATGAGATGATTGTAAAATATTTCTTTTACTTCTTTACAAGCATTTTAAATATACTAGTAAAATTCACTTTTTTCTTTTTCACATGCACCCCTTCTCTTTATTATACTTATAAATACACACACTTTTAAATATACGAGTAAAATATGATAGTAAAATTCACTTTTTTCTTTGACGTGCAACCTTTTTCTTTATTATACCTGTAAAGACACACACATGATCATTTTTGCATTAATGCCAACACCAACACCATATACACATTTTTACTAGGATTGAGTAGGACTGACTCGATATCTCTTCATAAAATTACCTTCTATCAATGTAAGGAGGAGGGAGGATGACTTCATGTGTGAGTTTTATAAGTATTGATATTTCATAGATAGCTACACAATGCTTCATGTCACTTCAACACTTCACAATGTTGTACATTTTCTCAACATTTGACATATTCATGCAAGTTTCATTGATTCTTGTTTACTTGATATGTTATTTAATAATTCCTTTAAACATTTGTTGGAATCATCATCACACATTAACAATGTTTCTATTCAAACCAATCAATAAATGGCACTTCACCTCTTTTCCAAGGTTGACATCAATGACAACGAAATTTCCAACAACATCACCCAATTAGGTATGGGCACCAAGTCCCTATGGCATGCAAGATGACCATCATCTCCTTATCATATGTGGATTAACCTAAATTTTCGTCACAATTAATTACTTACTAGTGAATTCTAAAGGGCATCTTTATTTCATTAGTATTTCTCTAATACATGTATATAAGGGCACATCACATTCCACGACCAAAGTCTCTTTAAAATATGATGCAACAAATACTCGACTTGTGAAAATGACATATTTTAAGGATGAGAAGGCCTAGTCTTTGACCTCGATCCTAATAAAGGAATTATTTATTAGTATAGAGAAGCTACAATTTTCCATAATGTTCACAAACTTCTTATAGTACACCCTATAATTCATAAGAATTTACAGAAGTTATTTAGGAATTTTTGGCATGGACAATATTGCATATAATGTGACTTTATTGGGATATACTTTATTGGGTTGTTATATTCTTTTCATTGAATGAATGACTAATTGATACTAGCTAGTTGAGGTGGATTGACTGGATGATAAATCGATTGATGGGTCAAGTTGAAGGTCAAATTGATTGAACAAAAAGTTTAAAGATGAAGTGATCTACCATGAATGTCAAAACATCAACTGATAGGAGGTCGAGTGGAAGTTGATTGAAGACCAGGTGGAGGTCGATTGGTAACCGAATGGTAGTTGACTATAACAAAATTTTGAGATTCACAGGATTGCAGCCAATAATCTACATAGATATGTAACTATTTTTGGGTACCATGATTTATCATTTTGGATGTTGTAAATCCTATAAAAAATGAATGTTGTAATTATAATAAGTTGATGTTTCTAGTAGTAGCCTAGTCATGTACATGAAAGATGAATTGGTTACAGGGCTATTCTTGTGTAAATCAAGAGAGTGGGATGATGATTGCGTCTTAGGTGTAGAGAAAAGTTAGTCATGAAACTATTTATTCAATAAATGAACAAGACAACAAGAGAGAAAGACGCTCAAAGAATGATGGTTTTTATGGTTAAGGGTTTCTAGGGTAAAATCTCTATGTACTATCTGTGTTTTTCATTTATTTTCTACTTAAATCTATCTTCTCTTTATTGGTTGGTTTAGTGTGAGTTTTGTTTTCTCAAGAGTTTGTATTAGAGCTCATTTAGTTGTGTTGTACAAGTCATATCAGTCAATGTTAAGAAGATATTTTATTTGATATAAACCTAGGTCAAGTGGGAGTTGCAAGTCAATGATTGTTAATTTGTGCTTGAAAGAATCGAAACTAGTTTCAGGATAGAGATTGGAAAATTTAAGGGGAAGAATTTTGAGATTTGGAGGCTTAAGATGGAATATATCCTTGTAGTTTGAGAAAAATGGGTAGATGTGAGTCTCTGAATAATTCTGATGGGTATGTCAAAGGAATAATGGGATAAATTCGAGAGGAGGGAAAGGGGTATGATTTGAATTTATATTGGAGATTCGATATTGTTGAATGTCTCAGGTAAAGAATCTACAAAGAAACTTTGGGACAAGTTAGGAATCTTGTATGAGTCAAAATCCCTAGTAAACAAGTTGTTCCTTTGGAAGAAATTGTATCTTTCGAGGATGAGTGATGGGAGATCAATAATAGATAACGTGAATGCATTAAATAAAGAAATAAGTTAGTTATTGTCTATGGTCATTAAAATTACAAAGGAAGAGAAATGTATCAATCTACTATGTTCTTTTCCAGACTCCTAGGATAGCTAAGTCATGGATATCAGGAGTAATTCAACTACATTAACTCTTGAATACATGGTTTCATATTTGTTGTCAAAATAAATGATGAATAAGAACATGAAAGGATCAACCAAGGATTATTTTATGGTCATAGGTCAATTAGTTAATAGTGATAAATCCAAATTCTTTGTTAGAAAGTACAAGTTTAAGGGTAGATAGGAACCCTTAGCTCACTTGATGAAAATATGTTGGAAATGTGGTAAATTTGATAACTATAGGAGAGACTATAAGTCGAAATAAACTAATATTATTCCAAGAAACGACGAGGAGCAGTCGATTGAGAAAAATACTACTCTAGATAAAGGAGGAGTTGTGTATCTAGTGTCTACTAGTACACAATCCAATCATGATGTTTGTTTGATCAAATCAAGTGCATATTTTCATATGACACCCCACAAAGAATGGTTCTATGAATATGATATATATGAAGGAGGAAATGTATTCTTGGGGGATTGATTGACAACCAAAATTGTTGGATGAGGAAGATTCTTCCTGATGCTGCAAGATGGGAGGAGCAAGACCCTTTCAAGTGTTCTACATATTCCAGGTTTGGAAATAAATATGATAGATACTAGAAAAATGAGTGATAAAAGTGTGCACACTGTATTTCATAAGGATATGTGTAAAATGGTTAGGGGAGAAATGGCCTTAATGAAAAGAGTTCATATTGGAACTATATACAAGTTGTTGGGGATTGTCAACTCGATTGGATGCAACAACATTGTTGTTGTTGAATTTGACTCAACTACGACTCAAATTGAATCGATGTGGGTTGATTCAATACAAACTCACTTGATTGTTCTTTGTCAAGTCAACCTGACCATGTGATGGCACCAGAGGATGGGACACATTGGTGAAAAAATATTCTAATCTATGCACAACAAAGGTATGGTTGACAGATTTCCTTATTATAATTTAGAATTTGATTTCTATGAAGTTTGTATATGTGGAAAACAAAATCAGGTTAGATTGCAATATGGAGATACAAGGGAAAAACACATTATGGAATTGATACATCATGATTTGTTTGTCTGTATCAGTGTGTTCACTAAGAGGATATATGTATTATTTTTCCTTCATAGATTATTTTTATAGCAACACATGTCTATATTTATTGACATAGAGATAATATTTTTTTGATAAATTCAAAGATCATGGAAAACTAGACAGATAAGAATATCAAGGTGTTGAGAACTAACAATGGAGGTGAGTTTTTTGGAAATGATTTTGAGTAGTTTTGCAATTAGTGTGGCATAGAACACCAAAAAACCATACCATATACCCCACTTCAAAATGGAGTTGTTGAAAGAATGAACATGACCTTCATAGATAAGGCAAGGAGCATGCTCATTAGTGTTAGGATCGCACAATAATTTTGGGCAAAGGTATTCAAAAATGAAAAATATTTGGTAAATAGGTTTCCTTCACTAGTGTTAGTAGAATTGAATCCACACAAGGTATAGTTTTGTAAGAATCCTTCTCTTTCACATCTCAGAGTCTTTATTTGTGATCCATGTGTGCATCTTCCCAAGGAAAAGTGGAACAAATTGTACAATAATACAATCAAGTGTATTTTAATTGGTTGGAAGGATGGAATGAAAGGATATAATATATGAGATCTAGTGATGATTAAAAAAATTTATAGTCAAGATGTGGTCTTCAGGGAAGTCAGAGGAACGTTCAAGTCTTAAGAGGTTTAAATTGAGAAAGAACTAGAGATGATGGTGTTTGAACTAAGAAAGAAAGAGCATGATTCAAATGAGTCAACTAAATAAAAATGAAGAGGTGGAAAAAATTACTCTTATGGTAAGGAGGTATGAACGAGTAAGGAAACTATTTGAAAGGCATATCCCATCCAACTTCTATTCTGCATTTGTGTTATCCATCAATGAAAAGGATTCCAAGTCAATAAGGGAGGAAGTCAACTCGAGAGAGGGTAAACTCTAGAAGGATGTCATTGTTGAAGAAATGGAATCCTTGAATAAGAATGAGACATGGGATTTGGTTGATCTAACTAATGGGAGGAAACTCATTGGTAGAGAGTGGGTGTTTATTGATACAAATTTTTGATCAATTTTAGTGCTTTCCATTTTAGTCACTCTTAGGATTTTTCTTGATTGTTTTTTTAGTTTTCTTTTCTTACAACCAAAAAATTCCAATCATTTAGTCATGTTTCAAATATTGCGTACTTGGAGCTGTATAGAAATTCTCAAAATTTTTAAATGAGTAGGTCCACAAAATTTCATTCATCTAAACACTTGGTTGTTTTTTCCTTTTCCATTTTTCTTTCGATACTTTTTCAAATTCAAGAAATTCATTCTGAGTTCTCCACGTCTTCAAGTCTGCAAGTTCACATTCACTTTTCACCTCACTTTTCACTTTTTTTTCATACTTGCATTATTTCTGATTTTGGATAAGACCTCCATACGCTTCCTTAATCTTCCTCATATCCATTTTTGCAAGTCCACATCTCTCTTAACAATTAACCATATTTGCATTAAAAATGCATACCTTGTCATGCTTTCCCGAATTTGTGTTCACAAACATTTAGGTCAGTAACTCTGCAACTGCACAACTCTGCAACTCCACATTTTAGTGTTACCCATTTTTCACTTCCCATACATCATTTTGCACCTTCATACTTAATATTTTCCATCCATCATAACATCACATCACCATTTCCCATCATATTTATTACCCCTTCCACATCATTTGCCACTCGTAAAAGCATAATTTTGTTATTAATTCATAATACATCAATTAAAGGTGCCAATAAATCCAAATCCCATGAAAAATGATGAAATTTAAATCATGATCATGATTGATTTAGTTACCAAGGAATTACGTGGTAGAATTTAGTAAAATAAATATGACAGCCTGTAAGTATCAACAATAGTGCCACCTTTGTAAAAAGAAAAAAAAAAGATGTCAAGTAAGAAGAAGGAAATGTTTTTTGGATATAAATTGAACACAATGGGTCATGAAGATCAACAATTCTGGTGGTATAGGGAATAAAATTACTACAAATCTCTTTCTCGAGCTGAGAAGAAAATGAACATAATTTGGACGTTAGGAATAACATTGGTGGGATGTGTTTCAGAGGTAACTGAAATGAAACAGTTTGTTAAATGGTGCATAGATAAATTCATCTCTAAACAAAAAATAATTCAAATGCATGGTCAACAACCTATTTCTCTAGCTCCTTCAACATTTTCTAAAATGTTATGACTCCATGCACCAACTATGTGATTCAAGAGCGAGCAAGACGATGAATTTAGAAGAAGAAAAAAGGAGGAAACATGTAATGTACCCCAAATTTAGGAATAAAAAAAATATCTTTTTCTTTTAATTAGGGTCATTAGAGTTATTTATTCTCTTTCAAAATATTTCAAGCATTCCTTAACTATAACTATAGAATAATTCTATCGCTTCTTTTATTTTTCTATAAATTACACTTACTAGTTCCTTGACACAGGTGCAACATATAGATACAAGCCTAACTCAATCCTAATTTTCCAAGAGAGGGTGAAAGGGTAGCTTAATCACCACCATTCTATTCACCTTGATAAATCCATTATATTTGTGCACAAAACCATAGGGCATACTATGGGAGATAAAATGCATGTGACGGCCCCCTAGAGTCAATGTATTGTTCAACCATAGGTCATATGTGAAATATTTTCCTTTATACAAGGTTGATTCATGTGTAGTTATTTTTAACATGGCACTAGTATGTAAATGCGTTAAAGCCCCGAAAGGTTGTTACTATAAGGTTGGTATAGGCAGTTTCGTTTCTTCTCATTTAACGCTCCTATGCTAACCAAATTTGGCACAAGGGCCAAAAAATCCGATAGGTAAGTGAAAACCATAATCATATGAGGAGGAAAGACTGACATAAAACCCAAAACGGGCTGTCACGCACTTACGACCCTGCCTGTGACATTTAAGAGGTCTTGTAGCGTACTCCTTTGGTCCATTGCTTGACCTCCTTTCCCATTGTGTCTCTGCCACCTCGCTCTATTCACATGTCCTAAGTAAAACTCATAATTATCACCATTAATTTGCTTGGTGGAGGTTTTCTAAGATTATTGTTTCATTTTTCTCCCTTGTTCTGTGTATTTGCAAGCACGTTGTAACGCTAACCCTGATGTTGTTAAACTCGGTCGCATGGGTCTGACTCATGGAGTTGGTCTTGTTCTGGGAGGAAAGGAGACTAGGAATAGCTCACCAGTTGGTTACCACGTTATGCGAGGTAAGTCACTTCTAGGTTGTTTTATCTGAACTCTCTGTGACTTCTAAAAGGGAACCATGTGCAGCAGTCGCCCTCTAACTCCTATTAAATATATTGGTCCTCACTTTCGTGGTCTAAGATAGCATGTTTAAAGGTTGGTAGTATACTCGGTAATGTCTAGGGTTTTACCTTGGCTACATTTTAAAATCTCCGTATTAGTTTTCTAAATTCCTTATACCCTACGACAAACATTTTTCTTTAAGAGTAACCCGTAGGAAGTCCCGGACTATAATGAAGCCAAAGGGAGAGAAAAATTTCCACACAGTGCAGGAGCTTGTTCGGTCATATAAATAATATCGTGTTTATTGTATTTTGGTTTTTTCGTTTCTGTATTATTTATGTTTACTCAATTCGATAGCGATACAATTTCTTGGCCTGAACATTTTCAGAGGTTTCATAGCTTTGGAATATATTTATCTACCTCGTTAATTTCTATGTGCATTGTGTTTTCCTTTATTCTTTAACTTAACAGTTATATGAAAAATATTTATGGTTTTGTATCTATGTTTACATTTTGAAATATCCAATCTCCAATGTTGAGAGTATACATCCTGGTGCTTGTCCAGATTTAACTCGGTTTAAAGAGAGCATGATATGTATATAAATATAATCATAGAGTTATCCATTATTGTACAGAGAGGTCTCTTCGAATGAGTATTAACCTTTAGTATCTAGCCCGTAACCCCCTTTGTGTTCCAATAATTAAACGATGAAATAGTTAAAATCATGAAACAATTCCTCGAAATACACTAAGTTCTGTCTGAGTTATACCTGGGTAAGTTTATACAACATTCGCCTCAATTTCTATGCATTTGAAGGACTGTGTGTAACTTGACCGAGTTTTTAAAACACTAAAACGTAAGTTTAATAATTTTGAATTTGGTCTCTCGTAACCCTGTCGTAAGTTTGGGCTGGAAAGAGTAGTACCTCTGCGGAAATGATTTACCCTGTATAAACTTTTATTCTTCTGAAGTTCTGAGGTTAACTTATCAATTCTCACTTTGTTAGTGTAACGTAAACAAATTATGAATATCCAGAACTCTATTATTGGTTGTATTTATTTTGTCAGAAGTCAGTGGTTTTTAGCTAAATAGGAGGAAAGTATCTCAAAAACCCTATCTGAGATCCGAATCAGAAAATCTTTGAAACATGTTTTATACTATGTACTTTTATCGTTCTGGTTATGCAATAGATGGCTTACATGTTTAAATGTAATATATGCTTGAAATTAATTGAGCAATTGCTCTAATGTATTAGGTTGCAAGACTAATGATGGGACCCATGTTTCTGTGGCGAGGGTACCCATCGGCTATTTCAAATCCACTTCTCCCCTCCATGTTATGGGAAATTCGCTCAATGCCATTGATGGAGAAAGGAACCCCATGTCCTCTTCAAGCTAAGTGAGTGTCCATGTGTTTACAAATTGAAAAGTGTTGATTTCGTAAATTTGTTTTAAACATTTACTTCATATTTGATATTTAATTTTTCATTGATTTGTTTTCATAACTCTGTTACTATGTTCTTGGTATTCTCTTTAAGGAATTGACTGCTCGATGGCTTGGGGATTTACAAAGGCACCCCACTCGAAAGGTATTTGAGTTCCAACTCACCGCATTGAAAGGATAATACCCATCGAGGTTTTATTTAAAAACTGGTTACTTGTATATTTAAAACCTAAGGGAAAGGACAGAGGGGAACAACATATTAATTATGAGTTTCACCATTTAATAGTTATGTTCGCATATATTGTGTAGGGTTTTAAAACTCGTCCTTATGTAATAGATAACATATTTTATGTATTTATGTCATGGGACATTTGCTCTTGAGATTTCTAGAAGGAAAGATACAATAATCATATGCTACACTTAATTTAGTTGGATTTAATGGAAAATACCTGTAATAGTCAATATGTAATTTTCTATGTATTAGATATTCATGTGGCTCTGAAAATCTGTATGGGCAACAACTTGTTTACACACACACGCATATATACAACTATGGTATAACTTATAATTATCATGGAAATCCTTCTGTTCAGTGTAGATTTACTGTAACTTAAAAATTTATATATATAACTCATGTAGGTATGTACTTACTAACTTTCAATCTGTAAAAATATTCAATAAGTCCTTAAACATATTCACACTTGAATCTATATTTATATTGTTGTTCAAAGAGTATATCATTGGAATAAGAAACTTCCACATAACCACCAACATCTTATCATACATAGTGTCTCTATAATTCTTCTTACTGAATAAATTCCACTGTAAAAGGTTTTCCACAATTTATTTGATTCTACCAATGCAAGTAGATGTATTCTATCAGTCGTAAAACAATAGGACATTCATCCAGAATTAAGTAAAATGTATGCTACTAACTATTTAATCAACACGACATTCAACTAGGGAAGAGTAGATGAACATATATGAACAAGTGCTGAAATAACAATTGGAACAACCAAGTTCCACCGAACCATAGAACAGAAACAACCAATTTACTTGCTCCATTCACCCCCTAGCTTGACCATGAATCCATTAGGGTGAAATTCAAACTCATCCTTAATTATGATCCTCTTTCAAAATCAGAAAATTTCTCATTGCTTCATAGTAAGAAACCAATGCTCATAACAACTAGTGATATTCCTCCCCTTCGCATACTAAGTAGTGTCCTGCCTCCTACCATATGCTATTTATGCAAAACAATCTTATGCCTAGGTCTTTTCCCCTTGGGATTTTTTGCAGCTTTGCAAATCCCTGATTTTCAGGGGCTACTGATGGACAAATTCCTGATTTTCCACTTGTAGAACTCAGTCTTGAGGTAGTTCAAACATGTTCCCACCTCATGGATTCATGGTCAGTTGATTTCAACCTAGTTGTTCCATTTGTCTCTCAGCAATAAATATAAAATTATTTGTTTCTTATAGGTGTCATAATCAAAGAGTTGGTTGGGAAAATCAAATATTTTCCCAACAATCATAATAATAAATTACAATTAACTAAATTCTAAATTCAGAGTTGCCATAAATGGCAATAATTATAAAAATTCAAATTTACCAAAAATGGAAATAAATTCCTAAGTGTATTCAGACTTCAATAATATTTTATTTTTGGGGGATATTACATCCTTTCCCCCTCCAATACAACACTTTCCTCAGTGTTCGTTCCTTTCTCGGAACATGGTTGGACAAGATTTCTGCAAATCTTCCTCCAATTCCCAAGTGGCCTCCTCACGGCTAAAGTGCTTCCATTGAACTTTTACCTGGGCGACAAATCTATTCTATAGTGCTATTTATCTCCTGTCCATAATGTGCATAGGTTCCTCTTGGAACTCGCTTTCTAGTTCCACCTGCACCATGTTCCAATTGATCATGTGAGTAGGATCATGAACATAATTTTTTAACAAAGAAACATGAAATACATTATGAATTTTTAGATTTGTAGGAAGTGCAAGTTGGTATACCACTGGTCCAATTTGACCTAAGATCTGAAAAGGGCCACAAAAACTGGGTGCCAACTTGGAACAGTTTCCTATATTTAGTGAAATTATTCTTGTTTTGACTTTCAAATACATGTGGTCTCCAACTTGAAATTCTTGGTGCCTCCTTTTCAAGTCTGCGCAACTTTTCTCTCTTTCCTGTGCCTCCTTTAAATTCTGTTGTACTTTTCTTACTATATTCTCCATTTCTAGGAGAATTTCTGGTCCCACCATGAGTCTGGAAACTTGATTATCCCAACTAATCAGAGTTGTAGACATTCTTTCATATAGTACTTCGAAGGGGCTCATCTTAGTCGATGTCTCATAACCATTATTGTATGCAAATTCTACCAAGTACAGGTAGTCTTCCCACTTACTTGGTTTCTTCCTTACGTAAATTCGTAGCATACCTTCCACGATTTGGTTTTCTCGTTCAGTCTACCCATCCGTTTTGGGATGGTAACTTGTGCTGAAATTCAAGTTAGTATTCAACCCTGCAAACAATTCTTTCCAAAATGTAGATGCAAATTTTATGTCTCTATCCAATATCACCATTTTAGGAATACCATGTAGTCTAAAAATTTCTTTCATGAATAGTTCAGTGATGTCAATTTCTTTATAAGTAGATTTTATAGGAATAAAGTGTGAAAACTTGTTAAGATTGTCAATTACTACCATAATTGAATCATTCTATTTTTGAGTTCTAGGCAAACATATGATAAAATCCAGTGACATAGTTTCCCATTTCCATTCTGGTACAGGTCGAGGCTGCAATAGACCAACTGGGTGCTGGTGTTCAGCTTCCACCTGTTGACAAGTATTTTTTTGTCTCGCCCTTCATATTAGGCCAATAAAATAACTTCCTTAGTGTTGTTACCATTTTCTGGTATCTCGAATGACCAAAATATGGTTTGTTGTGTACTTTATCCAAAAGTGTTAACTTTAATTTAGTAGAATCTTGTATGAATAATCTATTTTTGGATCTTAGTAGACCATTTTTGTGCAAACTCAAATATTTTATGTCTCAATTTTCTGCATTGTTTTGTAAATCTTCCACTGTTTTAATGTATTTTTCATCATTATTACTTGCAACCTTTATCCTTTGCTCAATGTCACTTTTTTCCCTTCTAATGTTTATCTCAAACAACCCATGAATATTTCTACTTAAAGCATCTTCCACCTTGTTTTCCTTACCCTTGATGTGTCTTACCTCGAAATCAAATTCTCTCAAGAAGGCCAACCATCTTTCTTTCCTTGCGTTAAGGTCTAGTTGTCTAAACAAAAATTTCACACCACTTTTATCATTCAACAACATAAATTTTCTTCCCATTATATAGTGCCTCCACATCTTTAATGCATGGTTGACAATTTCTAACTCCAAGTCATGAGTGACGTAGTTTCATTCGTTCCCTTTTAGTTTTCGGGACTCGTAACAAATAGCGTTCCCTTCTTGAGTTAGGACACCTCCCAAACCTTTTTTGCTCGCATCCACTAAGACTGTGAAGTCTTTATCTGGGTCTTCTACCCTTAGAATTGTTGTGGTTGATGAGGAGGAGTTATGAGTTCTCCCTCATGGATTCATGGTTAGGCTAGGGGGTGAACATGACAAGTGATTTGGCTACCCTGTTCTAAGGTTGGGAGGAACTTGCTTGTTCCATTTTTTGTTCAAAAAATTGTTCATATATGTCTATATACTCCTTCTCATGGTAAAATCTTATTTGAATTATTGATTGATAGAATGAATCTGTTTAAATCTGAATGAATTGTTCTATTTTGTAAAATTTTGTTGAATTGGATTGAACTATAGGAGAAACCCTTACAGGTTAACTATAGGCGTTGAACAAAAACTTGTTATGTATCTTGGCTAGGTATAGAATTTAATTATGGAATGATTAGAAGATATGTTTGTGATAAATGGAATATCATTCCAACCTTGTGTTGGGAATTCCTACTAATATGTAATACATATACATCTAGATATCGAGTTTTGTAAAAGAACTTTAGACTGTAAAAATGTTGAAGGAACTTTGAAGTAAATCTAGAATTTAATCACTATAGATATGTGCAGATATATCGTTGTAATTTTCTTCAATTCTTAACAAATTGTCTAATTCTTTATTATTGGTGGATTGAAGTAAAGATAGTATAATGACCACAACCTTATTGTTTCTCACTAGTATGATTATTCTGGGAATAAAGTTGAGAACTTAGAATTATGTATATATATTTCATTATAGAATAAATACGCAGGTAGAATTGAAGGGCTATGACAATTAGACTATATTGATGTCATTCTAGATTAGATTTTACTACATACAATAGGAAGTACTATGGGTACAATTTTACAGAGATGCATATATAATTATATATGCAGAGCTAGCTACACTAAAATCCTGAGACCCATTTTAATTATCTATTGTATAAATCCCATTAGTTTCCAGTAATGTCAATGAAAATGAATAGTTCAGACTATCACCAAATGAAGTTATGAAGTGAAACAAATACTTCAGACAATCACAAAACGAAGTTCTGAAGTGAAACAAATAGTTTCAAGTAGCCATACAATTTCACAGAGATGCATATATAATTATATATGCAGAGCTAGCTACACTAAAAGCCTGAGACCCTTTTTAATTATCTATTGTATAAATCCCATTAGTTTCCAGTAATGTCAATGAAAACGAATAGTTCAGACCATCACCAATTGAAGTTATGAAGTGAATCAAATAGTTTAGACAATCACAAAACGAATTTCTGAAGTGAAACAAATAGTTTCAAGTAGCCATAAACGAAATTCTGAAATGAAAACGAATGGTTCAAACTGTCACAAAGGAAATCCTGGATTAAAATGATATAGTGGTAAACCAAATGAAGTGAATAGTATACACCCTAGAACCATTTAATTCAATGCACATAGACCTACTGCAGTAAAAATTGAAAGGTAAAGCTACAGGATTAAATACATAATCAATCAAATTTATCTATAAAATCCAAAGTAAACCTGGAAAGAATCAAGATAGAATTACTGTTCACATTGCTATTCATTCCAGAAATATTTATAGAATGGATCTATTATTCAAAAAGGGGACTATTCGTATTTTCGTCTAAACTGACTATACAATTTGAATAATGATATAGCCATGTTCAATATATTCCATTTATTTAGTTATACAATAATAACGTTTTGATCCTTATGCCCTTCCTTTAAAAGTAAATATATAGACTTAAAGAATCGACTATCGTTATAAATAAATAAATTCCACCCACGATGATAGCATTCTAGAGTTAGAATCATATCAATCCTTAGAAACCTAGGGCACTCCTTAAGAGTGGAGAAATGAAACCAGGATACCTTTCGTGAGTATGGCAGGGGCCTGCATCTGAAATTTTTGCATGGTCGAAATTCCTGCAAGAAAATATAAATCAGTATTAATATTATTCAACAGAAGTAAGACAATTGTAACTTTCAATAGAACGATGAATGACAGGAAGGGTTTATACAGAGTTTCACTTAACTTGCGACTGAGCTACCCTGGTGTCTTTTCCCTGTCATGTTTTGGTTGAGAAGATGTACCAAGCCGAAGGGGAAGGTGGTCCAAGGACTTCCTGATGGGTACCCTCGCAACAATAGGGTCCCATCAATAGAATTGGTTACCAAATCGATTAAGTCAAAATCTCCAAGAAAAGAAATAAAAAAACAATATTAACACTGAAATTTGAACTGCATGGGTTCACGCAGTGTGAGGAGGCCGAATACATTGCTTAAACTGTAACCATTGAATTAAAAGATATATGCCAATGATGCTATAAAAATATAACTTGAACGAATTGTCTGTGTTGGAGAGAATGTTTTAATCGATGTATGAATATAGAGTTAACATTCTTGTCGAATTTACCAGGCGTTGAATGGTGGCTACCACCCATAGAAAACGATCATAACAACAGGAAAAACCTAAACCCACGAATGTATTGCTGACTCAAATATTTGTATTTTTTAGGGTATTTTGTTTGGAATACAGAATCCTCATATTTCATTATGTACCCAATGGAAATACAATAATATTTAGAAATACATTATGATCATAAGAACCATCTAAGGGCCCGATACAACCTATAGAAAGGTGGGTTCCCAATTAAAAATGTAATGACCTCCTCGTTACGACGACCCAACTCTGGTAACTAGTGCAATTTTTTTTTGTGTGTGTTTAAAAAGTGTGTGCGCGCGTACACCAAGGAAGAAACCAACGCAGTCGACTCGGCATTGCCACCCGACAACGAATAAGACACAACCAATATGCACCTAAAAGACGACAAGGATGCGCGACAAGTAACTGCATGCTTAAATGACGATCACACGACAATAAGTAGAACTGCCTACCCACCGTCCTACCTTGCAATGGTTAGGGCCTCCAAGACACAAAGAAACGCTCAAGCCTAGTTTCCCATCGATTTTAACCATTTAAGGTCTCAGGGCTGGCGACTGTTCTGAGGATCAGGGAGGTGTCTACAACCCTCCCGACACAAGCAACAATCCCACTAAGCTAAGGACTACCATCAGACCAATTACTCAATTTATCCATTAAGCAACGAGTTACCAAGCCAGTCTAACTAATGTATAATTCATTAACTGAAATCCCCGATACTAAGGTTTACTAAATTATTTCACTTAGATTCAAGGACTTTTCTTTTATAGGTCCTCATTCCCAAGGAAATTATATTAACAGTTCCATGACATATCCATGTCACCCTTTCCTTATTACATTAACGCTCAATTAAAAAGACAAGAACCTTCCATGTTACTGTTATTAACTAGACGACACTACACTAACCTTAGCATGACATAACCATATCCTCACCCTTAAATGCTAAAATACCTTCCAATAAAATAACCAGGGCTTCACATTTTATTTGATTATGAATCAAAATAAACTACCCAAATCTTAGCATAACCTAACCATTCCACACAACATTAGCATAAACATTAGTTCCATGAACCTTGATTCCTTAACATGGGTTCACTATAACTAATACCATAAACCTTAGTTCCGTATAACTGTTAGCATAAATATTCAATACAACATTAACGTAAACCTTAAGTTCCATAAACATTGATTCCATAACCCTTAGTTCAATATAGCTATTAGCATAACGAGTAGTTCCATATAACTTATTGCACCAGGATTCAATACAATGTTAGCATAACCATTAAATGTTCATTACATTTTCATTATTGTAAAACAATAATATTAAACATAATCATTAACTTTAGCCTTGCATCACCTCAATCATTCCATGATCTAATAACACCATTCAAATGTTCATTACATTTTCATTATTGTAAAACAAATAACCTTATTTATAAGCATTAACTTTAGCATTACTGTACTTGTCTCATTGCCTAAACATATTTATAAAACAATGAAATATTAAAATAACATTCCCTAAGCATTCTTATCATATTACAATAATACAAGCGTTAGTCGCTGCCATAACTGGTAATAACCTGGAATCATAAAGTGTTATGATGCATATTCAGTCATACTAGCATAACGTATATTTTCCTTCTTCCTTCGCTTACTAAATTGGCAGTAAAAAAAAATTTAAATGACCCAGGGATGAGATGATAATAAAATAACGATTTATCACAATGAGGTAAATAACAGTCTGGCAGTAAATTGGCAGTAGAAATTAATTGACCCAGGGATGAATGATAATAAACAACGATTTATCATAACAAGGAATATGACTATCTGGCAGTAATTTGGCAATAGGAATTAAATGACCTAGGAACGCAATGATAAATAAACAACGATTTATCATAACGAGGAAATACAATATGGTAGTAATTTGACCGTAAATATTACTGTAGAATCTGAAGAAGATGCTAATCAGTTGAGAATCAAATACACCATGGGACACTGCCACATAATGTCCAAAAACGAGATGGCAACTATACCAATGATCAAAAGTCACAGGATCATTTGTGAGGTACATAAATGTGATAAAACTTATTTTAAGGGGAATGACTTCATCTCCTACAGATAAAATTTCTGTTGGATCCTTACGATACCCAGTGCTTATTCTACTTGAGCATGGTGTTTACATAATGCTCCTCAATAAACTGAAGGTGTTTCTGCTTTTATACAACAGCCTGCAACAGTTGAAGGAAAACTTTCTTTTTTTTCTCTTGGGTAATATCATGAAGTAGACTTCTTCATCTTCCGTTGTTCCTGGAACACACCGCTGTCTTCTGGGATTTGTCACTCTGACCAAGACGTCGGAGTTAGAGTTAAGGCGCAAGCTCTAGTGAGGGGCACCACACAATTTAATGGCCAAGGGATTCAGGGTTGTTAGCCTTTATTATATTTAGTTTTCAAAGAGGAAATGATAATACTAAATAAAAGAGATATTCCATGTGTGCGCAGACTTAGCACCATGAACAGGGAAATACAAAATTACTATCATGAAATAAAGGGTGCATAATATTTTTGAGATTAGCATAAGTGGGTAATGGATCTGTTTAAAGGTGCCACGTTTGTGCCTAATCCCAAGTGATCAAGTATTAGCCTGAGATATACGAAATACATTTTTGTTGATTATTAGTTCAGAAAGAGTCATGAGAATGCATTATCCAGGTAATAGAGAATAGTTCAGTGGCTTTTAAGATTACAAGCTATTCCTTTTTGGATTTGGCTTAAGAAGGAGTAGAATGTGTTATGTTGGGGTAAGATGATCTCATTCTAGTCAAAATGACTTCAAAACGAAGAGCAAAGCACCAGAAAAATGAGCGTACAAGTAATTGTTACATCCGAAACTCACACATTGATGTATTGCGAAAAAGGGCAATTAATAATAGATCTGGTAAACCAGAAAGAGAGATTTGAACCTCATGGGTAACCACCAATAGCAAGCCATAATGACAAGGACTCAGGATAACATAGTTTACCGACTTCTGTTGGCACATTTCTAAGACTAGCATCAAAATACTTACGTAAATTTCCACATTCAAAATAAACTCAATCTCTACATGCGACTATATATAGTACAACTATATGGATTGATATGAAATTGTTTTTATAAATAGTTCCAACAAGAGAGCAATGACAACTATTCATAGGGTTTAAATTACCAACAACTATTTGATAAAAACGCCGACAGGTAATAACTTAACTGCCCTGAAATGGTGGAGAACGCAGACCAGTAAGAAGTTACTGCCCAGAAACTTGAGGGTTTTAAAAACGGAAGACATAGACATGTAAATGTACAGGCAGGGAATAAAAATAACACCCCAGGCAGAGTGCAGAATACTATAAGAATAAATTCCCCCCCGGCCATGTAGAAACGCTCAGGCTGAAGACAAAACACCCAAATATGACAATAAACGCCGACGAATGAACTACAGACAGTTTCCATTAACATCAGACGCCCCCACTGACAGGAATACGCCCACCTTAACCTCATACGCCCCCAACCAAATAAGGAAAATGACCATAAACCAAAATTCCCACTGTACCAAGCGTAAACCCACTAAAAAATAAATCGCCCACTGTAAGAATCATTCCCTGTTCTACGGGGATGCCTCCTATGGAAAGGTAAAAACGAAATAACATAAACCCACAACAATTTGTAGAAACCCTCAATTGCACTGTTATAAAAACAAAGATCTTCTGAAATACCCCCTTTTTTTTTCTTACAGAGTACAAAGGAGGAGCAAATAACATTTCACAACAATTCAATCATAATTGCAGCAGTAATCACTATGCATTCTACTCTATTAAGTTCATGAGCATACCTTTTCCTTATTTGCTTTCCGCAATGACTCCTGTGCTCCGTGCCACTTCTGCCTTCAGTGTTGCTCTCGCTCGCCAACCATAGACGACTCACCGGTACCTCCCAACCAAATTCTAGGGGTACTCTCCTTCCCCCTTAGCCCCCTGAGCCGCAAAGGGGCCACACACAATCCAGACAGTACCTAGATTCCCAGCTCGCCTCCAAGGCTGAGCTACCACTCAAGTCAGCTGGGAAAACCCCAACTCCCACAAGCAATCAGTCCCATTGAAATTTTGACAGCATAACAATACCTCATGGCAGCTCCCCTTTCTTTTCCCCCATCCCTTTCTTTTATCCTCTTTTTTGACCTAATCCCATTAGGTTTTTCCCAAAAACCCTAAATCCCATTTCTTTTAAGTTTTTCCCCCCTTTTATTTATTTATTTATTTCTTTTTATTTCCTTTTTTGAAAGCTCAAAAGGTGATTGCGACTAAGAATCTTTTCATATTATTATTATTATTATTACTATTATTATTCATAATATATATATGTATTTTCTTTTAAACTCCCTTTAGTTAACAAATTAATTTCCCCTTTTCAAATTTACAACCCCCTAATTGAATTAATTTATTAAATCTCTT